>JAJIBD010000152.1:0-76917 GCA_021461705.1 Cryptotis parvus
CCTGGGTTTGATCCCCAGCATCCCAAAGGGTCTCCTGAGCACCGCCAGGAGTAACTCCTGTGTGCAGAGTCAGGAGTAACCCTGGCATGGCCAGGTGTGACACACCCCCCCCCCCAATGTGATGAGGTGTTGAACTTTCATACCTTGACCCTTTGAGCTTAATTACGTGGAATCATTTGGTCTGACTTGGTGCTCAAATGACCCAGTCAGCCAAAGCAATTATGTGGTCCATGGAGCCTTTCCGAAACGAACACATATTTCTCGTTGTTCTGTTTGAGGGCCACGCCCAGCTGATGCCCAGGGATCACCCCTGGACAGGCTAGGGACCCATACAGGGTGCTGGGGATCAAAGCGGGGGTGAGCTGTCTCACCAGCCTCTTTTCTGTTCATTTTCATGCTGGAGGGGCCGGCTTCCAACATGTTCTAGGACTTTACTCATAATGATGTAGGCTGGTAGGTAGAATTCAGTGGCAATGGAATTCTTGGGAAATCATAAAAGTAATAGCCAAGGCTATCACAAAATCCCCCCACCCCGGTGAGCTCAGAGGCCTGATAAGGCTTCACATGGCACCAATAGACTCTGAGCAGGCTGGACTCCCATTGAGAGAGAGACTGCAGTAGGAACAAAGGTCAGGAGAGGAATTTCAAAGAAGACCATCCACCACCCCCAACACCACCCTAGCAACAGACTGTTAACCTAGTTAGAAGCCCCAGGTGGGACACTTTGGGGAAAAAACTCTGTAAAGGTCAACTTTTGCATATGCTGCCAATGCCCATGTGCTGCTTGTGCCAGTGTGACTCAATCAATCAATCAATCAATCAATCAATCAATCAATCAATCAGCACTAGGAACAATTTGGACAGTCCCTCTCTAACCTATGCTATTCAGTAGCTCTATTTCTAGCACCTACAGTATCACGTCTCAGTTTCATTGTACCAAATCCTCTCCTAAAGTGAGAGTTTCACAATAATCTCCTTTCACCCCCACCCTCATGCATTAGAAGGGCGCCAACTTGGTACATAGAAGGGCACGTTTATATTTCTCCTCTGATCAAGTATCACCATGTGCCTAAGCTTCGCCATTTGGAACTACAGGCATACATCGTCATTTGTTTTGTTTCCCTTTTTTTTTTATAGGGCCAGTCCCTGCAGTCTTGGGAAGGGAAGGTGAGAGTGACTGGAATCGTTTCTCAAAATGCTCAGGAAGTCAGGAACAAACTCAGGACCTCACAGAGGCTGCACATAGATTCTGCCACAGGCCGCAACCCAGTCCAGACATTATACCTTCAATGGGAACAGCTGAGTTAAAACTATGAAATAATAACTTATATATTCTTATAGCCTGTGCAACAAGGCACTTTTCCATGTTGACTGATTACAAAACCAGTCATCATGTGGTGTTTATATACTTGGAGAAAGCAAATGATAAATACATTTAAATGTATATGTGTAGTTATATTTTTAAGTATATATTTATATACATTGATATATGTATTGATAAATTGATATGTATTTATCCGTTCATTTCTCTAAGTAGATAAATACCCCCATGATGACTGGTTTTCTATATTTATCACTTCTTGTATCACTTGTCTTCCTGTTGTTCATCGATTTGCTCGAGCAGGCACCAGTAACATCTCTATCCATCCTGTCACATTCACATACTAGTGTAGCCCAAGGGCAGCTGCTCGCTCCAGAACATGAAGCACCTCAAACCATTCCTTCAGGTCATGGGAATGAGGTCTATAATTGTTACTGGTTTTGGGCATATCAGATATGACACAGGTAGCTTGCCAGGCTCTGCCATACGGGTAGGATACTCTTGCAGTAGCCTCTCATCGCGTGCATGTATTGATGTATTTATATATTTATATGTATTTATTATAGATATATATTTATTATATATAATATACTTATTTATATATACATGTCTGTGTTTGCAATGCATATTTATGCATATCCATGCATTGCACACAGATACCTGTGCACAATAAATATCTATTTATATATATGTTGATGTTGCTGGGGGAGAGATGCTTATGTCTCTGATGAAGTTGGATCTTGAGCCAGTAGAGCACCCATAGAGAAGGTCAAGTAGAGCATCCACAAAGAAGTCTCCAGGATCCACTTTGGGGGAATGGCTCCACTTTATTAGGTAGAAGAGGGATATTCAAGTTGGGGAGAGTAGCAGCCAATCAGGTAATAGGGTGAAAGCTATCAGCCTATCAGGTTGTAGGGTGGAGACTGTCAGCTAATCATGTAGGCGAGAAGGGATTAAAACAAGGGATTAGGAAGTGTGTGTGCTTAACCCTAAACAGGTAGGGTGGTGCTTCTGTACAGGGGATGTGTTTAGATGATATATAGATATAGATATATGTGACATATATATGGCATAGATATATTGAAATGGCATACACACATGCCATTTGAATATATGTAACATATATGTACATGTTATATATATGTATATATTTCTGCCCCTTGAGGTGTTGCAGGTGTGGGTACGGTGCCCAGCTGCGTCTGCAGGTGACAGACAGGAGACAGGCTTGTCTACACCCAGGGCTCTGTCCCGTGGGCCCTGGATGATTGATGGTCTGACATAGAAAAAGACTGGGCCCCCTGGGATGAACCAAGAGCCACGGCAGAGACTGGCAAGATGCCCGTGGTGTATTCAGTATTCCAAAAACAGTAACTATAGTGGACCTCATTCCCAATGAATGGAGACATTATTGGTGCCCGCTCAAGCAAATTGATGAACGGGAAGACAAGTGATACAAGTGATTTGTATATGTGTATACATATGTGTGCCTATATATAGCATTACATGTATATGCATATGTTTACATGGTCAATGGCATGCCATGGGCAAGGGAGAATACAAACAAATGCGCTTTTTTATTTTCCCAGAAATATGGGAAAATAAAGTCCCATTAAGTCCTAATTCAGACCTCAGTTCTCTATCAACCAAATTTAGTTTTCTCCCCTCAATATTAAGTGCTCATAACTCACTTTCTTTTTTCTTTCTTTTGTCTTTTTGGAGGTCACATCCAGCAATGCTCAGGAGTTATTCCTGACTCTGCACACAGGAATTGCTCCTGGCGGTGCTCAGTTCAGTGGACCCTATGGGATGACAAGATGGGCTGTGTCCAAGGCAAACGTCCTCCTCGCTGGACTATAGCTCCTCACCCCCAAAAAATATATATATATGTATGTATTATATTTAAATACATAAATATAATACATACATTATAAAGCTATAATTTGTTATATAATGTTATAGGATTAATATATTACAAAATCAACCATTTTTTCAGCTAAATATTTTATTTATTTTTTAAATAATTTTTTTATTTTTACAATTACAAAGATATACAATTAAAAGGTTCATATTTGGGTTTTTGGTCATACAGTGTTCCAGCACCCATCCTGCCACCAGTGCCCATCTCCCACCACCAACATCCCCGGTTCCCTCCCCCTCCCCCAGCCCTCCTCCATGGCAGGTTCTTTATTTCTTTCCATTTCTCTCTCTTTCTCTTTTCCTTCCCCTCCAGACTATGGATTACAGAACATATATTAAAAGGTTGTCATGTGTGTCTTTTTGCCTCTATTTAATGCTCAGTTCTAGGTTGGCATTAGTACCCTCAACAATTGTTAGCACACTGTTCCATTTTCTGTCTTACCTAGCCTCTGACTCCCACACGTTTGTGATAATTTCCACCATTGACAAGACCTCATGATATATGTTTCACTTGACCTTGGATGGTATCATAATATGTACATATATATTTATGTTATGCAGATAAATGCAGTCATTCTGTATCTGTCTCTCTCCTTCTCGCTAATTTCGCTCAACATAATTTTCTCCATGTCCATCCATTTATAGGCAAATTTTATAACTTCATTTTTCCTAACAGCTGCATAGTATTCCATTGTGTAGATGTACCAAAGCTTTTTTATCCATTCATCGATTTTCGGGCACTCTGGTTGCTTCCAGATTCTGGCTATTGTGAATAATGCTGCGATGAACATAAAAGTAGGGATGGTGTTTCCGCTGCGTGTTTTTGGTTTCCCAGAGTAGATTCCTAGGAGTGGTATGGCTGGGAGTTCAATTTCTAGTCTTTGGAGGAATGTCCATATTGTTTTCCAGAAAGGCTGTTCCAGCCGGCTTTCCCACCAACAATGGATGAGTGTCCCCTTTTCCCCACATCCACGCCAGCACTTGTTGTTCTTGCTCTTTTGAATAAGTGCCAGTCTCTGTGGTGTAAAGTGGTATCTCATTGTTGTTTTGATTTGCATCTCTCTGATGATTAGTGATGCTGAGCATTTTTTCATATGTTTTTTGGCCATTCAGATTTCTTCCTTGTTGAAATTTCTGTTCATTTCTTCTCCCCATTTTTTGGCGGGGTTGTTTGTTTTCTTCTTGTAAAGTTCTACCAGTGCCTGATATATCCTGGATATTAACCCCTTATCAGATGGGTATTGGGTGAATATTCTTTCCCATTCTGTGGACTGCTTTTGTATCTTAGTCACTGTTTCTTTTGAGGTGCAGAAGCTTTTTATTTTCATGTAGTCCCATATGTTTATCTTTTCTTCTAGTTGCTTTGTTAGTGATGTTTCACCTTTGAAGATGCCTTCAGCTTCAATGTCGTGGAGGGTTTTTCCTATATTTTCTTCAATGTACTTTATGGATTCAAGTCTGATATTGAGATTTTAATCCATTTTGATCTGATTTTTGTGCATGGTGTTAGACACAGGTCCAAATTCATTTCTTTACATGTTGCTGCCCAGTTTTCCCAACACCACTTGAAAATCAACCATTTTTATATCTTTATGTACAAGTAAGTAAATGTTACTGCTAATCATTATCACTATCTTCCCGTTCATCATCGATTTGCTGGAGCGGATTCCAATAACATCTCCATATGTCCTGTCTCATGCTAGTACAGCCCAAGGGCATCTGCTCACTCCAGGAACATAAAGAGTCTCAAACCATTATATTAGGTTATGGGAATGACCTAACATAATTGTTACTGGCATTTGGCATATCAAATACAACACGGGCAGCTTGCCAGGATTGCCGGGTGGGTGGCATACTATTGTAGTCACCTCTAAATACAGCATTGATTGATGAACCGCACGGCTGCAATTGGCCACGCAAGCCGGGATGTGATAGGCTCATCTGCTGGATGGAGTTCTGACGAGAGGGAGGTCTGGATGTGGAAAATGGCAGCCCTCATGGAGTGGGGGGTCGTCTGGCTTGTTGTGAGGCTCTGCTAGGGTGGCGGGCCATGGCTAGAACCCGCCGTCCCTCCCGGGCACCTTGTGAGCAACTGGGCACAGGGAGAGCTGTTTGAAGTGCGGCAGCACTAAAGATTTCCTTACATTGGGATCACTTGATCACTTGAATCCCATGCTAACTTGTATATAAAATATATAAATATAAGAAGTATATAAAGTAACACTTGCTTACTTGCCAGTCCTATAAGAATTTGTTTCTTTTGCGCTTTCTTTACTCTCAGTGAATTAACAGTAGATAGCCTGTTAGATATATTAATAGATAGATATATTAATAGATATTATTTATCTGATATTTACATTCCAAAGTCTTTATTCCTTGTTTTAAAACTTCCATTTGGCAGCAGGATGTGACTAGCAGTCTACCGGAACTGTCCTTCCCTGAGATCTCAAATTCATACCCCCTTAAAAAGTGGTTAACATTGTATCACCAGAGCCTTTCTCTTCAGGTTGGGTCAGTCGACATTCCATCCAGCAGTGAATGAGGACTATCCGCATTGATGTTGAATTGTTTGATTTGCAATTCCCCATTGAGAATGATGCTCCCTGTGGGTTTTTGATAGATGGCTTTGACTATATTGAGGAAGGTTCCTTCAGCTCCCATTTTCTGGAGGGATTTAGTCATGAACAGGTGTTGGATGTTAACAAATGCTTTCTCTGCATCTATTGATGATCATATGGTTTTTATTTTTTCTCTTATTGATTTGATGTATTATGTTGATTGACTTGTGAATGTTGAACCACCCTTGCATTCCCGGGTTGAATCCTACTTGGTCATGATGTATAATCTTTTTGATGAGTCTTTGGATTCTGTTTGCTAGTATTTTTATTGTAGCAATTGTGTTCATCAGGGACATTGGTCTGTAGTTTTCTTTCTTTGTGTTGTCTCTCCCTGCTTTGGGTATCAGGGTGATATGTGCCTTGTAGAAGCTGTTTGGGGGTGTTTCTGTTTCTTATATTTCCTGGAAGAGCTTGAAAAGGACTAGTAGTTGGTCCTCCGTAAAGGTTTGGTAGAAGTCTCATGTGTATCTTTTTGCAGCAGTCTATTTCAAGCCCAGCATAGGAATGCATATCCAGAGACTCACATACATAGGGCAGAGCTGCTCCCGGCTCTCCCTGTGCCCAGCTGATCACGACGCACCTGGGAGGGAAGGCAGGTTCTAGCTCTGGCCAGCCACCCCGCAGAACCTCACAAAAGCCAGAGGAACCACCACACCATGGGAACCACCATTTCCCACATTTGGACTCCCCTCTCGTCAGAGCTCCACCTAGCAGAAGAGCTGATAACAGCCTGGCTTGTGTGGCCACAGAGTGGCTATGCAGTTCATCAATAAATGCTCGAGATTAGAGGTGACTACAAGAGGATCCCACCCGCACAGTAGAGCCTGGCAAGCTACTCGTGTCATCATTGACATGCCAAATACCAGGAACAATTATAGACCTCATTCCCATAACCTGATAGAATGGTTTGAGGCTCTTTATTTTCCTGGAGCGAGCAGGTGCCCTTGGGCTACACTAGCATGTGACAGGACTTATGGAGATGTTACTGGTGCCCGCTCCAGCAAATCATGAGCAACGGGAAGACAAGTGATACAAGTGATGGTACCAATATCCAAGTCAGGCTTAACATGGACCAGGAGGTCTTGTTAATGAGTGGGATCAACTGCAAGTGTGTGGGAGTCAGAGGTTAGGTAAAATAGAGAAGGGAACAGTGCTAATAATCAATCGTTGGAAATGATACTATCTTGAACTGAACATTGAATGAAGGCAAAGGGCGATACATGATAACCTCTAAATGTATGTATTGCAAGCCACAATGTGTAAGATAAGGAAGAGAGAAAGAGAGAGTGAGAGAGAGAGGAAAGAGGTTATATGTCTCTCATAGAGCCAGGCTGGAGGAGGGAGGAGGGAATTGGAGACTTTGGTGGTGGGGAATGGGCACTGATGTGGGGATGTAGAATACTGTATGACTGAAAACCAAACATGAACGTCTTTGTAATTGTATATGTTATGGTGGTACAATAAAAATCACTTGTATCACTTGTCTTCCCGTTGTCTATCAGTTTGCTCAAGCAGGCACCAGTAATGTCTCATTCATCCCTGTCACATGCTAGTAGTGTGTAGCCTCTGCTTGCTCAGGAACATGAAGAGCCTCAAACCGTTTGTTCCCGTCATGGGATTGAGGTCTAATATTTTACCTATATCGCATATTGAATATGACATGGGTAGCTTGCCAGGCTCTGCCGTATAATAAAAATACTTTTAAAAATATTATAAAATAAAAAACAAACAAAAACAATAACGGGTTAATACTTTGGGGTTTTTTTTTTGTCTTTGTGTTTCAAGACAAGATAAAATGCCTGGTACTGGGAAAACACTGAAAGAGATAACAGGGATGGGAATTATAGCTCTGCGGGTAGGTCATTTGCCTTGCATGCAGCCGACCTAGTTTCGATTCCCGGGCAACCCATATGGTCCCCGAGCACCACCAGGAGTAAATCCTGAGTGTAGAGCCAGGAGTAACCCCGAACATTGCCAGGTTTGATCCAGAAATAAAAAATTATAATTTGAAAAAAAGGAATAACGGAGGAAAAAAAATCCTCTAGCCCTAGAGGTGAACCTGAACTTGCTTGCCCCTAGTCATGAATATCCATCCAAAGACCATTCTTGCCTTGTCTCAAAAACCGCATATTTAACCCTGCCAGTTTTCATTTACTTTATAATTTGATCATGATAAATTTTTAAATCCATTCTAATTTCCAAAGATCTCTGGAGACTAGTTTCATCGGTCTGATATAATGTTCATGTACATTTCTTTTTTTTTATTTACTTGTATTAGGTTTAAGAATTATTCCAATAAAACACTTTTAAGATTGTATCCCATAAAAGCAAAAAGCAATAAACAAAAAACACACAACAGAAATACCAACTGCACCTCTAAGTTCATTGCAGCACTACTCACAATAGCTAGAATAAAGAAACAACCGATTGTCCAAGAACAAAGGACTAAATAAAGAAATTATGGTATATCTGCACAAGGGAATACTGTGCAGCTCTTAGAAAAAAAAGAAGTTATGAAATTTACTTATAAATGGATGCACATGGAGAGTAACATGCTGAGTGAAATGAGTCAGAAGATAAACAGATATAGAATGACTGCATACATTAGCAGTATACAAAAAAATAATAGTATAGCCAGGCGAATCAGGGCAGGAGGATTTGTCGATGGTTGGAATCTACCACAAGTGTTGGCGGTCAGCAGTTAGCTAAGATAGAGAAGGTGACAATGTGCTAATCATTGTTAGAACTGGTAATACCAGACTAGAACTAAGCATTGAGCATAGGCAAAGATGATAACCACTAAATATACATGTTGCATGCCACACTGTAGCAAAGAAGAGAGAGAGAAAGAGAGAGATAGAAGAGCCTGCCATTGAGAAAGGATGGGGAGGGGAGGGAATCTGGGCACTGGTGGAGGGATGGGTGCTAGAAGACTGTTTGATTGAAACCCAATCATGAAAAGCTTTGTAATTGTATATCTCACAGTGATATAATAACATAAATAAATATATAATGACAATGAAACTAAGTAGTATGTGTGGCAAAATAATAGAAAACAGTGAACGAATAAATAATTTTCATCAAGAAAAGGATAAGAGAAAACATCTGGTTTTCACTAACAGCATCTCTTTGCAGAATCTTTGTAAGGGTCTTTGAGAGCTTGCTATTTTTCTTTCAAAGAACGGCGCAGATGCACAACCTTCTTCTGCAGAAACTCCTTCCACCTCTACAGTTGCTATATCTTCTGAGGCAGAGTCTGACACCGGGAGTAAGGTAAGTTTTTCAGTTCAATAGACATATGTTGTTGGTTTCAGATTTTTGTTGTCAAATCCATGGGTAGAGGAAAAAGATGACAGAATTCATTAAGTTGTTTTTTGTTGGAGCATGGAACAATTTACTGGCTCCATCTCTCAGAAATTTGTCATCAGCTCACTGGTTTTGACAAAAGATTCTCCCAGAAAACCTCATACTTCACTCTCAGTTGATTGGGATTAGGTTGACTCGACTGATTGAAAGTGTTCACTCCTAATTGATTGAACCTTTTATATGAGTTTATTGTCACCAAGAGGACCATAGGTACAGGGCACAACATTCTCTGACATTGATAGTGTTTTCTCTGATTGCAGATCAAGTCAGCCTTGAAAAAACGTAAGTGTTTTGGAGTCACTACTTTGCTGAGGTAGAACGGTAGGGCTTGTAATCTGCTTCACTTCAGTACCTGAGTCAAGTCATTGGATCCTGTGGCAATGACATTTTGGCACATGGAGAAGATCTTGATTTCTCAGTGAAAGGTATATCCTTATATTACCTTTCTTGAAAGAAACGTGTTTGCTTAGAGGTTTATAGACTTGTGAATGAGAGTGATCATGTCTATATCTACGTAACAGCCAGGCCTATGGAATTGTGTCTTTATGGTTCTGAATTACAAGAAGGAGCAAATGATGAGGACAGGCATTTCCAGGACAAAAGAGACAAGTCAAGAGACACAGTACAGGCCTGCTTTCCAAAAGGTCATGCCGCGCTTGGAGTCACATCACAGTGTCGCCATACCCTATAACAGCATGACAAATGAAAACCCATTCTGCACATTCTACATTCATGGTTCCCCCTTTCCTTGGCTTATCCCTGACGGTTTCGTTATCCTCCACTCCTGAGTATACCATGATCACATGAGTGGTTCATGTTCTGGTTTGCAAAAAGATGAAGAGGACTTAAGGAGCCTGGTTAATGGTCTCAAACAAGGTTAATGGTCGGGACTAGTAACCTGCACCATCACAACGTGATGGGAGTTAGTCACTGTGAAGGGAATGTGTAACACTTATTCTCATCTTTGAAGTATGTGAGCCTACAGGCACACAGAGTGTCCTTCATTAGAGCATCCTCTCAAAGCTCACACAACCAGAGTAGGAACATGCACGCCTATGTACAGACATTAACAGGTCATGTGACCAACCACAAATACCTGCACTCTTGTGGGCCATCATAGATCAGTGACGTGGCCGCACCGTGTGGGAGATTCTGTTGAAGGATGATCATCCACAGATTATGAATCAACTGGTAAAGACAGTGAGAATCGGGAATCCCATCCACACCTTCCATCACAGTCATGTATGCTTCTTGTTATAGAACTTAGGAACATAAACCATTGACATGTAAGCTAATAGGAATTTGAATGTTAATCTACTGCACCGTCATTGCTGCAGGAGAGAGATTTAGCATTATTCTATCCCCCTTCATTAGTAATGATCTGGCAAGTGGAGCTCACTCAGTCATCCTGAGATCTGCCAGAACCAGATAGATTTCCAATTCCTCTTTTTTCTCACAGCTGATTCTCTTAAACAAAAGAGAAGAGTAACCTGGGACCTCGGCATGGAAAACAACATCATGCCACCAATTGTAAGTATCCCTACATCACTGTGAAGTTACAAAGGTTGTTTTTTGGGTTTCTTTGAAACACATTCAAATGAGTTATCGCCATTTATTGTACCGATAATATGTCAATGACATTTGTGTAACTGTTGAGTGCCTATTTTACAAGATGCTTCTCAAGTTCATCTATTTTTAGTATTATTCCAAAGGACATTATGCTCTACTAAGACTCAAATGTTTCTAGACAGTGTGGGAGGGGCCCCCACTATTTTGGCTTTTCTTCCAGTTTTGTTTGTTTGGGTGAGCAGCAAACCCAGTGGTTCTCAGTTCTTATTCCTGCCCCGCACTCAGGGATTCCTCCTGGCGGGCCTGGGGCACCTTGTCTGATGGAGGGCTGTGTTGGCTCTCTGGACTGGGGAGACGGTTCACTGTGAAAGACATTTCCACTGTCATGGTTTCCCTCTTCTATTTTTGAGACCTTTGCCTCACCGCTATCTGGTTTCTGAATGATACTAAATGACAGATGACCTAGGAAAAGGATGCACTTTGGGGTCTGATTCTTACACTGCTTGCTTTTTTTTGTAGGTGGAAGAAACAACAGACATTAAAGAAATTGGTATGTACTGTGAAGTCCATCAAAAGTCTTGAGGTCTTTTACACACAGTCATTCGTATTTGGCATTCTATAGAAGTATGGTTTAAAGGGATCACTTCACCTGATCATTAGAATCCCGTTATTCATCTATTTGCTTGAGCGGGTGCCAGTAACATTTCCATTGGACCCTATCACGTGCCAATGTAGCCCAATGGCATCTGGTTGATTCAGGAATACAAAGAGCCTCAAACCGTTCCTTCAATGCCTTTACAAGGAAGTCAGACCATCTTGTAGGTGGGCGGCCACGTGATCTTTTGACATCCCATGGGATCCAGTCAGTAACGGCTCTAGTCCAGCGGTTGTCTCCAAATCACATTACATGTCCAGCCCATCTGATTTTTGATGCCTTGGCAAACAAGACAGCGTCCCTGATTCTGGAATAGCGACGGAGGTCAGAACTCCGGATTCCTTCTCTCACATGATATGCCAAGCATAGCTCTTTCGATTCCTCTCTGGGAGACCCGAATAGCATTGTCATCCTGCTTTTGTAGGGCCCAGGTCTCTGAGGCATATGTTAATGCAGGGAGAATGGTGGAGTCAAAGAGATGTGCCCGGAGCCAGAGGTTCTTTGTCCCTTTGTTTAAAGGGAATCATAACTTTTTATCAGGAAAACAATTCTTTCAGAAGCATTTTGCAGCCTCTATCAATGATGAGTTTGGTGAATCAACTAGTATATCATATGGTAAGATTCTGAGTGTGATGTGCATTATCCAACTGCATGCTTCTATTCCAGAAATCTCTGCCCTCAAAAAGCCTGTGTTTTGTCAATCACTGTCAAAATACCTCATCTTATTATATTTTATATGTACAAATAAGATTATATTTGAAATTGAAAAATCATTTTAAATATTTGTGTCCAGATACCCTCCAGTTTTTATTTATTAAATTTAATAATCACAGTAAAAATATCTGAAGAAAATTAAAGGGGAACACTTTTTTTTTTTTTTTTTCCTTTTTTCGGTCACACCCAGTGATGCTCAGGAATTTCTCCTGGTTCTTCACTCAGGAATTAATCCTGGCAGTGCTTGGGTTCCATAGGGGATGCTGAGGATAAACCGGGATCAGCAGTGTGCAAGGCAAACAACCTACCTGCTGTTCTATCACTCCCATCCTTTGAACACCTTGCTTTTTCTGTAAAATTATCTTTGAAAATGAATTACATTCTTTGATTTTTAATATTAGAGCTTTGTTAGCTAATCAGTTTTACATGGGAAATTTACCATTAGTTTTGACTATTGCTTGCCATAAAATAAAAATAAATATGTAAATGAAAACAATAAGTCTAAAGGTCAACCTCGAACTTAGTAGCGCATTAGATCCTCATTCATTGAATTTAGCAACAGTTATGTGAGATATATCTTGTAATGAACAATGAAGATGATTAAATTGTGCCTGGCTTGGGAGATGAGTGGGAGACTAGGGCCATTGGGGTGGTAAAGGCACATTGTTTGTAAACTAGATTTGGAATATCGAATACCTGAAACAACTCTCTAATAAAAAGGTTTTCTAAATCACATTATTGAAATAAAATTTTAAAAAAATCCAACATAAATTTCAGACTAGGGGCCTGAGCGATAGTCCAGCGGGTAGGGCATTTGCTTTGCACGCGACCGACCCGGGTTCGGTCCCTGGCATCCCATATGGTCCCCTGAGCATCGTCAGGAGTAATTCCTGAGTGCAGAACCAGGGGTAACCCTGAGCATTGCCAGGTGTGACCTAAAAAAGGAAAAAAAAATTCAGACCAAATGTATTAAACTAAGTTCTGAGGTGTACACAATTAAAGACAAGAGGTCATATGACATTATTTGATTGACACGGGAGCAAAGGGAGGAAGGGAATGCCAGTGATTTATGTCAAGTTCTAAAGCCAGTGAGTGTGGAAACTTGCCTAGGATACAGCCCCTAGAGTCTTCACACCTACTTAATGGTTGACCTTATACTTTTGAAAACCCTTACTCCAGGACTGACCATGCTGTATGATCTTTTGGTGTATTATTTGATTTCTATTTGCTAATCTATTTTTGAGAATCTTTGTGTCATCAGTGATATTCATCAGCTAAGTAGGTCTATGGTTTTCTTCTTCAGTGATCCCTCTGTCTGCTTCAGGATAATGTTTGCCTTATTCAAAGTGGGAGTATCCCTGTCTCTTAGCTTCTGAAAGAGTCTGAAAGGAATTGGGAGTAGGTCTTCAAAAACGGTCGGAAGAACTCATAAGTCGACCCACCTGGGCCTGGGTTTAGCTACGCCTGTTTGCCTGCTGCTATCCAGGGGGCTTCTCCTGCCCGGTCAATTAACCATGGCCTAAAGTCGACCACACGAGTTGCCTTTTGTGTAAACTGTGGGGCATGCATCTAGTCCTCTTGTTCACATGTGGTTCTCCAGCATTTCCCACAGCATTTTGGAAGAGACTGTCTAGACACCACTTTCCGTAGCCAGCTCCTTTGTTGGCATTTATTCAACTATTGATCTAGAGATATGTCCTTGTGCACTCAGTTCTACCCCACAGTTTAATGAATCCATCCTTACTCCAGTATGTTGGTTTATTACAGCAATTGTACATTGGTTTCTCCATGGATATTCCGGCATCTTTATGCCTTCTCCTTAGGTTGCTTGCCTGTTTAATTTCAGAGCAGTCTGATGTCATCTGTTCTATTATTTGAATTCACTTGCATCCATTCTCTTGTATTTCATGGTTGAAAATCCGGTCAGCATCTTAGAATCATCCATACGAGTCAGAGGGGATGCCATATGCTGCGGCGAGTCTCCTCTCTGGTAAAACCGAATTCATCTCCTGTTCCATTGCCCACGGATGCGGGGATTAAGTTGAATCCTCAATACTTTGTAATTGCAGAAGTGGCTCATTTTCCAATTTGAACTCAGGCATCAGATCTGAGGCTGAACAATGCTCAATCTGAACAGCACTAGTGGCTTGCTCTTGCTCATGTGACCACAGCCTTCATAGGAACCACAAGTGGTTCTGAAAACCTGTATACCTCGCCAGAAGTACATGAGTGCCACCCAACCCATCCTGGGCAGCACAGCACGACACATCAGCCTGCATATAGTTGGCATATGGTTAATGTGGTACCACCAGAGGTATAGCCTTTCTCTTCAGGTTGGGCCAGTCGACAGACATTCCATCCAATAGTGAATTAGGACTATCCACATTGATGTTGAATTGTTTGATTTGCATTTCCCTGGTGATATTGATGCAGAGCTTTTATTCATATTCTTTTTGACCAGCTTTTATTTAAATTCATTTATGCTCAGGTTTTTGCTTATCTCCTCCCTCAGTTTTCATGGGCAGCATTATTTTTTTCTACTCAATTTGGACAGTGTTGTATATAAGTCAAGTATTAATGTTCGTCATCTCAATAGTTGGGGGATATTTTCTCCATGTCTATGGGGCATTTGTTATAGTCCTTTTTCATGGCTGTTCTCAGTTTGATGTAGTATCATTCCTTTGTTTGCTTCCATTTGCTTGGTCTATAGCTTTCAGTTGTTGATGGTACAGTGGAGTCAAATCACAGGGCTTGACCTGTGTTTTCTTCAATATAATCGACAGATTTGGGTCTATACTAAGGTCCTTTATTTTGTTTTGACTTCAGTGTGTGGTATTAAAAATGGGGTTGAGTTACTTTTTTTTTCTTTTAGGGTCACACTTGTAATGCTCAGGGGTTCCTCCTGGCTCTTTGATCAGGAATTACTCCTGGCAGTGCTCGGGGGTTCATATAGGATGCCAGGGATCAAACCTGGGTCAGCTGCATGCAAGGCAAATACCCCTCCCGCTGTTCTATTGCTCCAGCCCCAGGTCCTGGATTTTCAGAAGCACAGTTACAAATGAAAATGTGTTGACATTTTTTTGCTTTTTTTATTTTATTATATGAAAGATATGGATTTCTCTGCATTGAATTTGCAACCTGCCTCATTCTGTAGCAGTCTACTGATTGTAGCGGTTTTGGGGTAGACTATTTTGCGTTTTTCTCTGTTTAGTAGCTTTTAGTTTGTGTTTAACTTTTTTTTAAAAATATGGATGTTCTTAATAACACTTTCTTGCCACTTGCTGTGTGAAAGACTTCAACAGTAATGGTGAGAGTAAGTAAACTTATTCCTGATCATAGAGCGATGTTTTTTTTTAAAACCTTATTTTAATTAATGAATAACTCTGTTAAGATTAGAAGACTGGTTCGAAGTGCCTGGGTCTAGAGATGGCACTTTCTCCCCCTCTCCCCCCATTTAGGCATTTGTTTTGCAATACAGATACTGAGAGGTTATCATGGTTGTTCCTTTGCCTACTTTCAGCAGGCAGTTCTTATCCAGAATGATCATGAACCTTTGTCATAGTGCTTCCTTCTCTATCCCACCTGTCTTTTCTTCAATAGTTGAAGCTGACTTCCAACCATGGAAAAGTTCCTGCCCCTTGTTTATTCTATCCTTGGATATTGGTTTCATATTATGTTTTGCACATCTCACACATGAGTGCAATAATTCTGTGCCTGTCCCTCTCCTTCTACCTCAGTTCAGACAGCTTGATGTGCTCCCCGTCCATCTATTTATAAGCAAATTTCACGACTTCATTTTCCTGACAGCTGTATAGCATTCCATTGTGTAGATGTACTGCAGTTTCTTTATCAGTCTTCTGATCTCGGGCACTGGGATTGTTTCCAGTTTCTGGCTATTGTGAATAATGCTGCAATGAATATAGAAGAGCAGAAGGTATTTCTGCTGTGTGTTTTGGGGCCCTGTGGGTATAATCCTAGGAGTGATATTGCTGGGTCAAAAAGGAGCTCAATTTCAAGTTTTAAAAGGAATGTCCATATTGTTTTCCGAAGAGGCTGGACCAGTCTACATTCCCACCAACAGTGAATATGAGTCCCTTTCTCAACTCATTCACGCCAGCACTTATTCGTTTTTCTTTTTTATTTATAATACCACAAGACAGATATTTACAAACCAGCTCATGGTTGGGTTTCAGTTATACAATATTGTAGTACTCATCCCTCCACCAGTGCCCATTTCCCACCACCAGGCCCTCAGACTCCCCTTCCCCATCCAGCCTGCCTCTATAGCAGACACTTTTCCTCCTTTCTCTCTGTCTCTGTCTCTGTCTCTCTCTCCCTCTATATGTTCAGTTCTAGTCATGCGTTACCATTTCCAACAATTAGTAGAACACTGGTATATACTTATATCCCACAGATGAATACAGTCATTCTATATCTGTCCTTTTCCTTCTGACTGCTTTCACTAAGCATGATAATTTTCAAGTCTGTCCATTTGTAGGCAAATTTAATGACTTCATTTTTCCTGACAGCTTCATAGATTCCATAGTGTAGGCGTTCTATTCAATATAGTACTGGGCATACTTTCCATAGAAATCAGGGAAGAAAAGGACATCAATGGCATCCAATAGGCAAGGAAGAAGTGAAGCTATACTATTTGTAGATGACATCATATTTTAGCTAGAGAACCCTAAACTCTACCAAAAAGCTCCTAGAAGTAGATTCCTATAGTAGAGTGACAGGGTACAAAATCAATACCCTAAAGTCAATGGCTTTCCTATATGTAAATAACAAAAGTGAAGAAAAGGGTATTAAAACACTGAAACAATCTCATTCACAATTGTGCTACAGAAAATCAAATCCTAGGAATTAGTTTAACTAAGAATATAAATGAACTGTACCAAGAAAGCTACAAAATGCTGCTTTAAAAAGTAAAAAGGGGGCCGGAGTGATAGCCCAGCGGGTAGGGCTTTTGCCTTGCACGTGGCCGGCCCATGCCGGCCTGGGTTCGATCCCCTGCATCCCATATGGTCCCCCAAGCACCGCCAGGAGTCATTCCTGAGTGCAGAGCCAGGAGAAACCCCTGAGCATCGCCGGGTGTGACCCAAAAACAAAAACAAAAACAAAAAAGTAAAAGAGGACCTGAGGACCTGAAGACATATCCCCTGCTCATGGTTTGGGAGAAATAACATTATCAAAATGGTAATACTCCCTAGAGCTTTACACAGATTCATGCAGTCCTTATAAGGATACCCATGACATTCTTCAAAGAAATTGAACAAATAAATACTCCTGAAATTTTTATGGAATAAAACCTCCACGAAGAGCTAAAGCAATCTTTGGAAAAAAAGAGGTAGGGAGGTATCACCTTCCTGAACTTAAAACTCTAGTACAAAGAAGTAGTAATTAAAATAGCATGGTATAGGAATAAAGAGAGACCCGTAAACCTATGAAATAGAACTGACTCTCCTGATACTCTCAAATAGATGATCACTTAACTTTCTATAAAGGAACAAAAAATATTATGTGGAGCAAAGAAAGCCTCTTAAACAAGTGGTGCTGGGAATGGGCAGGTACATGTAAGAAAATAAACTTAGACCTCCTCCTAACTTGTATCACTTCACTTGTATCATTTGTCTTCCCGTTGATCATCGATTTGCTCCAGTGGGCACCAGTAACTTGTCTATATGTCCTGTCACATGCTAGTGTAGCCCAAGGGCATCAGTTCTCTCCAGGAAAATAAAGAGCCTCAAACCACTCCATCAGGTCATGGAAATGAGGTCTAGAATTGTTACTGGTATTTGGCATATCAAATACGACATGGGGGTAGGGTCAAAGAGATAGCACAGTGCGTAGGGCGTTTGCCTTGCATCCAGCCGACCGGGTTCGATCCCTGGCATCCCATAAGGTTGGTCCCCTGAGTAACGCCAGGAGTAATTCCTGAGCAAAGAGTCAAGAGTAACACCTGAGTGTTGCCAGTTATGGACCCAAAAAGTAAAAAAAAAAATACGACATGTGTAGCTTGCCAGGCTCTGCCATGCGGGTGGGATCCTCTTAGGTAACACAAACTGAAGCAAACATACTGTTTGCAGATTTTTTTTAATAGAAACACCAAGCCACCTCTCTGACTTTTTGTACAACATAGAAAATCCCGGGCCCTTCCACTGAAGGTGTCAATAGGAACCAATAGATAACAATACCCTGAACATTTGAGCATTTGCATGAAGTCAAGTTGCCAATTCCTAAGATTAATTTATGGCGCATGAAGCACAGTTCTAAATTACTCTTTTTTTTTTAATTTTTTTATTATACCACCGTGAAACATACAATTACAAAGGTGTTCATAATTGGTTCTTGGTAATACAGTATTCCAGCACCCATCCCTCCACCAGTGCCCCATTTCCACCACCAATGTACCCCTCCCCCTCCCGTCCCCCACCCGCCTTAATAGCAGGTACCCCAGTTTCCTCTCTTTCTCTCTCATCTCTCTCTCTCTCTGCTGCATCTCTCCCCCTCTTATTTTACACATTGTGGCTAGCCCTGCAGATATTTAGAGTTTATCACTTAAGTCTCTTTGTGTATATTCAGTGGTGAGTTTTAATCTGCCATTACCATTTCCCATATTTATTAAAACACTGGTATCTATATCCTATTAATGAATGCAGTCATTCTATATCTGTCCTTTTCCTTCTGACTAATTTCACTCAGCATGATAGACTCCATGTCCATCCATTTGCAGGTAAATTTCATAATTTCATCCTTTCTGACAGCCGCATAGTATTCCATAGTGTAGATGAACCACAGTTTCTTTAGCCAGTCCTCTGTTCTCGGGCATTTAGGTTGTTTCCAGATTCTAGCTATAGTGAATAGCGCAGAGATGAATAAAGAAGTACAGATAGTGATTCTGCTATGTGTTTTTCGGTCTCTAGGGTATATTCCCAGGAGTGCTATTGCTGGATCAAATGGGAGCTCAATATCTAGCTTTCGGAGGAATGCCCATATTGTTTTCCAAAAGGGCTGGACCAGTCGGCACTCCCACCAGCAGTGGATGAGAGTCCCTTTTTCCCCACATCCACGCCAGCACCGGTTGTTCTTGCTGTTTTGGATGTGTGCCAGTCTCTGTGGGGTGAGATGGTATCTCATTGTTGTTTTGATTTGCATCTCCCTGATGATTAAAGATGAAGAGCACTTTTTCATATGCCTTTTGGTCATTCGAATTTCTTCTTTTTTGGAAGCTTCTGTTCATTTCTTCTCCCCATTTTTTGATGGGGTTGGCTGTTTTCTTCTTGTGGAGTGCTACCAGTGCCTGATATATCCTGGATATTAACCCCTTGTCAGATGGGTATTGGGTGAATATCCTTTCCCACTCTGTGGATTGTCTTTGTATCTTGGTCACCGTTTCTTTTGAGGTGCAGAAGCTTTTCAATTTTATATAATCCCATTTGTTTATCATTGCTTCCATTTGCTTGGTCAGTGGTGTGTCGTCTTTAAAGATACTTTTCGTTTCGATGTCATAGAGCGTTTCTCCTATGTTTTCTTCGATGTACCTTATAGATTCATGTCTGATATCGAGATCTAGAATCCATTTTGATCTGACTTTTGTGCATGGCGTTAGAAGGAGGTCTAAGTTCATTTTTTTACATGTAGCTGCCCAGTTTTCCCAGCACCATTTGTTGAAGAGGCTTTCTTTGCTCCACTTAATATTTTTTGCTCCTTTATCGAATATTAAGTGGTTGTATATTTGTGAGTGCGTTTCAGGATACTCAGTTCTATTCCATAGGTCTACGGGTCTGTCTCTATACCAATACCACACTGTCTTAATTACAACTGCTCTGTAGTAGAGCTTGAGGTTGGGGAAAGTGATACCTCCCATCTTCTTTTTCCCAAGGATTGCTTTAGCTATTGGTGGGGTTTTATTATTCCATACAAATTTCAGGAGTGTTTGTTCAATTTCTTTGAAGAACATCATGGGTATTTTTATAGGGACCGCATTGAATCTGTATAAAGCTCTAGGGAGTATTACCATTTTGATAATGTTAATCCTTCCAATCCATGAGCAGGGAATGTGTCTCCATTTCCTCAGGTCTTCTTTTATTTCCTGAAGTAACGTTTTGTAGTTTTCTTTGTAGAGATCCTTTACATTCTTTGTCAAACTGATTCCTAGGTATTTGATTTTCTGCGGTGCAATTGTGAATGGGATAGTTTCTTTAATGTCCCTTTCTTCTCTTTCGCTGTTTGCATATAGGAAGGCCATTGACTTTTGGGTATTGATTTTGTACCCTGCTACTCTACTATAAGAATGTATTATTTCTAGGAGCCTCTTGGTAGAGAGTTTTGGGTTTTCCAGGTATAATATCATGTCATCTGCAAATAGTGATAACTTGGCTTCTTCCCTTCCTATCTGGATGCCCTTAATGTCTTTTTTCTTCCCTGATTGCTATGGCAAGTACTTCCAGTACTATAATGAATAGAAGTGGTGAGAGTGGGCAGCCTTGTCTTGTCCCTGATCTTAAGGGGAAGTCTTTCAGTTTTTCCCCATTGAGAATGATGCTCGCTGTGGGCTTGTAGTAGATGGCCTGGATTATCTTGAGGAAGGTTCCTTCAATCCCCATTTTACGGAGAGCTTTCATCATGAACGGGTGTTGAATCTTGTCAAATGCCTTCTCTGCATCTATTGATATGATCATATGGTTTTTATTTTTCTTTTTGTTGATATGATGAATTATGTTGATTGACTTGCGGATGTTGAACCATCCTTGCATTCCCGGGATGAATCCCACTTGGTCATGGTGTACAATCTTTTTGATGACTCTTTGGATTCTATTTGCTAGTATTTTGTTGAAGATCTTAGCATCTGTATTCATCAGGGAGATTGGTCTGTAGTTTTCCTTTTTTGTGACATCTTTGTCTGCTTTGGGTATCAGGGTGATATGTGCCTCGTAAAAGCTATTTGGGAGTATTTCTGTTTCTTCAATTTGCCGGAAGAGCTTAAAAAGAATTGAGAGTAGGTCCTCTTTAAAGGTTTTGTAGAATTCACTGGTGAATCCATCTGGGCCTGGGCTTTTGTGTTTGGGGAGACTTTTGATTACCGATTCTATTTCCTCGATGGAGATAGGTTTGTTGAGGTATTCCAAATCTTCTTGTTGCAGACTTGGGAAGCTATAGGAATTCAGGAATTTGTCCATTTCTTCTAGGTTCTCTTGTTTCGTGGCATACAGGTTCTCATAGTAATCTCTGATGATCTTTTGAATTTCTGTGTTTTCAGTTGTGATGTCTCCGTTTTCATTTCTGATTCTATTTATTTGGGTTCTCTCTTTTCCTTTTCTTACAAGTCTTGCAAGTGGTTTGTCAATCTTGTTTATTTTTTCAAAGAACCAGCTTTTGGTTTCGTTGATCTTCTGGATTGTTTTTTGACATTCCATCTCATTGATTTCTGCTCTAAGTTTTATTATTTCTTTCTTTCTGCTTGGGTTGGGCTCCTTTTGTTGATCACTCTCTAAGATCTTAAGTTGTGAAGTCAGACTGTTTATGATGGCCTTTTCTTCTTTTCTGATGAATGCCTGAAGAGCTATGAACTTGCCTCTTAACACTGCTTTTGCTGTATCCCACAAGTGCAACACAGAGGAACTCAAAGAATTAGCTGGGGATTAAGGGACACAAACATGGTAGAAAAAGATGAAACAGGAAACTAGGAAATAGATAGGGACATAGCTGAGGAGTCCGAAGAATAGAAGCCCTGAATAAAAAAGCCCTGACCTGAAAGGACCACAGGAAAAGGGTCCTGACAGGAGACGTCCTGGGAGAGGAACAGAAGCTTGAAACCTTGAAGAGAGAGATCCAGAAGTGAGAGGCGAGGCCCTCACGAGAGGAGCATGCACAAATCCCCCAAAGTGAGAGCAGCCTACAGGAGGGGAGGAGACAGAGGTCCAGGAGAGGTTCCTGCAGAGAGCAAGCAAGAGATGAAACAAAGTAATATTAAAGAATAACCTCAGGAACCTCCAGCCTTGTTCTTTATTTGGTGGACGGGTCAGGGAAAATGTTGTCCACCAGACACGAGCTGGGGGCACTAACCGACAGTGAGTAGAGCTGGGGACCCAGCTAGCCCCATCTGCTGCCATAGATTTCAGGCAAAAAAAGGTTAGAAGGTGCAGAAGCGTTTACTTTCATACAATCCCATTTATCTTTGCTTCCATTTGCTTTGTCAGTGGTGTTTCGTCTTTGAAGATGCCCTTAGTTTCGATGTTGTAGAAGGTTTTGCCTAAGTTTTCTTTGATGTACCTTATCAGTTCAAGTCTGTTGTTGAGATCATTAATCCATTTGGATCTGACTTTTGTGCATGTGTTAGAAGGAGGTGTTAGAGGGAGTATTCCTTTTAAGCCAGAAGACTTTGTAGAAGGGAAACAATGGGTATTAGATTTAATAACATTAGTGAAAAACAATCGTCCATGGAAAGGGATTGAACAGAGCAGTTAAGAGTAATTTAGAACTGTGCTTCATGCGCCATAAATTAATCTTAGGAATTGGCAACTTGACTTCATGCAAATACCCGTGTGGTATTTGACATGCCAAATACCAGTAACAATTATATACGTCATTCCCATGACTTGATGGAATGGTTTGGGGCTCTTTATGTTCCTGGAGCGGGCAGATGCCCTTGGGCTATCTCAACTGACAGGACATATTGAGATGTTACTGGTGCCCGCTCAAGTAAATCGATGATCTACGGGAAGTCAGTGATCAGTGATATATATATCTGTATGTATGTATGTATATATATGTATATATATGTATATATATGGATATGTGAAGAGTTATGACCTCCGTCGCTGTTTCAGAGCAGAGTCAGGGACGTGTCTCTTTTGCCAAGGCATCGAAAATAAGATGGGCTGGACATGTAATGCGATTTGGAGATGACCACTGGACTAGAGCCGTTCCAAATGGATCCCATGGATTTCAAAAGATTTCAAAAGATCACATGGCCTCCCGCCTACAAGGTGGTCAGACTTCTCAGTCAAGACCCTGAACGAACGGTTTGAGGCCATTCGTATTCCTGAAGCAACCAAATGCCATTGGGCTACACTGGCACGTGATAGGGTCAAATGGAAATATTACTGGCACCCGCTCGAGAAAATCGATGAATAACGGGATGTCAAGTGATCAAGTGATATCAGGACAAAAACAGGAAAACCACAGTCAACTCCATCAAAAAAAATGGGGAGAAGAAATGAACAGCAACTTCCTCAAAGAAGAAATTCAAATGGCCAAAAGGCATATGAGAAATGCTCTTTATCACTAACCATCAGTGATAGAGAACAATCAAAACAAGGTATCATCTCACAGCCTGGAGACTGGTACAGATCCCAAAATGCAGGAACAACCAGTGCTGGTGTGGATAGCGGGGGGGGGTGGGGGGCGGGTATCTTATCCATTGTTGGTGGGAGTGCCAACTGTTCCAGCATTTTTGGAAAACAATATGGCTATTCCTTCAAAAACTAGAAATTGAGCTCCCATTCGACCCAGCAATACAACTCATGGGAATATGCCCTGGGGCCCTAAAACTCAAAGAGGTTTGAGTTACTTTTTTAAAAAATTTAATATAGTGACCAGTTTCTCCAACACACATATGGAATAGTCGTTCCTGGCTCCATTTTATCTTCATTGCTCTTTGTCAAGATGAATTATTCATATACCTGAGATTCTTTTTTTGTTCTATTTGGGACACACCCAGCGATGCTCAGTGGTTACTCCAGGCTCTTCACTCAAGAATTACTCCTGGAGGTGCTGGGTACCATATGGGGTGCCGGGGATTGAACCTGGGTTGGTCACATGCAAAGCAAACACCCCCTGCTGTGCTATTGTTTGGCCCCCATGAGATCCTGTCTGTGTATTTTCAACTGTTTCATTGGTCTCAGCATCTATCCTGAATCCAATATCACACTGTTAATTGATGCCAGTACCTTTCAAGCACTTTGAAATCGGGCAAGAAACATTCTCTCACCTTATTTATCCCAAGGATTTCTTTGGCTGTTATGAAGCTATAATTAATCTTTCTGTAGATCAACGATTTGATGATACTTTTTGAAAATGTTGTGGATATTTTTAAGATTGTTAAATTTATTATAGCACCATGAGATACACAATTACAAAACTGTTCATTTTTGTCATACAGTGTTCTGTACCATAGAAACCCTCCTCCTCTTCCTCCTCCTATTCTTGTAATTCTTCTTCCTCCTCCTCTTCTTCTTTTTCTTCCTTCTTCCTTCCTTCTTCTTCTCCTCCTTCTTCTTCATCTCCTCCTCCTCCCTCTTCCTCCTCCTCCTCATCCTCTTCCTCCTCCTCCTTCTTCTTCTTCCTTCTTCTTCTTCTTCTTCTTCTTCTTCTTCTTCCTTCTTCTTCTTCTTCTTCTTCTTCCTTCTACTTCTCCTTCTGCTTCTTCATTCTTCTTCTTCTTCTTCTTCTTCTTCTTTTCTTCTCTTTCTCCTCCTTCTGCTTCTCCTTCTCCTTCTCCTCCTCCTCCCCTTCCTCCTTCTCCTTCTCCTCTTCCTTCTCCTTATCCTTCTCCTCCTCCTTCTTCCTCCTCCTCCTCCTCCTTCTTCTTCTTCCTCCTCCTTCTTCTTCTTCTTCCTCCTCCTCCTTCTTCTTCTTCTTCCTTCTTCTTCATCTTCCTCCTCCTCCTCCTTCTTCTTCTTCTTCTTCTTCTTCTTCTTCTTCTTCTTCTTCTTCTTCTTCTTCTTCTTCTTCTTCTTCTCTTCTCCTTCTCCTCCTCCTCCCCTTCCTCCTTCTCCTTCTCCTCTTCCTTCACCTTATCCTTCTCCTCCCCCCCCCCTCCTCCTTCTCCTTCTCCTCTTTTTTCTCCTTCACCTCCTTCTCCTTCTTTTCCTTCTCTTCCTCCTTCTCCTCTCCTTCTGCTTCTCCTTCTCCTTTCCCTTCTCCTAACACTTCTCTTCCTTCTCCCTCCTCCTTCCTTCTTCTTCCTCCTCTTTTGCTCCTCTTCTCCTTCCTCCTCCTCTCCTTCATCCTCCCAGGTTCTGGATTTTCTAGGCTAAGTTATAAATTAAAATGTTTTTAGGCTTTCCCTCTTGGAAAAGAGGGAAATTTCCAGAAATGGAAATGTCCTTGTATTTTCATAGAAAAGACATGGATTTATCTGCTTTGTATTTGCAGTCTGTCTCGTTACTATACCAGTCTACTGTTTGTCATAGCTCTTAATACCACTACATGCTCTTAATACATCTTTCTTGCCCACATTCTATGTCAAAGAATGTCAAAGAATTCCGATAGGTGGTGCAATTAAGTAAAATTATGCCTGAATTTAGAGGGAAGGCATTTATTTTTTTTTCATTGAATGTGATGTTCAGGAGTGAGGGCCGGTTCAGGCCTGGCCCACCACCCCAACAGAACACCTCAGAAGAAGTCAAAGGAACCATCACTTCATGATGAGAGCCATTTATTTTTTTTATTTTTTTTGTTTAATTTATTCTTTATTTTAATTTTATATCCAGATGTCACATTTTCTACATTAAAATATAATCATGCCGACACCATCCCCACCCCTTAAGAGAAAAAGTGAAGAACTTTACACAACTTGAATGATGGAATGCACAGAGAAGTTGCTATTGCACTCACAGACAACACCAGGAGACCCACCAAGGAGATCCCCCGGGGCGAGCAGAGGAGACAGCGTAAGGGTCGCAGCAGGAGGGAGCATAAATTAAAATGCTGAAGCTTCTCAGTGCTACCACTTGTCACAAGACTACCCTGAAGAGGCAGCGAGGTGGGACTCCAGACCAGAGGGGCGCTCCACGTGCTGCTCTCCGACCCTAAAAGTATCCCGAACAGAGGAGCTTCCTCCCTCCCACTCTGACTTCGGCACCTGGCAGAAACCTTAGGAACTTACCCCCTGTTAGCATGTCAGAACGTAGGACAAAGGCTTTCATTTCTTTTAATTGCACCCCAACTCTTTCCAAGCAACACTATTATTTATTGTGTGTAATTCCTCTGACTGGAAACCCAGCAAGGATCAAGAAAAGGCATTTACCATCCAGGCAGTCCTTAGCTGTGCAAAAGCTGCATGATTCTGTCCCAATGGGAGGGGAGAAGACTCGGGCCCTCGAGGCAAGAGGAGAAGGAAACTCCTTTTCTGATCTACTCATTCAACAGGCGAACAGATGGAGAGTGAAAACCGAGGAGGCACCTGCCATGAGAGCCATTTTAAACATCCGGGATCCACAGATTGTCAGAGCTCCACCCATCCAGTAGAGATACCTAATCAAATTGTGCAGCTGAGGGTTTGGTGTGGTTTTCCTTGGAGCCAGGTTCATCCCCAGCATGCCATACAGTTGGTTCTGCCCCCCAACCCACACACACCCCCACCCCACCCCCAAACAGACGCACACACACACATACTGCTGCACTATCTGGAATGATTCATGAGTTCACAGCCACAAATAAGTCGTGAGAACTGCAGGGCGTGGCCCAAAAAGGAAATTAAATCAATACTATAAAATATTGATATAATATTGATATTAATAGATCCCAGTATATTTATTGCACCTCCATGATTGTGTGAAGAACACCGAGAGAGAGAGAGAGAGAGAGAGAGAGAAAAAGAACGCCTGTCTTCCAAAACTCTCAAGCTCTTTCACCTGCGTGGCAAGGCTTGAGCCTCAGGCCACCAAGTGCTAACGTCCAAGCTCGCAAAGCAGTGCAGAGAAGTGGTAAAGGAAGACCTCTAATAGAGAAGAGCAGAAATACTGGCCGATGGACCAGAAGCCGGGAAAAGCATGCACAATGCCCGCCTGTCCTTCGCCAACTATAAGACCAAGATGACTGCCCTCGAAGTCCTGATGGATCTATCACGTCTTCCAGAAAGGCAATGGAGAAGATTATCCAGGACTTCTACTTGGATCGCTTTGATAGCCACATCCACTTGCTCACGTACCAAATACTGCAGGATGGATATGTTTTTCCCAGCATTCTACCTTCTGAAATCCGACATGCCATTTCGTTGGTAAATAAGCAAACAGCACCTGGCCCAGACAATGTCAGACCAGAACACCTGAAGAATTTGCCATCAGTACTTTTTTTTACAAATTATTCAATTTTTGTAAAGAGCACTGTTTAAGGAGCCTTGGAGTATTGAGCACTGTAGCGCAAGTTTACTGCGTTCCAATATCTTATCCTGTGAATAGAATCATTAGAAAAACTTTTTTCATTGATTTGGAAAACTTTTTTGTACTGAGCACTGTGATCAGAGTCCAAAGCCACGAACATCATAGAAGGAATCTGCAGCAGCCAAGTTCTTTTTCTGTAAATCTCTGAACAAAAGCATTGAAAAAATTTTTAAAAGTATTTTATTATAAAGCTGTTAGATATACAATTACAAGATGTTCATGTTTGAATTTTTTGGTCCTACAGTGTTCCAAAACCCATCCCTCCAACCCTGCCCATCTCTCATCACCAATGGCGCACCTCCCTCCCCTTTCCCCCGGCCTGCATCCATGGCAGGTTTTTTTTTCTCATTTCTCTCTTTCACTCTTCTCTCTCTCTCTCTCTCTCTCTCTCTCTCTCTCTCTCCTTCTCGCTTCCCTTTCTTACGCATTGTAGATCGTAATATATTCTAGAACACGATTGGTTCCTCTAGTTTGATATAGCAGGTCCAGACCACAAAAATCACGACTATTATGGTGAGCGAGTCTCATCCAGCTGCTTCTGAGGACCTAAATAGGTGATGGGCCCACTCCCAAAACCCATCTTGTCTCCTGGGAGTCTCATGGTCAGCTGTGCTAGGGCAGAGCCAGATGGAAGCTCTCCCCCCCATGCATCTGAGTCTCTGCATCATGACCCAGCATTTCGAGGCAGTTTGTGGGCGGGGCCACCAGACCCCTGGGACAGGTCAGAGAGGGGATTGGGGACACCAGTTCCATATCCAGGAATACCCGGTGACTTCTGCCTCTGATTGCCGCCTACCTGGGCTTGAACTTGGCTGCTCTGAGATGCTCGTCAGATCAGCATCTCTCTTTCATGGGTTCTGATGAGCTGTGGAGTCTAGACTGTGAGAAAGGTGGCTATTATGGTGAGAGTCTCATCCGGCTGCTTCCGAGGACCTACAGAAGTGATGGACCCACTTCCAAAACCCATCTTGCCTCCTGGGCGCCTCATGGTCAGCTGAGCTAGAGGAGAGCCGGATGGCAATTCTCCCCCGTGTGTTGGAGGACATGTTTAGCTAATCTGGGAGTTTTGTTGTTTTGCTCACTCCCAGCTTAATCTTATTTAAGGCAATGTTCATTCTAATGAGATCTCTCTTCTATGTAAACACTTCTAGAGGGTGTGGCAGTTACAGAAGTCACCTTGATTGAATAACTTCTGACTTATACATCTACTAAGACTTCTATGTCTTCTAGATTGGGCACAGCTCCTCTTTATACCCACTGCACCCAACGTGGGACAGTTAGAATTTACCAGGAGACTACCACCCTGGCTACGCTGAGACTAAAGGAAGACTATAGGAAGGATCATACTAGTTTGCTCTAAGCAGGCAAGTATGACCCTTTCAGTACATGAGAACAAGATACTCAGAATCACCCTGGTGTAGATAATAAGGACCTTGTGGGTACCATCTAGATTACATGAAGCTCATGAAGTTAAGATGTATTACTTTATATCAGCCCCCTCTCTCTCCAGTGTTTTACATAAGAGATAATCTCGGGATTAGTCCTTGGTGTAACCTTTGTTTATACCTACAATAGGGTGTGGCACTACACTCTGTTTAGGGTTCTTTGTTGGCATGACAACCTCCTGATTGGGTTACTTTGGTGTATATAAGGGGGCTGACTTGAGGCCCCTTCACCTTTTGCCTTTTGGTTCCTCAGCCTTCAGCTTTTGGCTCTGGTCTTTTGCTCTTTGACCTTTTGCTCCATCTTCTAGTGCTGTGGAAGAGCTTTTGTACTATTAAAAGCCATTTTTGGAACTGCACCGGACTCGTGAGTTTTCATCTGTTCTCCCGGCGTCCTCGGAGGTAGAAGACTACCTCTGTTCGGACACTGTCGGGGACCCCGGGCGGCGTTCCCGACACCCGTGCGTCTGAGTCTCTCATCATTCTCTGTATCTCTATTTCTGTCTCTGTATTTCTCTCTCTTCTCCTACACCTTGTGACTTGCCTTACGTTTTATGATGCCATTATCTATGTGTATATTCAGTAGTGATTTCTAATGTGACATTATAGTTCCTCATTCCCCATCAACCTCCCCAGTTTGTTACAACTACAATGATCATTATGTTGTACAGATGTGACAGATCCTGGGAAGGACCTGGTCCTACCATACTTTGTTATCTAAGCCTCTTGCGCATCTTCGCCTTCGGAGGTATCAACTCCGGGCAGATTCTCAGTTTTTGAGTCTGCCTCCTCTGGAAATTTCTTTTCTTCCTCTAGGTTATCATCAAGCTTTAAGATCTGTTTGCTAGATTTAATTTCATGACTCTCTGAAAGACAAGTGGGAGTTACAAAAGCCAGGACTGCTGCTAGCACCTGAAAAAGCAGGTGAAACCAGAACAAAGAAAAAACTTCCTAGAAGTAACCCATTTTACCTCACGGTTGGGAGGCAGATGATCTCTGTCCGATGATGGTCAGGCCAGATGATATCCATCGAGCCCACCCAGGGATGCCAGATATTGGGGAGCCACTGGGGTCCCCAACAGTACCAGAGCAGAAATTCTCCTCTACCTCTGCGGCCCCCGGGGAACGAATGTAAACTCATAACTCTGGAGCAGTTCCAAAAAGTACAATTGTTTTACCACCGTATCACTGTATCACTGTCTTCCCGTTCATCATCAATTTGCTCGAGCGGGCCCCAGTAACATCTCCATATGTCCTGTCTCATGCTAGTAGAGCCCAAGGCATCTGCTTGCTCCAGGAACATAAAGAGCCCCAATCCATTCCGGAATGAGGTCTATAATTGTTATTGGTATTTGGCATATATCAAATACAACATGGGTAGCTTGCCAGGCTCTGCCGTGCAGGTAGCATACTCTTGTAGGCACCTCTAAGTCCAGCATTTATTGATGAACCGCGCAGCCGCAAGAGGCTGCGTGAGCCGGGCGCTGATAGGCTGGTCTGCTGGGTGGAGGTCTGACGAGAGAGAAATCCGGATGTGGAAAATGGAGGCCCTCATGGAGTGGGGGGGTCTTCCGGCTTGTTGCGAGGCTCTGCTGGGATGGTGGGCCAGGGCTAGAACCCACCATCCCTCCCGGGCGCCTCATGAGCGGCTGGTCACAGGGAGAGCCAGTAGCATCTCTGCCCCATGTCTGCAAGTCTCTGGACCAGCATACCTGAGCCGGATTTAAGAAAGACTGCTGCAGGGTGGAACTCGATGAGCCGGGCGCTGATAGGCTGGTCTGCTGGGTGGAGGTCTGATGAGAGAGAAGTCCGGATGTGGAAAATGGAGGCCCTCATGGAGTGGGGGGTCTTCTGGCTTGTTGCGAGGCTCTGCTGGGATAGTGGGCCAGGGCTAGAACCCACCATCCCTCCCGGGCGCCTCATGAGCGGCTGGTCACAGGAAGAGCCAGTAGCAGCTCTGCCCCATGTCTGCAAGTCTCTGGACCGGCATACCTGAGCCAGATTTAAGAAAGACTGCTGCAGGGTGGAACTCGATGAGCCGGGCGCTGATAGGCTGGTCTGCTGGGTGGAGGTCTGACGAGAGAGAAGTCCGGATGTGGAAAATGGAGGCCCTCATGGAGGGGGGTCTTCTGGCTTGTTGCGAGGCTCTGCTGGGATGGTGGGCCAGGGCTAGAACCCACCATCCTCCCGGGCGCCTCATGAGCGGCTGTTCACAGGGACAGCCAGTAGCAGCTCTGCCCCATGTCTGCGAGTTTACCACCGTAATCCAATATAATGAAAGAACTCTCGCTCTGGTGAGAACTTGGACCATACAAGAGAGCCCATGTCTCCCACCAAAGAGAAAGGATCTCAGCCGAGAGGAGTCCTACCCAAAAGAAGGGGAAAAGGAGAAGGAGCCTCAAGTCAGTCCCCTTATATACACGGAAGTAATCCTATCATGGACAGGGAGGGTCCTGTCAAAAAGAACCCTAAGCAGTGTAGGAGGGTGATGTCACACCCTATTATAGGTATAAACAAAGGATTATGCCAAGGACTACTCCCTTCTTCCGAGATTATCTCTTATGTAAAACACTGGAGAGAGAGAGAAGGGACTGATAAAAAGAAACACATCTTCCTATATTTTCTTCAATGTACTTTATGGATTCAAGTCTGATATTGAGATCTTTAATCCATTTTGATCTGATTTTTGTGCATGGTGTTAGACACAGATCCAAATTCATTTTTTTACATGTTGCTGCCCAGTTTTCCCAACACCACTTGTTGAAGAGGCTTTCCTTACTCCATTTTAGACTCATTGCACATTTATCAAAGATTAAATGATCATGTGTTTGAGGTAGCTAAAGGCATCTTCAAAGGTGAAACATCACTAACAAAGCAACTAGAAGAAAAGATAAACATATGGGACTACATGAAACTAAAAAGCTTCTGCACCTCAAAAGAAACAGTGACTAAGATACAAAAGCAGTCCACAGAATGGGAAAGAATATTCACCCAATACCCATCTGATAAGGGGTTAATATCCAGGATATATCAGGCACTGGTAGAACTTTACAAGAAGAAAACAAACAACCCCATCAAAAAATGGGGAGAAGAAATGAACAGAAACTTCAGCAAGGAAGAAATGTGAATGGCCAAAAAACATATGAAAAAATGCTCATCATCACTACTCATCAGAGAGATGCAAATCAAAACAACAATGAGATACCACTTTACACCACAGAGACTGGCACATATTCAAAAGAGCAAGAACAACAAGTACTGCCGTGGATGTGGGGAAAAGGGGACACTCATCCATTGTTGGTGGGAATGCCGGCTGGTACAGCCTTTCTGGAAAACAATATGGACTTTCCTCCAAAGACTAGAACTTGAACTCCCATTTGACCCAGCCATACCACTCCTGGGAATCTACTCTGGGAAACCAAAAATACGCAGCGGAAACACCATCCCTACTTTTATGTTCATAGCAGCATTATTCACAATAGCCAGAATCTGGAAGCAACCAGAGTGCCCGAAAATCGATGACTGGACAAAGAAGCTTTGGTACATCTACACAATGGAATACTATGCAGCTGTTAGGAAAAATGAAGTTATAAAATTTGCCTATAAATGGATGGACATGGAGAAGATTATGTTGAGCGAAATTAGCCAGAAGGAGAGAGACAGATACAGAATGACTGCATTTATTTGCATAGCATAAATATATATGTACATATTATGATACCAATATCCAAGGTCAAGTGAAACATATATCAGGAGGTCTTGTCAAAGGTGGAAATTATCACAGACGTGTGGGATTCAGAGTTTAGGTAAGACAGAAAATGGAACAGGGTGCTAATAATAGTCGAGGGTACTAATGCCAACCTAGAACTGAGCATTAGAGGCAAAAGGATTCACATGACAACCTTTTAATGTATGTTCTGTAATCCATAGTCTGGAGGGGAAGGAAAAGAGAAAGAGAGAGAAAGGGAAAGAAATAAAGTACCTGCCATGGAGCAGGACTGGGGAAGGGGGAGGGAACCGGGGATGTTGTTGGTGGGAGATGGGCACTGGTGGAGGGACGGGTGCTGAAACACTGTATGACCAAAACCCAAACATGAACTTTTTAATTGTATATCTTTTTTATTTGAATGGAGATGGGCACTGGTGGAGGGATGGGTGCTGAAACACTGTATGACCAAAACCCAAACATGAACTTTTTAATTGTATATCTTTTTATTTGTATATCTCACGGTGGTATAATAAAATACTTAAAAAAAAAGAAACACATCTTAATTTTATGTGTTTTATGTAATCTAGATTTTACCCATAAGGTCCTTCTTATTTATTATCTGCACCAGGGTGATTCTGAGTATCTTGCCAATTTCAAGCCTGGCAAGCTGCCCGTGTCGTATTTGATATGCCAAATACGAGTAACAATTATATTACGTCATTCCCATGACCTAATATTCCCATGGGAATGACCTAATATAATTGTTTGAGGCTCTTTATGTTCCTGGAGCAAGCAGATGCCCTTGGGCTCTCTAATATCTAATGGAGATATTACTGGTGCCTGCAAATAGATGATGAATGGTAAGATAGTGATAGTGATAGTGATTCTGAGTATCCTGTCCTCGTATACTGAAAGGGTCCCACTCACTTGCGTGAGGGCACACTAGTATGATCCTTCCAATTATCTTAAAGATGTCTCAAAGTAGCCAGGGTGGTAATCTCCTGGTAAATTCTAACTGTCCCATGCTGGGTGCATTGGGTATAAGAGGAGCTCTGCCCAATCTAGAAAACATAGAAGTCTTTGTAGAGTTTATAAGTCAGAAATTATTCAGAGTCAAGGTGACTTCTGTAACTGCCACACCCTCTAACAGTGTTTACATAGAAGAGATATATCATTCAAATGAACCTTGGTTTAAGAACATATAAGTAGATTAAGCTGTGAGTGGGTAAAAGAGCAAAGCCCCCAAACTAGCTAAGCTTGTCATCCAACAGTAGAGGACCAGTACAAAGAAAACTTCAAAACACTGCTTCAAGAAAAAAATAAAGGATACAGGAGTTAGTGGAAATATATTGCTGCTTCTGGATTGGAAGAATCAACATTATCAAAATGTCATTTCACCATAAAGCACTATCCAGATTCAATGCACCCCTATGAGTATTCCTATGATATTTTTCAGAAGTTGACTAAATACACTTGGAATTCATATGGAACAGTAAACCTCCACAAATGAATCCTTGGAAAAAGAAGATGGGAGACATCTCTATTCCCAACTTCTATGTGTACTTAAAGTGGCAGTAATTAAAACAGCATGGTATTGGAGTAAAAACAGACATGTGGACCTATGGAATAGATTTGAATATCCTGACACATACTCCCAAATATATGATCATTTAATCTTTGATGAAGAAGCAAAAAAATACAAAGTGGAACATAGAAAGCCTCTTCAACAAGTGGTGCCTGGAAAAGTAGGTGGCTATGTGTGAAAGAATGAAGTTGGACCTCTGTCTAATGCCATGCATAAAAGTTTGATCAAAATGGATTAATGGTCTCAATATCAGGCATGAATCCATAATGTACATTGAAGAAAACATAGGCAAAATGCTCCACAGCATTGAAGTTAAAGATATCTTCATGGGATACCTGCTATTAAGGCAGCATGGGGTGGGCGGGAGGGGGTGGGGTACATTGGTGGTGGAAATGGGGCACTGGTGGAGGGATGGGTGCTGGTATACTGTATTACCAAGAACCGATTATGAACACCTTTTTAATTGTATGTTTCACAGTGGTATAATAAAAAATTTAAAAATATATATCTTCAAAGATGAAACAACACTAACAAAGCAAGTAAAAGCAAACATAAGCATATGGGAGAGCATGAAACTGAAAAACTTCAGAACCTCAAAAGAAACAATGACCAAGATATAAAGGGAACCCAAGGAGTTTGAAAGAATATTTACCCAACGCTCATCTGATAAGGCGTAATTTTCCAAGATATATAAGGCACTGGTAGAACTTTACAAGAAGAAAATATTCAGCCCTGTCAAAAGCTTTGGACCATTATGCACTGAAAATGAAAGTTAACCACACAGAAACAGAGAGTCAAAACAAACAGCTGGAAACTAAAGAGCTCACTGCAGAACAAACAGTGGGTCATAGAAGGAAACAAAGGAAATCCAAAAATTCCTAGAAACAAATGAAACTGAAGACATGAGCTATCAGAACTTGTGGGATACAGCAAAAGCAGCATTAAGAGGAAAATTCATAACTCTGTAATATTCATTTCAGTAAAAAAGAGGCCACATAACCCTACTTCACAGCTCAAAATATTAGAAAAGGACAGATATAGAATGACTGCATTTATTTGCAAGATATAAAAAATATATAGTATGCTCAGCCCAGCAGAGCTTCGCAAGAAACCAGAGGAACCCCCACACATTGAGGGCTGCCATTTTCCACATCCAGACTCCCCTCTCATCAGAGCTCCACCCAGCAGAAGAGCTGATTACAGCCCAGTTCATCGAAACCCACCCTGCAGCAGTCTTTTTTTTTTTTTTAATTAATACTTTATTTGAAGAAGAATGCCGAGAGAGAGAAAAACACAAAAGGACGCTTGTCTTCAGAAACTCTCGAGCTCATTCGCCAACGTGGCAAGGCGCGAGCCTCAGGAGACCAAATGCTAACGTCCAAGCTTGCTAAACAGTGCAGAGAAGCGATAAAAGCAGACCTCAAAGACAGAAGAGCAGAAATACTGGAAGATGCAGCAGAAGCCGGGAAAAGTATTCGCACTGCCCGCCTGTCCTTCGCCAACTATAAGACCAAGATGACTGCCCTCCGACGCCCTGATGGATCTATCACATCTTCCAGAAAGGCAATGGAGAAGATTATCCAGGACTTCTACTCAAATCTTTTTGATAGCCACATCCACCTGCCCACATACCAAATTCCACAGGATGGATACGTCATTCCCAACGTTCTCCCTTCTGAAATAAGACATGCCATCTCATCGGTAAAGAAGGGAACAGCACCAGGCCCAGACAAAGTCAGACCCGAACATCTGAAGAATCTGCCATCGGTGCTCATCAATACACTAGCTCGGCTCTTCACACGCTACCTGTCCGAATGCAAGGTGCCCTCCCAATGGAAAACCAGCAGGACAGTTCTACTGTTCAAGAAGGGAGACATTCATGACATCGGCAACTATCGCCCCATCTGCCTGTTGTCTGTCATCTACAAGCTGTTTACACGAGTCATCCTGAACAGGATTAGCAGAACACTAGATGAAGGTCAACCATGCGAGCAAGCAGGTTTCCGGAAAGGATTCAGCACAATCGACCATATCCACACAGTAACCAAGCTCATTGAGGTTTGTAGGGAGTACAAGATGCCGCTCTGTCTCACGTTCATTGATTTACAGAAAGCCTTTGATTCTGTGGAAACTGAAGCAGTCATCGAAGCCCTAGTCAAACAGGGTGTTCAAACCCAATACATCAAGATCCTTCGTGAGCTGTATTATGGATTCACCACCAGGATCTCACCATTCTACAAAGAAGTGATCATTGATGTCAAAAGAGGGGTTCGACAGGGTGATACCATCTCACCAAAACTCTTCAGTGCCACCCTCGAGAACATCATGAGACAATTAGAATGGGAAGGAATGGGAGTGAAGATAGATGGTCGGCAACTACACCACCTCCGCTTCGCTGATGACATCGTTCTAATAACACCAAACATTAGCCAAGCGGCACAAATGCTGGCTGACTTTGACCGAGAATGTGGAAAGGTAGGTCTACAGCTGAATCTGAAGAAAACTATGTTCATGAGAAATGAACTAGTTCCAGAGGCCCCATTCTCTCTCAATGGAACAAACATCTCTGAATGCAGCAGTTATGTGTACCTAGGTCGAGAAGTCAACATGATGAATGACCTAAAACCTGAGCTGCGCAGGAGGAAGAGAGGCGGCATGGAATGCCTTCAAAGGCATCGAAGAAATAGCTAAAAGGACAAAGAACCTCCGGCTCCGGGCACATCTCTTTGACTCCACCGTTCTCCCTGCATTAACATACGCCTCAGAGACCTGGGCCCTACGAAAGCAGGATGAGAATGCTATTCGGGTCTCCCAGAGAGGCATCGAAAGAGCTATGCTTGGAATATCACGCCTCACTCAAGTGAGAGAAGGAATCCGGAGTTCTGACCTCCGTCGCTATTCCAGAATCAGGGACGCTGTCTCGTTTGCCAAGGCATCGAAAATCAGATGGGCTGGACATGTAATGTGATTTGGAGACAACCGCTGGACTAGAGCCGTTACCGACTGGATCCCACGGGATGTCAAAAGATCACGTGGCCGCCCACCTACAAGATGGTCAGACTTCCTTGTTAAGACCCTGAAGGAACGGTTTGAGGCTCTTCATATTCCTGAATCAACCAGATGCCATTGGGCTACATTGGCACGTGATAGGGTCCAATGGAAATGTTACTGGCGCCCGCTCGAGCAAATCGATGAGTAACGGGATTCAAGTGATCAAGTGATCAAGTGACTTTATTTGAAGAAGTAGCAGAAAACACAAAGAACCTCCAGCTCCGGGTACATCACTTCAACTCCACCTTACTCCCTGCATTAACATACGCCTCAGAGACCTGGGCCCTATGAAAGCAGGATGAGAATGCTATTCGGGTCTGCCAAAGAGGAATCAAAAGAGCTATGCTTGGAATATCATGTCTCGCTCAAGTGAAAGAAGGAATCCGGAGCTCCGACCTCCATCGCTGTTCCAGAGTCAGAGATGCTGTCCTGTTTGCCAAGACATCGAAAATCAGATGGGCTGGACATGTAATACGACTTGGAGACGACCGCTAGACTAGAGCCATTACCGACTGAATCCTGCTGGATGTCAATAGATCACGTGGCCGCCCACCTACAAGATGGTTAGACTTCTTCCTCAAGACCCTGAACGAACGGTTTGAGGCTCTTTGTATTCCTGAAGCAACCAGATGCCATTGGGCTACATTGGCACGTGATAGGGTCAAATGGAAATATTACTGACTCCTGCTCGAGCAAATCGATGAATAACGGGATGTCATGTGAACAAGTGATCAAGTGAAGATATACAATTACAAAGTTGTTTATGGGTGGTTGTTTCAGTCACACAGTGTTCCAGCACTCATCCCTCCACCAGTGCCCATTTCCCACCACCACTGTCCCCAATTCCCTACCCCTCCAATAGCCTGCCTCTATGGCAGGTTCTTTATCTCTATTATCTCTTTCTCCCTCTCTCTCTCTCTCTCTCTTTCTTTCTCTCTTCCTTCTCTAACATATTTTGGATTGTCATACATAGAAATAGAGGTTTTCATGGGAATCTTTTTGTGGCAATCTTTTTCAAGCCCAGATTAGGTGTGCTGATCCAGAGACTCACATACATGGGTCAGAGCTGCTACCGGCTCCCCTTGTGTCCATGTGATCGTGAGGCGCCCTGGAGGGAAGGCGGGTTCTTGCCCTGGTCCACCACCACAGCATAGTCTCACAAGAAACCAGAGGAATCCCCGCACCATGAGGGCCACCATTTCCCACATCCAGACTCCCCTCTCATCAGAGCTCCAACAGCAGAAGAGCTGATAACAGCCTGGCTTACTCAGCCACAAAACGTCTGTGCTATTCATCAACAATAGCTCGAGATTAGAGGTGACTATAAGAGTATCTCTCACTCGCATGGCAGAGCCTGGCATGCTACCCATATTGTATTTGATATGCCAAATACCAGTAACAATTATAGAACTCATTCCTACGACTTGATGGAATGATTTGAGGCACTTTATGGTCCTGGAGCTAGCAGGTGCTCTTGGGCTACACTATTATGTGACAGGACTTATGGAGATGTTACTGGTGCCTGCTCGAGTAAATCGATGATCAACGGGAAGACACGTGACTAGTGATGCAAGTGATGATACCAATATCCAAGGTCAGGCAAAACTGGATCAGGAGGTCTTGTTAATGAGTGGAATCAACTGCAAGTGTGTGGGAGTCAGAGGTTAGGTAAGATAGAGAAGGAAACAGTGCTAATCGTTGGAAATGATACTAGCCTAGAACTGAACATTGAATGTAGGCAAAGGCTTATACATGATAACCTCTAAATGTATGTATTGCAAGCCACAATGTATAAGATAAGGAAGAGAGAGAGTGAGAGAAAGGAAGAGGTTAAATGCCTGCCATAGAGGCAGAGTGTAGCAGGGAGGAGGGAATTTGAGACTTTGGTGGTGGGGAATGGGCACTGACGGAGGGATGTAGAATACTGCATGACTGAAAACCAAACATGAATGTCTTTGTAATTATATATGTCTAGGTGGTGCAATAAAAATCACTTGTATCACTTGTCTTCCCGTTGTCCATCAATTTGTTCAAGCAGGCTCCAGTAATGTCTCATTCATCCTTGTCACATGCTAGTACAGCCCAGTAGCATCTGCTTGCTCAGGAAGATGAATAGCCTCAAACCGTTTGTTCACGTCATGGGATTGAGGTCTATTATTTTACTTTTTATGGCATATTGAATATGACACGGGTAGCTTGCCAGGCTCTGCAGTATAATAAATATATTTTTAAAAAAATAATAAAATACAAAACCAAAAGAAATAATGGGTTAAAACTTTGGGGTTTTTTTGTTTTTTGTGTTTCAAGACAAGATAAAATGCCCAGTACTGGGAAAACACTGAAAGAGAATAACAGGGACCAGAATTATTGCACTGCGTGTAGGGCATTTGCCTTGCATGCAGCCGACCTGGGTTCGATTCACTGGCATCCCATATGGTCTCCCGAGCAATTTACTGGCTCCATCTCTCAGAAATTTGTCATCAACTCACTGGTTTTGACAAAATATTCTCCCAGGAAACCTCATACTTCACACTCAGGTGACATGGACAAGTGTCATCAGAGCTCAAAGTTCATTGGCTACTGTAAGCATCCCTACATTATTGTGAAGTTAAAATGATTGTTTTTGCATTTCATTGGAATCACAGTCAGATGAGTTATTGCCATTCATTGTTCTGATAATATGTCAGTGGCATTTGTGTAATTGCTGAGTGTCTATTTCAGAAGAAGACATTTTTCTCAAGTTTTTCTCTTTCTATGGAGTGGGAGAGACAGCACACTGGACAGGGCATTTGCCTTCCATGCTGCTGACCTGGGTTCAATCCTTGATTTCTCATATGGTCACCTGAGCACCCACAGGAGTAATTCCAAGTGCAAAACCAAGAGCAACCCCTAAACATTGCTGCGTGTGATCCAAAGCAAAAAAAAATTCTGTTTCTTGTATTATTCAAAAGGACTTTATGCTCTACCAAGACTCAAATGTTTCTATACAGTGTGGGAGGGACTCTTTATATTTTGACACTTTTCTTCTATTTTTTTTAATTTGTTTTGGTGAGCAGCAAAACCAGTGGTTCTCATTTCTTATTTTTGCCCTGAGTTTAGGGATTACTCCTGTTGGGTGTGGGGCACGGTGTCTGATGTCAGGCTGTGTTGGCTCTCTGGACTGGGAGATGGTTCACTGTGAAAGAACATTCCACTGTCATAGTTTCCCCTTCTATTTTTGACACCTTTGTCTCACCACTATCTGGCTTCTGAATGATAGTAAATGACAGATGACCTAGGAAAAGGATGCACTTTGGGGTCTGATTCTTACACTGCTTGCTTTTTTTTCAGATAGAAGAACAGGAAGAAGATGGTATGTACTGTGAAGTTCATCAAAGTTCTTGAGTTCTTTTACAGCACAGTCATTCAAATTTAGCATTCTGTAGAGGTTACAATTATGCATTAAAGGGAATCATAACTTTTTATCTGGAAAAATATTTTCAGAAGCATTTTGTAACCTCTATCAATGATGGAGTTTGGTGAATCGACAGGTATGTTAAGATGATAAAATTCTGAGTGTGGATGTGAGCTATCCTATTTGCATGCTTCTATTCCATTGACATCTACCCTCAAAAACCCTTTATTTTCAAAATATGAACCAGGAGAACTTGTCAATAGGACTTGGACTCTACCACAAGTGTATGGGATTGTTAGGTAAGATAGAGAAGGGAACAGTGAGCTAATAATTGTTGGAAATGGTAATGCCAGACTAGATCTGAGCATTGAACCTAGGCAAATGGATATATATATATATATATATATCATGACCCCTAAATGTGTGTATTGCAAGCCACAATGTGTACGAGTAGTGAGAAAGAGAGAGGAGGAAGAAGAATTGATGAAGACAATGAAGAAGAGAAGACAAGGATGAAGAAGACAAAGAAGACAAAGAAGGCAAAGGTAAAGATGAAGATGAAAAAGAAGATGAAGATGAAGTAGATGAAGAAGGAAGATTAGAAGAAGATGAAGAAGGAGGAGGAGGAATAGAAGGAGTTGGAGAGGAGAAGAATAGAAAAAGAAGAAGAAGAAGAAGAGGAGGAGGAGAAGAAGAAGAAGAAGAAGAAGAAGAAGAAGGAAGAGAAGGAGGAGGAGAAGAAGGATGAGGGAGGGAGAGAGAGAGGAGAAAGGGAGACAGAGAGAAGGAAAAACAGGAAAAGAGAAAAAAGAAGAAAGAAGGAGCAAGAATGGAAGAAGAATGAAGAAGGAGAAGAAAGAAGGAGAAGAAAGAAGGAGGAGGAGGAGCAGAAGGACGAGGGAGGAGGAGAAGGAGGAGAAGAAGAAGAGGAGGAGAATACGGTTACAGGAGGAGAGGAAGGAGGAGCAAGAAGAAAGTAGTGTGTCTGCCATAGAACTGGTGGAGGGGGATGAACTCTGGGGACATTGGTGGTGGGAAATGTGCACTGATGGTGGTATGGGTGCTGGAACACTGTGAAACTCAGTCATTAACAGCTTTGTAATTCTATATTTCGCAGTGAGATAAAAATTTTTAAAAGCATGTATTTTCACAATTACTGTCAAAATATCTCATATCAATATACTTTCTAAATACAAATAAGGCTGTTTTTGAAATAATCCAATTATATTTGGAAATTCGTTTTAATACTTGTTTCAAATGTCCTTCCAGTTCATTTAAATTAAGCTTAATAATTACAGTGAAAATGTTCAGAAAGAAGTGAAAGTTGTGCACCTGACATAATCCTGCTGGTTCTCTAAAATTATCTGCGAAAATGAATTACATTTACCGATTTTAATATTGGAGCTTTGTTAGCTAATCATTTTCAACTCTAAATTTGTACCATGAGTTGTGACTAATGCCTCCATAAAATAAAAATAAATAAATGAATACAATAATTCAAAATGTTAAACTCAAATCTTGAAGCTGAGTAAATCCTCTGTCCATGAATTTAGCAGCAGTTATGTGTGATATTTGTTGTAATAAACAATATGAATAAAATTAATTTGTGCCTGGTTTGGGAGATGAGTGGGAAATCAGGGGCATTGGTGGTGACAAAGGCACATTGTTTGAGGGACTAATGTTGGAATGTTGAATACCTAAAAATACCCTCTGGTGAAAATTTTTTATAAATTACATTGTTGAAATAAAGTTTAAAATCCAACATGAATTAAATTTTATATCAAGTATATCAAACTAAGTTCTCAGGTATACATGACTAAAGAGAAGCAGTCAAATGACATTGATTTGACTGACATGTGAGCACAGGGATGAGGGAATCCAAATGACTTTTAAAGACATTTTTTGCCATTTCTGATAATCAAGTATAGTGTTGAATTAAATAAGTTTGAATGTTCAATAGATTTATATTTTAACATTTTCTTATGTCACCATGAGATAGACCATTTCCAAGCTGTTCAGGACAGGGTTTCAGTTATACAGTGTTCCAGCGCCGGTCATTCCGCCACTGCACATTTTCCACCACCAATGTCAAGTTCTAAAACGAGTGAGTGTGAAACTTTCCCCAGGAAACATCCGGTGATCCAGCCCCTAGACTCTCTTCACACATACTATATGCTTGGCCACAATTATGTTTGAAAATCTAACTCCAGTACTGGTCATGATGTACGATCTTTTGATGTATTATTAGATTTCTATTTGCTAATCTGTTTTTGAGGTCTTTGTGTCATCAGTGATATTCTCAGCTGCATAGGTCTATAGTTTTCTTCTTCAGTGATGCCTCCGACAGCTTCAGGGTAATGCTTGCCTTCTTCGAAGTGGGAGTATTCCTGTTTCCTTTGCTTTCTGAAAGAGTCTGAAAGGGATTGGGAGTAGGTCTTCAAAAACAGAAGAACTCACAAGTCAACACAACTGGGCCTTGATTTAGCTAAGGCTGTTTGCCTGCTGCTCTCCAGGGCCTTCTCCAGCCCTGTCAATTAACCATGGCCCAAAGGGGACACATGAATTTCCTTTGGTGTAAACTCTGGGGCATGCATCTAAACCCTCGTTCAGGTGTGGTTCTCCAGCATTTCCCAGAGCATTTTGGAAGAGACTGTCCAGGCACCGCTTTATGTACCCATCGGCTTTGTTGGCGTTTATTCAACTATTGATCTAGAGATATGTCCTTGGGCACTCAATTCTACCCCACCATTTAATGATTCCATCCTTATTCCAGTACCATGATATTTTTTAAAAAAATATTTTATTATACCACCGTGAGATAGACAATTACAAAGATGTTCATATTTGGGTTTCCGTCATACAGTGTTCCAGAACCATCCCTTCACCAGTTCCCATTTCCCACTACCAATGTCCCCAATTACCTCCCCCGTGTCATAGCCGGCCTCTATGGCAGTTTCTTTATCTCCTCCCTCTCTCTCTCTGTCTTCCTTCTTTTATATATTATGGATTGTAATATATACATTTAAAGGTACATACATGAAGATATATCATGTGTATTTTTTTTTGCCTGCATTTAATGCTCAGTTCTAGGTTGATATTAGCACTTTCAACAATTATTAGCACACTGTTCCCTTCTCTGTCTTACCTAACTTCTGACTCCCACACGTTTGTGGTAACCTTTGACAAGGCCTCTTGATCCATATATCGTCTGACCTTGGATATTGGTTTAATACTTTGATTTCTGTGTTTACAGTAGAGTTTCAGCCTCCTCTCAGGTTGACCGCCTGGTTAACTTCAGAGTCATCTCATATCACCTTGTCAGTGCTTTGCATTTGTTTAAATACATGTACATCTCCCTTCCACTCTCTTCTACAACTAAATAGAAGGAAAACGCAATAAAATTGAGTTGAGAGACATAGTACAAACAGGCACTCTCAATTTATACAGTCAACCCGGGTTTGATCCTGGAAACAAAGCATCTAAGAGTGATCCCTGAAGGCAAAGCCAGGAAAAAGGCCTGAGTAGCTCCAGGTGTGGCTGCCAAACCAAAAAATATATAAATAAATGCATTCATGCAATTGTTTTTCTATGCATGAGAATTCAGTGAGGATGGTTGAACTCTCCCTGTGAGTCTCATCAAGGGTGTATATTGTGCAGTTGATTCCAGTCTGTGATAAAAACCTTGGTTTGTTGAATTATCTCCCAGTCCCTCCAGCCATGTGGGCTGGGTATGGCCTGAGTCCTCAACACACTGCGGAAGTGAGTCATGAACACACTGCGGAAGTGAGCTCATGACCTCCCCTAAGACCTTTATCTTGGGTGACAATTTCACGCTTTTGCAGCGCACCCTCAGATTTAGAGAGAATTCCCTTGCTTGCATGTCTGAGGCCTGAGTCCAGTCTGCAGCTCATCACTCTTTAAGTGCATCGCTCATAAGCTTAAGAGTGGAGAATTCTAATATGATCTCAGACATAAAATCCTATAGTGATCCTCAAAGATTCTGACTATCATTTAATAGTCTGACAATGTCATCTGTCCATTTCACCGAAACGATCCATGTTTTCAAGTTCTTTATATATTGCCAGTATTACATGAATGTACGTGACTTCTGAAATGCCCATAACAATATAGTGCACAAAGATTTCCTCTGTTTTGCTTGTTACTGTGAAATCATACAGAATTATGGTCTTTAATTTTTCTGCTCCCAGAATCTGAGGACAGGGAGCCATCAATAGAATGTCCCAGCAACAATCTTTGCAAGTTGCCTTATATACACAACTGCCTCAGAGCAATGGTCAAGTTGTCTTATTTGTGTGTATGTGTGTGTATTTGTGAACTTTAAAATTGTTTATATTGATTGATTTCCTATGGTTCTTCTCATGTTCTTCATTTCAAAACCCCAGAGAGTGAGTCTTTGTACTTTCTTTGGACCAACTGCTTCACCAAAGCACCTGAGCGCAGCTCCCTTTTAATTCACCCACTCCCAACTCAGTTGTGTCAATCAGTTCTCCTCTGTTGAGATGTTTTAAGCTGGTATCTGAAGGCTCTCTCTCCATGAATAGGCAAGAATAAACATTACAAAGTTTTTCATCATTTTCAAGGCCTCTAAGTCCTTAAAGAGATGATTTTTTTTTTTTTGGGGTATTAGTTCCTATTTGTATTCCTTGGGGAGGGGTGGAGGTGCTTGGAAAATATTAACTTGGTTTTCACTGACCACACTGATAGTCACTTTCCTATGCAAATGGAGCAAGGTTCATACCCAAATACTGAAAGTGCCAATGCAATGACATAAGCTCTTCTTTACCCACAGACACTGAGAAGAAGCCGGAGAATGTCTCTGAGTTGGAGATAATTTCAACGTGTTCCCAATGTGTAAATGTTGCCCTCATTTAATCCTTTGCCTTTGAATTCTTGCATGTAACTAAAGGTGTCAGTGTACATTAGAGATATTAATGCTTTTTTTTTAATAATGTATAGAGCAAAGTTTGGGCAGTGAAGGTAGAAACGGGCACCCAGAAAAAAAAGGTAAGCTAACCTTTCTTGTTATTTTGTTTAAAAATATAAAGTTTGTTTTTTTTCCTTTACATTCAATTTGGATGCATTTTGTTAGTTGTCGTGTGGACTAGAAATATAGTTTCCATAGTGACAGTGTTGAGAAACAACTGTCATTTTTTTTTTTAATCTGGCCCAGGTATGCTGAACCAGAGTCTCTCAGACATGGGGCAGAGCTGCTACTTGCTCTCCCTGTGCCCAGCCGCTCATGAGGTGCCCGGGAGTCATGGTGCGTTCTAGCCCTGGCCTGCCACCCCAGCAGAGCCTCACAATAAGCCAGACGACCCCCCTACTCCATGGGGCCCACCATTTTCCACATCTGGACTTCCCGCTTGTCACAACTCCACCCAGCAGACCAGACTATCACAGCCCAGCTCACATGGCCGCACGATTCATCAATAAATGCTTTATTTAGAGGTGACTACAAAAGTATGCCACCCTCACGGCAAGCCTGGCAAGCTGCTCGTGTCGTATTTGATATACCAAATAGCAGTAACATTTATATTAGGTCATTCCCATGACCTAATATTATGTTTTGAGGCTCTTTATGTTCCTGGAGCAAGCGGATGCCTTTGGGTTCTACTAGCATGAGACAGGACATATGGAGATATTACTGGTGCCTGCTCTAGCAAATAGATGATGAACGGGAAGATAGTGATAGTTATAGTGACAGTGTTGAGTATATCTCTTCTTCCTGTTTGTAACATAGTCAACATGGTTGTAATTAAATGGAGAATTTTTTTAAAAGAAGACCACTTTAAGAAGACCCAAATTTTATATGTGGTAAAGACTGGTTTTCACTTTACAAGTTTTACTCAATTTATTAAGTAATAATGTCGGGCCCAGAGAGATAGTGCAACGGGAAGGGAGTTTGCCTTGCACGCTACTGACCCAGATTCAATCCCCTACATCCCATATGGTCTCCCATGCACCGCCAGGAGTAATTCCTCAGCAAAGAGCCAGGAGTAACCCCTGAGCATGCCGGGTGTGACCCAAAAGCAAACAAAGAAAGGAAAAAGAAAATGCCCCACCTATGTGGACAGGGGAAATACATCAGTGGCAATGATTTCCCACTATTGTTTACGATTTAAAATTTTGAGAACTTTGAATCAATCATATCTTCCCACCAGGCTTCCTATTACAACAAAACAACAGGAGACCTAGCCAAGTATGTACATTGGGTTCTCAATCTCGTTCTTTTTTTTTTTTTGTGTGTAGGATGAAGAATATCCTAACTGTCATGATGGTAATTACTGTGAAGTACCACACTTTAAAATATTGGGGTCTTTATACGGGAGAGTCATTCTTATTTTTGCTTCTGTGGAGGTGCTAGAGGTATGACTTAAAGAGAAACAGAATTTCATATCAAGAAAATCATATCTCCATAAGCCTTTGCACAATTTCTGTAATGACGTGTGGTGGAGGTTGGTTATCTACATATCTATTTTCATGGGTAAGATTCTGAGCGTGCATGTTTACGAGGGCATGTGCGTGCACTTTAAGGATTTGTAATCCCGAAAGGACTGGAATATTGAACGTTCACTATGAAAGTATATCGTCCCCATCCTTTTCTAAGTACATACATGCCGTTTGTGTTTGATGGTACAGTTGTTTTGCACAGTATGCTGTACTCAAATACATTTTCAGTGCGTCTGAATAAATCTTAATCACAGTGAATGTTGACAAGAAACTAAAAGTTCAACATTTACTTTACAATCCTTCCTCAGTGAAATTATATATGAAAATGTCTGATTTGACAGTTGCATTGAACTAGAGTCTTAGAGGATTGTGAAGAAAAGCAGTTCTGTGACATTTGTTCGGCATGTAAGAAAGGGAATGATGGAGGCCGATGAGTACGTGAAGTTTTAAAGTCAGCGAGTGTGGAAACTTGCTTGGCAAACAGCTGTGATTCCATCCGTTCGACTTTCTTCTCACCTGCCCTGTGTGATGGACTTAGAGTTCAGGCATGGCCCTAACTGCATTTGCACCAGATACGCTGGTACGGGGGACTTGTTCAAAAGCTGACTGCTAATCCCAGCCCTTGGCCCATCAGACATTTACCATCGGGCTGGCAATTCTGTCAAAGTATATTCTCACGCCCCTCTCTATACACACCAATTCCAAGTGGGAAAAGTCAGAGCAACTACTTCTGCACCTTGAGTGGAGACTGATGGGACATGTCTCCCGTGGCTATTGTGAGAAAGCCTGCATGGATGCCTATCACCAAACCTGAGTTGAGGCCTGCTGTTTCATTCTGTCAACCTTCCACGTAGCTGTGGTGAACAAGGCAATTTGGGGCAGGGGTTGGTGAACATGAGGAGGGACCCAGGGCTTCCTTCTGTGCTCAGAGTCATGTGATTGTGCTCAGGTTCAACTCTATTGTGCCACAGATATATCTGGGCTTGAGCACCTTTAAGACACGCACCTTACCCTTGCACTGCGGGGGAAGAGGGGAGGGCTAGGGATGGAGACAAAAACATTTTGAAAAAATATTTAATTGATTGTTTTTTAAGTAAGTCATCATGAAATACACAGAAATAAAGCTGGTGATGATCAGTCATGCAATGTTTCAATACCCGGCCAATCACCATTCTACACCTTCCAATACCATGTCCCCATTTGAGCTCTAGGCATCCCCACCTTGGTTTCTTTCTTTCCTTCCTTCCTTCCTTCCTTCCTTCCTTCCTTCCTTCCTTCCTTCCTTCCTTCCTTCCTTCCTTCCTTCCTTCCTTTCTTCCTTTCTTTCTTTCTTTCTCTCTCACTCTCTTTCTTTCTCTCTCTCATTCTCTTTCTCTCTCTTTCTCTTTCTTTCTGTTTCTTTCTTTCTTTCTTTCTTTCTTTCTTTCTTTCTTTCTTTCTTTCTTTCTTTCTTTCTTTCTTTCTTTCTTTCTTTCTTTCTTTCTTTCTTTCTTTCTTTCTTTCTTTCTTTCTTTCTTTCTTTCTTTCTTTCTTTCTTTCTTTCTTTCTGTCTGTCTGTCTTTCTTTCGTCTCTCTGCTTTTTTTTCTCCCTCTCTTCTACACTTTGTACCTCTCTCTTTATGTGGGTTGTTATTCCTTGCACTACAAGTTCTGAGGGCCGGCGAGACAGTCAGGAGGGTTGGGCATTTGCCTTACATGAGGCAGAACCGGATTCAATTCCCTGGCATCCCATGTGGTCCCCAAGGCAGTTCCAGGAATAAATCCTGAGTGTAGAGCCAGGAGCAACCCCTGAGAATTGCTGGGTGTGACCCAAAAAGCAAAAAAAAAAAATACAAGTACTGAAAGGTATCTTGTCCCTTTACTGATTTTCAGCATTCAAAATTTGAGTGTTGATTTCCATCAATTATTGTCATATTTGGGATCTCTCTTATCTGCTGCCAGCTCCCACCCTCAGCCATCCATCATCTATTGTCCTTGGCTCCTTATTTGATGCTCTAGATATAAAGTGAATGAATTCACTTGGCTCTCCACCAATACACTCATACAGTGAATACCACTTGGTTTCCTCTGTCCTTGAAACTGCCTTTGCTTAGTGTGAGAACTCTTTTTCCACTTTCTTTTCTGTTGCTGTTTGCCTTGCTCCTCTTAGGGGATATCTCAGCAGTAGTCATTGGCTTTCTTTTAGCCAAGTATACCCATACATCATTCCATTACTTAGCTGAATATACTGACGGTTGCTCTGTGCCTTTCAGTTATACTAGAAGACATAGAGGATCATCCTGCTGGGTGAGGCAAGCCTCACTAATTTTATTAGTAAGTAATCTAATTTTCTTGTGTTAAAAATTGTCTTGTTTTTACATACTGTACAAATGAATTCAACTATGAAATATGATGAAAAGGATAATTGTTAAATGATTTTTGTCCCAGCTGTAGTGAGGGCATCAGGACTACAAAGTATATTGATAAAAGCTTTGATTCTTTAGCAATGCCTGTCTTGGGACCAGAAATAATATTTCCACACATGCGCAGCTGACAGAGTTCTTATCCAGTAATATCTCAGCCCTTTCCCACAAAAAGTCCATTGCTTGCTTTGAGAATTGGGAAACTTGTCCATGTCTTGCTTTGTTAGGGATTCTGAACTAACCTGGCTTTTGATAATCAACATGTGAACCATAGTCACAGGGCTCAGCTATTTAACTTCGTAATAGTAAAAAAAGCTTTGTGTTTATTTTGGGTAAAGTAGGAGTCATCACTGCTAGTCTGAGTGCACTGTGCTGTGTGGGGACCATGTGGTGCCAGGGAAGGAACCTGGGGCTCTCGCATGCTAAGCTGCTGCTTTGTACCTTGAGCCCTTTTCTGTCCCACCGGGTGACCTTACCCCAGTGTTGAGGCCAGGGAAGGGTGTTGGAGGAGGAGGATGGAGGAGGAGGAGGGAGGAGGAGGAGGAGGGGGAGGAGGAGGAGAAGAAGAAGAAAAGTTCAAGAAGAAGGAGGAGGAGGAGGAGGAGGAGGAGGAGGAGGAGGAGGATTGGGAGTATGTCTTTGAAAACGGTTGGAAGAATTCCCAAGTCAACCCACCTGGGCCTGATTTAGCTCGGGCTGTTTGCCAGCTGCTCTCCAGGGCCTGACTTTGATCCTGAATGTGGAAAGGTAGGTCTAGAGCTGAATCTCAACAAAACAATGTTCATTGTTTTGTTGAGATTCAGCTGTAGAAAAACAAACTAGTTCCAGATTCTCCATTCACTCTCAATGTAACAAGCCTCTCTGAATGCAGCAGTTATGTGTACCTAGGTGGAGAACTCAACATGATGAATGACCTAGCACCTAAGCTGGCAGGAGGAAGAGAGCAGCCTGGGATGCCTTCAAGAGCATTGAAGAAATAGCTAAAAGGAAAAAGAATCTCCTGCTCCAGGCACATCTCTTAGATTCCATTATTCTCCCTGCATTAACATATGTGTCAGAGACCTGGACCCTACAAAAGCAGAATGAGAACGCTATTTGGGTCTCCCAAAGAGGAATCAAAAGAGCTATGCTTGGAAGATCACGCCTCACTCAAGTGAGAGAAGGAATCCAGAGTTCTGTCCTCCATTGAATCGAGAGTCAGGGACGCTGTCTAATTTGCCTAAGCGTCGAAAATCAGATGGCTGTGTATTGGGACTTGGAGACGACCGCTGGACTAGAGTAGTTACTGAATGAATCCCATGGATGTCAGAAGATCACGTGGTCGCCCACCTACAAGATGGTCAGATTTCTTCATCAAGACCTGGACGAACAGTTGGAGTCTCTTCATTTTCCTGGAGCAAGCAGAAGCCATTGGGCTACACTGGCTTGTGACAGGGGCAAATGGAAACATAACCGGCACCCGCTTGAGCAAATCAATGAATAACGGATGTCAAGTGATCAGGTGATCAAGTGATCAAGTGATTGATTTCCTATGGTGCTTCTCATGTTCTTCACTTCAAAACCCTAGACAATGAGTCTTTGTACTTTCTTTGGATCCAACTTCTTCACTAAAGGACCTGAGCCCCCACTCCCAACTGACTGTGTCATCAGTTTTGCTCTGTCGAGATGTTTTAGGCTGGTATCTTAAGGCTCCCTTGAAGAGCCAAGAATAAACAATACAAACTTGTTCATCATTTTCGGGGACTTACATTCCACACGGTGGGCAATTCCGGGGCCTACACTGCCCTCATCACAGGGTCTACACTGTTCCCTCCCTGGCACAGTTTCTCCCTGGAGATTGGGTGGATGGGGGGGAGGGTAACAAGGGACCTTGTCTTCTCTGCCTGTGGGGGGGGGTGCTCTTGAACTGATGTCTCCTGGTCCCTCGACCCAGAGGATGTCTAGCCTGAAGAGTTTCTGGCTAGGCCACCCTGAGAACAGTCAGCAAATGCTGCTGGCCATGAGTCCTGTGCAGGTCCTCTTAGCCGCTGTCTGGTTTAGTGCTGGTCAGTGTCCAGAGGACCGAGGGTTCAGCTGTTGTGCATGAGGCCTTGGCTCCTCTGGCAGCTGGAGGAGAAAAGGAGAGCTGGAAAATGCTGGCTGTGGCCCCATCACTTCCCATATTACAGTTTGCAGCTTTCTGTAGCCTGCACTCGGGCTCACTAAAACAGGGAACTTTATTTGGGGGCTGTTCTCCCAGCAGTGCTCAGTAGGTCCCTGGGGCCTGTGTCACTGCTAGTGTCCAGGTCGCCTGCTTGGGGTCCCCCAGGACAGCACCCCACGTTTGGGGTCCCTGTGCTACAGGGTCAGAATCATCCCTGCTTATTCCTCCCGACTCCCAATGGCGTCCTTGACCTTCAGCCTAGAGTTGCAGTTGGCCACCATTCATTTGGGGTGCCTCTGTCAGCAAGGGGGTGGGGAGGGCCGTCCAGCCCCCAGAGCCAATGCTCATCTGAGTTTGGTCGCCTGCCCCCTTCTCAAATGCTTTGTTCAAACATTCCCCAAGCGGACTTGGAGACACAGTGAAGACCTTGTCGCCGTCCCCCATTGGTGTGTTTGCTCAAACCTAGCCAAGGAAGAAGTTCCCGGGTGATGGTGGTGGGGGAGGGTCAGTGGCCAGGGCTGGACATAGTCCCTCTTGAAGTTGAAGCCACAATGCACGCCATGAGTGTGGGTCTCAGCATGGCCGCTTGAGGGCTCCCCTACCGCCCACACATCCTAATGCACTGTGACCCTTCACCTTTCAGGTCAGCACCCTGGTGGCCAAGGACAAGGAGCTGCAGAGGGAGCAACAGGAGCGAGAAGAGGAGCTGCATGGGGAGGAGGAGCGGCAGGCCCCGGGGCTCAGAGCCGCGGCCCAGGAGGCCCAGAGCTGCCACGTGAGTGTGGCCGCCGGCTGGCACTGGGAGCCCCAGGTGGGTTTGGAGATGCTCTTTGGGGTGGCCTAGGAGGCAGGGGCAGCCATGGCAGCCTCTGCCCAGCAGCTATTGTCACTCAGCCCCTAAAGATCTCCTTAGGGGATGGGCCATGGGAAGGAAACAGTGAGGGGCAGTGTGTACACGTGTGTTGTGCGTATCTCTGTATGCACACATGTGCTATGTGTATCTCAGTATGTACATATGTGCTGTGTGTATCTCTGTATGTACACATGTGCTGTGCCTATCTCAGTATTACTTATGTGCTGTGCGTATCTCTGTGTGTACACATGTGTTATGTGTATCCCAGTATGTACATATGAGCTGTGTGTATTTCTGTATGTACACATGTGTTGTGCATATCTCTATTCTGTGCATATCTGTACACTTGTGCTGTGCATATCTCTGTGTGCACATGTGCCTTGCGTATCTCTGTGCTGTGCATATCTGTGAACGTGTATGCTGTACGCACGCCTGTGTGCATATCTGTGCTCTGCGTATCTTTGTGTATACATGTGCTGTGTGTAGCTCTGTGTACATGTGTGCTGTGCATATCTGTGTTTGCTGTGCATATCTGAGTACGTGTGTCTATACTTGTACACTGTGAGCTCTTGTGATGTGCATATGTGCGTATGTGTACACATGTGCTTGTATATCTCAGTGCACATGTGCTGTATCTCTACACATGTGTATACGTGTGCTGTGTATCTCTGTGTGTGGGTGTGCCTGTGTGTACATGTGTGTATTTGTGCATGTGTGTCTTTGTGTGTGCATGTCTGTGTATGTATGTGCATGCATGTGTATGTGCTGCATGTTGTCTTGTACACTTGCATGCACCTGTGTACCTGTGTAGCAGGGCCAGGCTGAGGAAAGCGAGTGGAGCTGAGCAGGCTCCTGGAGGCCAGTCCAACCTCTGCACTTCTGCGGGAAAGAAGCCTCTGTCCAGAGTGGGGTGGGAATGTGGATGGAAACGCTAGTGCTGGGACAGTTCAAATCTGGCCCAGAGTGACTTCTGGACACCAGCCCAGCAGCCAGCCAAGCTTCGCATGGCCATTGCCTGACCCTGTCAGAATCAGTGAGGCAGCGTTTGGCAGGTGGGAAGGGATGATCAGAAATGCATGTGGGGAAGGGCAGGGCAGAGACTGCAGCAACACAGGAACAGGGAGAGACGCGGAGGCACCGGCCACAGGAAGCAGCGGTAGCAGCTAGAAGCCGGGCTCCAGGGCACTACAGCCCATCCTGAGGAGGAGGAGGAGGAGGAGGAGGAGGGAGCGGGTCTAGGGGGTCAACAGTGTGAGGCAGACAGTAACTGCCTAGGAGCCCAGCAGTGTTGTTTGCAGCAGAGCTGGGGTGGCGGGAGAGGTGGGCATGCAGAGAGCAGCCTGGATGGGGCCGTCCTGTGTGTGAGGTCCCGGGTGCCTCATAGTGGGGTGGGACAGGGTCTGTGCCTGCTCGTCTGGCCCAGGAAGGAGCAAGACTGGGGGGTGCTGGAGCTTGCAGCGAGATGGAGGCAGGGGCCACACAGGTTACTCAGTTGAGCCTGGGTGCCTGGGGTGGGGGTGTGGTTCTTGACCTTGGGGTTCAGAGGTCTGGACACGAGTCTGGGGGCAGCCAGAACAGAAGAGACTGTGCAGAGGGTCCTGATCCCTCCAGCCCCATCCAGGGTAGGCCTGTCAGTGTCCCTTGGCCTCCAACCCCCTCTGCTGCCGACTCCCGAGGCTCCCACTCAGGGCCCCACTCACTGCTTGCCCATGCAGGGCCAGGTGGAGGCGCTGAGCCTGGAGAACCAGGAGCTGAGGGCGATCCTGGGCTGAGCGCACGTGAAGCAGATGGAGGACGCTAACTGGACAGGGGGCTTGAGGCCACGTGGATGAGCTGTGTGGGAGCTGTGTGCGCTTGTCCTGACCGTACCCGGCCTGCATGCCTCCAGCTGTGACGTGGGTTCTTGCTTCATGCCTGGGCAGGGCCGGGCTGAGCACCCAGGGCCTCCCACATGCTCGTTCACCACTGAGCCCCCTCCTGAACCTTAGAACCTGAGTTGTAGAAACGCATCTCAGTTTCGAAGTTTTGGAGAAGGATGTTGGGGGCATGGCCAGGACTGAAGCCGGCTTTGGACAGTGATGGTTTTAGGGGAAAGGGTTTCATTTAAGGGCAATGAAGAGGGCGGGAGAGAGAGACACACATACAGGGAAGAGGGTGGGCTTCTGGAGAGGGGAGCAGTCCCAGGGAGGGTGACCCAGCACAGGTCGAGAGGTCGGTGACCTCCATAGGGAGAATGGGCCTGATTACTTGGTTCCTTCAGCGGCTTCGTGATCGGGCACCTGCAGTCCCTAGGGCCTAGTGGTGGAACTCCAGAGAAAGAAGTGGGGGCTCTGCTCTCTGTTGGGGAGCGAAGAGTGACGCGCTTCTGCTGCTTGATTGCGGACCTGAGTGAGCCCCAGCCCTGCGTGTGAGCCGGTCCTCAGGGGCCTGTGCCAGCACCTCCCCACGCAGGCTGTGAGGAGCCAATGCTTACCCCAGGGGACCGGGGCTCACGGTGCCTGTCCCACACTCTTGGGCCCTGAGCTGGATTTTCAGTGACGGGCAGGCACACCTGGCCGGTGTGTGCATCTATGAGCACTCCCTGCCCGTTCTGGGGGCCTCCGCTGCTGCTCCAGTGTGTTGGGACCTTCCTGGAGATTCCTTGCTGGTCAGGAGGTGAGGTGGGGGCTCATGTTCTGTGACTGAACCTGGGTGACACCTGTGCTGTGACCTGGACCCAGCCCGCTCCCCCAGTCTCCCGAACTATGTGTGATCACTGCCCGTCTGGTGGACCTTCCCTCAGGCCAGTCCCCGAGGCTGCCAGGATGCTCTTCGCAGCTCTGGTTCCTGGCATTCACCGCAACTTTCCATCTTTCATCTCAGCGACTTGAAGCCCCCGACACTGGAGAGAGCTGTTGTCCCCCTCCCCGGCAGGCATGGTCTCTCCCTGCCTCCAAGAGCCCCTGGTCTCCCTGTTTTGTATTGCAGGAGCTGCAGAAGGAAGCTGGGGCCCTAGGCACCCAGAGCCAGCAGAGCGCTGCGCAGGTCCGCCACCTGGAGGAGGAGCTGGGGAAGGCCACGAAGACCTGCAGCCAGAGACAGAGCCTGGTGGAGGAGTTGAGAGGTGAGTTGGGGCTTTAGGATGGCCCTGGGGGACAGCCGAGGGGGAGTTGGGGCTGCAGAGTGGCCCTGGGGACAGCAAAGGGGTGATTCTCTGCTGCAGGTAGCGCTGCGGTCCAGCTGAGGGGTGCACGGCGGCCCTCCGAGGAGCAGGTATGGCGCGAGTTCCCTGCTCTTGCCCTGTTCTTTCCCAGAAAACCATTCAGGTTGATTTCACTCCTCTCCTTCCCCCACCATGTGGAGTGAGCTGAGTCTGTTCTGGGGTTCTGTGGGCACAGGCTTGACGAGCCACCCCGCACCGAGACATGCTGCGTGCTTGGTGCCTGTTCCTCGCATGGTCAGCCTCCCCAGGCAGCAGCCTTCCTGGCCTCTGCCCAAAGCCCCTCCTTTCCCGGGGTCACATCTGCTCCTCAGGCATGGGCTGCTCCCCAGCTCTCTCTGAGCAGGGTGTGGGGGTGCGGAGGCTCACTGTTGAGAGGAAACAAGGATGCAGTGGGGCGCCCGGTGCTACAGGCAGTGTTTAGCTTAAACTGCTCTGAGAGGTCAAGAGACAGGGTGTTGCTGGCATGAAAGAAGCACCAGGCTTTTTCCTTCTTCCTTTCTGGTGTTTTGGCCACACCTGAGGGTGCTCAGGCTTTATCCCTTGATCTGTGGAGTGACCATTACGGTGCGGGGATCCAGTGGGGAGGGCAGCCTGCAAGGCAGACCTGTGCCCGCTGCGCTCGCCTGGCACTGTAAGATGGAGTGGCTCGCCCGGCCATCCCTGGAGTTCCCGCGCTATCTTCAGGTCAGGAGTAGGCTTCAGCAGCCTACTTTGGAGGACCGCTCTTCGTTTGTTTTATTTTCTTTTCTCCCCGAGGGTTTCAAGCTCTAAAAAAAGACAAAAGAAATTTTCTTAAGAGCCCTGACAACTTACTAAAATTTTTTGTTGTTGTTACTAGCTAAGACTGAGTCTCAGGATCCCTGCTCGGGGACTTCCAGAAGCAGCTGGACAAACTGAGGCAGGCCCTGGCCGACCTGGAGAAGCAGCGCAACTGCGCCCAGGACCTGCTGAAGGAGAGGAGCACCTGGTCGAGCAGCTGAGCGAGCAGCTGGCCGGGTGGAGCAGCCGTCAGAGGTGCGGGCACTGGCGGCCCAGCAGGGAGAGTGGGAGGCCCAGCAGGGAGAGTGGGAGCAGGTGGTTGCCGAGCCGGCGGCACTGGCAGTCTGGAGGAAAGAGAAGGAGCCGGAGCTGCAGCAGATGGGTGCGCAGCGTGGGGCCCTGCAGGGCCAAGTGAGCCACCTGGAGGCGTGTCTCAGGGCCAGCAGCTGAAGAGCCATGAGTACGAGGAGCACGTCAGCATGCTGGAGGTGGACCGGGAGAACCTCTGGCTGAGATCCGGGACCTGTGCCAGGTGCTGGACGGCCAGAGAGCCCGGGCAGTGGCCCAGCAGCAGGCCCGAGAGGAGCTGTGCCACGAGGCTGAGACTGCGGCCCAGAAGCTCTGCAAGGAAGCAGAAAACCCGCGCTCCCAGGCGGCCCAGCTCTCCAGGCAGGTGGGACATGTGGCGTGTCAGCTGGGAGCTCTGGCCAGCGAGGTCAGGGACAAGGCCCAGGAATACCAGGACCTGCTGGCTGATGGTGAGAGCCTCTAGGCACAGCTGCGGGCCGAGGATGCTGCCAACATTCCTGACGGAAGGCTGCTGGCCCCCGCACTGCGCCGCCACGCTGAATTCTTCCTTTGCCGACACCAGGGGAGACGGAGGGAGCCCACGACCTGTGGACAGTGACTGCTGTCATGTACAAACCGACCCGAGTCACCCTGATCCTGCCAGCTTGCTGAATAGGATCACGTCGCTGGAGTCTGCCCTCGAGTGTGAGCGCAGGTGAACTCAGGCCTGCAATGGGCCTCACTGTCCCACCCACAATGTGCAGCGCTAGGATGTTCCTGCAGCCTCAAGGTGCCCCGCACCAGCTGCCTCTCCGGGTTCAGCTAAGGTCCCCCTCTTGCGCGACTCTCCTCAGGTTCCACAGGCAGACCAGGTCGGGATCACAGACCCTCCATGGAGGTTTCTGCTTTTCTCTCTCTCCCTCCTATTGTCTCTCTCTTCCTCTCTCATTCTTCCCGCCCACACCTCTTTGCTTCCTAAAGCCTCTTGGCTCCTGATCTGGGCAACTCTGGGGTACCAATGGGCCCTGGCTGGAACTGACTGAGCATGGAGCCTGGATCTGATTCCCCTTCTCCTTCCTTCTCAGGGTTTGCCGACATCCCATCGGGAAGACCAGACCCTATATTCTGCGCAGGACCACCATGGCCACCAGGACCAGTCCCCGCCTGTTAGTCCAAAGGGCAGCACTGTCCCCTGGAGTTTGGACAAAGAAAATTGGCCCCAGGCCTCTATAGAGAGCAGCAGCCTCGGGCACCCATTGATCCGAATTCTGTCATGGAGTTAATCCCCTGATGCCCCTTTAAGTGGAATTATAAATATGTGACCTTTTACGGTGTCCTACATCTTTCAGTGTCATGTGTATAAGGCATCGCTCAGTATCATGTGTATAAGGAAATCTGTTTCCGTCTAGAAGTTTTATGATTTATGTCATGTTCTAAAGTGAGTGAGTGTGGAATCTTGCCTCGGAAACATATTTTGGGATCCAGGCCCTAGAGTCTTTCCACACTAACTAAATCTTGGCCTCAGTTATTGTTAAATATCTGGCTCCAGGATAGGTCATGGTGTTAGGATCTTCAAATGTATTACTGCATTCCTATTTGCAGATATCTAGTGACATGCTGTTAGCTGATGCGGTTCAGACTCTGGCAGACCTAGTTTGGGTGTCTGCTCTCTCCAGGTCCATGACAGAGCAGTGCGGCCCCCAGTGGCAGCAGGCAGAGGTGAAGCCTCCCGCTCCTCTGGCGGTGCTTGGGGGAGGCATCGGGGGCCTCCTCCATAGACCCCGGTCCAATGGCCCCAGGTGGGACAGCAGCAGGGATGGAGTAAGACCTTGAGGACCTCGGAGCAGAAATGCACGCAGTCCTGCACACTGCTCATGTTCATCGTGACGAGGGTCGGGGGTGCTTGGGGAGTTTGTACGGGGCCTCCTTGGGGCTGTTCTCGGGATATCTGGACACACTAGACAGTCTATGTCCTTCGGATGGAGACTCTCCACTTCTCTCGCTGCATGTCATCCCTTTGCACCCAGCCCCTCTCAGGCAAGGTGTGGAGCCCTAACAGGCGAATAGGCAGGGACAGCTGTAGTGTTCCATGAAGTAGATGAGCACCAACACAGCCTCGGTGCGGGAGAGGATGCTACCAGGGTGCAGGATGAGGCCGGCCGCCGAGCTCTCCACCATCATGTTTATATATGGAATTGGGCCCAGGGCACTGTCCCAAAGCGCCATCTGCACCCAGCCCCTCAGGCACTCTGAGGGGCCCAAACAGGCAGGAACAGAAGGCAGAGCTCCAGGAAGCCGATGCTACCAGACTGCAGGGTGAGGCGGGCCCCCGAGCTCTCCACCATCATGCTTGTGCCTGGAATTGGGCATAGGGCAGAGGCAGGGGCTGGGGGACACCTCGGCCACAGCTTCCTGGGCGAAGCTGCTCCTACCCCAAGGAGACAGGGACCCCACACAGCAGCTGTCCCTGCATTTACAACTCTGTACTTCTTGGAGCCACACGGGCCCAATCAGAGGTTTCAGGCATTTGCAGGGTGGGGTGGGCGCAGGGAGCAAGTGGTTTAGTGCAGACACACAACTTCCCAATTGCCCTGCCCTCCCACTGGGGAAGGAAATCAGTCCTTTCTTGGGCATCTCGGTGGACTCTGTGGAGACAGTGGTGAGAAGTGGCACCTCCGTTCCAATGTGGCCAGGAGGACCCTCACATGCACACACACACCGCCTGTGATATCTCCCTTTCTGAGGGGATGTTACCTGCCCCAAAGCCCACAGTCCTGCTGCTGGGACACCTCATGCCAGGCCACTCTGGTCATGCTCTGTCTCATCACACTCGGTCACCCTGTTTCCTCACTCCACACTGCCCACCCTTCCCAACTTAGATCCAGTGACCACAGACTCATTGCACAGTGGAACCACCGGATCCCACTTGATACTGAGACTGGAGCTGGAGGTCCAGGAGAAGTTACCGGGAGGTCTCTACGGAGCTGCCGGAGGAGAAGGTGGCAGGGACTCCAAATGCTTCCCCATCAACTCCTCCCTTATAAACTACTGGGTCTGGAGCCACACTCAGGAGTGTTCATGACCCACTACCATAACAGTACATGGGTCTTGCTCCCAGAGGTGCCAGAAGACCATGCAGTGTTGGGGAAGAAAGCCAGATTTCCTGCAGCAGGGCCGGCACTGCCCACCAAACCATCTCGTTAGGTCCAGTCCCTGGCCATTAGTTAGTTCTGAATTCTTGTCCACCATCACAAGCAGGACATTCAATGGCCTGTTACAAAATTTTGAATTTTGGGGTGTGAAACCTGGGTTTCAAACTGTTATGTGGCAAGGGGAGTCCACCGGGTCTGAGGAATGGTGAGGCTTTGGCAGCGCTCTATGCTGCCAGCAAGCCCTTTGTTGTCTGGTTTATTCCATGTGTGGTCCCGGGGTTGGGGCATAAGGAATTCCAAATGCACCTGGATTAGAGCAAGCAGGGTCAGGTACATGGGCACAGCGTTCTCCACCGGGTCCGAAAACGGCAAGGCTTTGACTATGCAGGAGGCTGTCAGCAAGGCCTTTGTTGTCTGGTTTATCGTGTCTGTGTGGCCAGGGTGGGGGCGACAGGAATTCCAAATACACCTGGAGGAGAGCAGGCAGGGTCAGGGAGATGTGCGCAGGGAGTCCTCGGGTCTGAGGAATGGCAAGGCTTTGGCAGCGCTCCAGGCTGCCAGCAAGCCCTTTGTTGTCTGTTTTATCCCAGTGTGTGGCTGGGGTGGGTTACAGGAATTCCAAATGCACCTAGAGTAGAGCAGGCGGGGTCAGGGAGATGGGAGCAGTCCCCTGGTCTGAGTATGGCGAGGCTTTGGTAGAGCTCCAGGCTGCTCCTCCTCTTTAGGTTCAGCAGAAGTCATTGGCTTTCTTTTAACCAAGTATACCCATCCAGCACACCATCACTCAGCTGAATAGACTGACGGTTGCTCTGTGCCTTTCAGTTATTCTAGAAGACTTTGAGGGTGATCCTGTTTGGTGGAGAAGCCTAACTAATTTCCATAGTAAGTAACCTAATTTTCTTGTGATAAGAATTGTCTTGTTTTACATACTGTACAAATTAATTCAACTATGAAATATGATGGAAAAAGATAATGGTTAAATGATTTTTGTCCCAGCTTTAGTGAGGGCGTGGGGACTACAAAGTATATGGATAAGAGCTTGGATTCCTTGGCAATGCCCATCTTGGAACCAGAAATGTTATTTTCCACATATATGCAGCTGGTGCCTGCTTGAGCAAATCAATGAACAATGGGATCAGCTCTTTTGCTAGGTGGAGCTCCAGGCTGACAGCAAGGCCTTTTTTGTCTAGTTTATCCCATGTGTTTAGCCGGGGTGGGGCAAAAGGAATTCCAAATGCACCTGGAGCAGAGTGGGCGGGGTCAGGAAGATGGGAGCAGGGGAGTCTTCTGATTCTAGGAATGGTGAGGCTTTGGCCGTGCTCCAGGCTCTAAGCAAGCCTTTTGATTTCTGCTTTATCCCATGTGTGTGACTGGGGTGGGGGCAAAGCAATTGCAAAGGCACCTGGAGTAGAGCAAGCTGGGTCAGGGAGATGGACGCAGGGGAGTCCTCGGGTGCCAGGAAGGCTTGACTTTGGGAGTCCTCCAGGCTGCCAGCAAGCCCTTTGTTGTCTGGTTTATCCCATGTGTGTGACCAGATTGGGTAATGGGAATTGCAAATGCTCCTGGAGTAGAGCTGGCAGGGTCAGGGACATTGGTACAGGGAGTCCAATGGGTCTGAGGAATGGCAAGACTTTGGCAGTGCTCCAGGCTGCCAAAAAGCCCTTTGTTGTCTGGTTTATCCAGTGTGTTACTGGGCTGGGGGGCAAAGGAATTCCAAATGCACCTGGAGTAGAGCAGGCGGGGTCAGGGAGATGGGAGCAGGGAAGTCCCCTGGTCTGGGAATGGCGAGGCTTTGGTACTGCTCCTGGCTGCTCATCCTCTTAAGGGGATGGCTCAGTAGCAGTCATTGGCTTTCTTTTAACCAAGTACCCATCCAGCATTCCATTACTTAGCTGAATAGACTGACGGTTGCTCTGTGCCTTTCAGTTATTCTAGAAGACATCGAGGATCATTCTGTTGGGTGAGAGAAGCCTAACTAATTTCATTAGCAAGTAATCTAATTTTCTTGGATAAAAATTGTCTAGTTCTACATACTGTACAAACGAATTCCACTATGAAATATGATGGAAAAAGATAATTGTTAAATGATTTTTGTCCCAGCTTTAGTGAGGGCGTGGGGACTACAAAGTATATGGATAAAAGATTGGATTCCTTGGCAATGCCCGTCTTGGAACCAGAAATATTATGTTCCACATATACATAGCTGGTGCCCGCTTGAGCAAATCAATGAACAATGGGATCAGCTCTTCTGCTGGGTAGAGCTAGAGGCTGCCAGCAAGGCCTTTTTGTCTGCTTTATCACATGTGTGTGGCCGGGGAAGGGCAAAAGGAATTCCAAACATACCTGGAGTAGAGCTGGCAGGGCTACGGAGATGGGCACAGGGAGTCCAACGGGGCTGAGGAATGGCAAGGCTTTGGCAGTGTTCAAGGCTGCCAGCAGACCCTTTGTCGTCTGGTTTATCCTGTGTGTGTGGCCAGGTAGGGGCAAAATAATTGCAAATGATCTGTAGTAGAGCAAGCTGGGTCAGGGACATGGACGCAGTGGAGACCGCAGGGTCCGAGAAATGGTCAGGCTTTGGCAGCGCTCCAGGCTGCCAGCAAGTCCTTTGTTGTCTGGTTTATCCCATTTGTGTGGCTGGGGTGTGGACAAAAGAAATTGCAAATGTACCTGGAGTACAGCAAGCAGAGTCAGGGAGGTGGGCACAGGGTAGTCCAAGGGTCTAAGGTATGGCAAGGCTTTGGCAGCACTCCAGGTTGCCAGCAAGCCCTTTGTTGTCTGGTTTATCCCTAGTGTGTGGCTGGGGTGGGGGCGATAAGAATTCCAAATGCACCTGGAGTAGAGCAGGCGGGGGTCAGGGAGATGGGCGGTGGGAGTCCACTGGGTCTGAGGAATGGCGAGGCTCTGGCAGTGGGACGCCAATAGAGGAGGAGAAAGACACAAGTGACAGCGAAATTCAGATAAGTTCATCGTTTGAATAGACACATGTTGTTGGTTTCAGATTTTTGTTGAATGAATGGGTAGAAAAAGATGACGCTATTCATTAAGTCGTTTTCTGTTGGAGCATGGAACAATTTACTGGGTCCATCTCTCAGAAATTTGTCATCAGTTCACTGGATTTGACAAAAGATTCCCCCAGAAAACCTCACACTTCATTGGGATTAGGTTGACTCGACTGATTGCCAAGTGTTCACTCCTAATTGATTGGACCTTTTAAACGTATATGAATTTATTGTCACTAAGAGAACCATAGGTACAGGGTACAACATTCTCTGACATTGATATTGTTTTCTCTGATTGAAGAACAAGACATCATTCAGAAACCGCAAGTGTTTCAGATTTGTGTCTATCAGTTCTCCTCTGTTGAGATGTTTTAGGCTGGTATTCTCTTAATGAATAGGGAAAAATAATCATTACAATCTTGTTCATCGTTTTCAAGGCCTTTAAGTCCTTAAAGAGATGATTTTTTTTTGGTATTTGCTCCTATTTGTATTCTCAGGGGGAGGTGGGGAGGAGGTGATTGGAAAATATTCACTTGGTTTTCACTGACCACACTGATAATCACTTTCCTATGCAAATGAAGCAAAGTTCATACCCAAATACTGAGACTGCCAATGCACTGATATAAGCTCTTCTGTTACCCACAGACACTGAAAAGGAGTCAGAGAATATCCCAGAGTTGGAGGAAATTTCAACGTGTTCCCAACGTGTAAATGTTGCCTTCATTTACTCCTTTGCCTTTGAATTTTTGCATATAACAAAAGGTGTCACAGTGTACATTAGAGATAGTAATGATTTTTTTTTGGTTTATAATGTAAAGCACAACATTTGGGCAGTGAAGGTAAAAACAGATACCCAGCATAAAAAGGTAAGCAAACCTTTCTTGTTATTTTGTTTAAAAATATGAATTTCGTTTCTTTCTTTTAGAATCAAACTTGGATGAGTTTTGTGACTTGTAGGGTGGACTAGAAATATAGAATCCATAGTGACAGTGTTGAATATATCTCTTAATCCTGTTTTAACAGTCAATCATGGTTGTATAATTAAATAGAGAATTTCTTTAAAGAAAAACACTTTAAGAAGACCCAAATATTTATATGTGTTAAAGACTGGTTTTCATGTTACAAGTTTTACTCAATTTATTAAGTAAGAATGTCGGGGTCATCCTGAGTGTAGAGCCAGGAGCAACCCCTAAGCATTGCTGGGTGTGACATAAAAAGCAAAAAAAAAAAAATACAAGTACTAACATGTCCCTTGTCCCTTTACTGACTTTCAGTATTCAATATTTGAGTGTTGATTTCCATCTATTATTGTCATATTTGGGATCTCACATCTGCTGCCCCTCCCACGCCCAGCAATACATCATCTATTTTCCTTCGGGACGTCTTTCATGAACTAGATGTGAAGTGAATGAATGCACCTGGCTCTCCACCCGTACACTCATACAGTGAGTACCACATGGTTTCCTCTGTCCCTGAAACTGCCTTTGCTTGGGGTGAGAACTCTGTTTCCTCTTCCTTTTCTGTTGCTGTTTGCCTTCCTCCTCTTAAAGAGATGGCTAGGCAGAAGTCCTTATCTTTCTTTGAACCAAGTACCCATCCAGGATTCCATTACACAGCTGAATAGACGAGGTTGCTCTGTGCCTTTCCGTTATTCTAGAAGACATTGAGGGTGATCCTGTTGGGTGAGAGAAACCTAACTAAATTCCTTAGTACGTCATCTTATTTTTTGTGATTAAAAATTGCCTTGTTTTAAATATTATACAAATGAATTCAACTATGAAATATGATGGAAAAAGAAAATTGTTAAATGATTTTTGTCCCAGCTGTCGTGAGGGCATGGGGACTACAAAGTATATGCATAAGGGCTAGGATTCCTTGGCAATGCCCGTCAGCTGGTGCCCACTCGAGCAAATCAATGAACAATGGGATCAGCTCTTCTGCTCGGTGGAGCTAGAGGCTGCCAGAAAGACCTTTTTGTCTGCTTTATCACATGTGTGTGGCCGGGGAAGGGCAAAAGGAATTCCAAAGGCACGTGGAGCAGAGTGTGCAGTGTCAGGGAGATGGGCGCAGGGGGAGTCCTCTGGTCCGAGGAAGGCTGGGCTATCAGAGTCCTCCAGGTTGCCAGCAAGCCATTTGTTGTCTGGTTTATCCCGTGTATGTGGCTGAGGTGGGGGGCAAAGCAATTGCAAATGCACCTGGAGTAGAGCAAGATGGGGCAGGGAGATGGAAGCAGGGGAGTTCTCAAGTCCTATGAAGGCTTGACTTTTTGGAGTCCTCCAGGTTGCCAGCAAGCCCTTTGCTGTCAGATTTTTCCTGAATTTTGTGTGTGTGTGTGTGTGTGTGACCAGTTTGGGTAACAGGAATTGCAAATGCTCCTAGAGCAGAGCTGGCAGGGTCAGGGACATGGGCGCAGGGTGTCCAAAGGGTCTGAGGAGTGGCAAGGCTTTGGCAGCGCTCCAGGATGCCAGCAAGCCCTTTGTTGTCTGTGTGGGACAAAAGGAATTCCAAAGGCACCTGGAGCAGGGTGTGCAGGGCCATGGAGATGGGCGCAGGGGAGTCCTCGGGTCCCAGGAAGGCTAGGCTTTGGGAGTTCTCCAGGCTGCCAGCAAGCCCTTTGTTGTCTAGTTTATTCCATGTGAGTGGCTGGCGTGGGGGCAAAAGGAATTGCAAAGGCACCTGGCGTAGAGCAAGCAGTGTAGGAGATGGGCGGTGTGGAGATGCTGGGTGCGTGGAATGATCAGGCTTTGGCAGCTCTCCAGGCTGCGAGTAAGCTCTTAGTTGTCTGGTTTACACCATCTGTGTTTCAGGGGTGTGGGCAAACGGAATTGCAAATGCACCTGGAGTATAGCTATCAGAGTCAGGGAGATAGGCACAGGGTACCCCATGGCACTCTAGGAGGCTAGCAAGCCCTTGTTGTCTGGGTGGGGCAAAAAGAATTCCAAAGGCACCTGGAGCAGAGTGTGCGGGGACATGGAGATGGGCGCAGGGGGTGTCCTCACGCCTGATACTGTGAAACCCAAAAGGCGTGAAACATGGGACCTGAATATGGACAGTGACATCTTGCCAGCAATTGTAGCATCCCTACATCACTGTGAAGTGAAAAAGGTTGTTTTTTGGGTTTCTTTGAAACACATTCAGATGAGTTATTGCCAAACACACAATCTGGTGTGTGTTTCTGGGATGGGAGCAAAAGGAATTCCAAATGCACCTGGAGTAGAGCAGGCGGGGTCAGGGAGATGGCACAGGGGAGTCCTCAGGTCAGAGGAATGGCGAGGCTTTGGCAGCGCTCCAGTGTTTTCCCTTATTGCAGATCAAGTCGGCCTTTACAAATCTAGTTTTCGAGTCACTACTTTGCTGGGGCCAAACTAGGGCTTTTAATCTGCTTCTCTTCGGTACCTGAGTCAAGTCATTGGATCCTGTGGCAATGCCATTTTGGCACATGGAGTCATCCTGAGATCTGCCAGAACCAGATAGATTTCCAATTTCCTCTTTTTCTCACACCCGATTCTCTTAAACCAAAGAGAAGAGTAACCTGGGACCTTGGCATGGAAAACAACATCATGCCACCAATTGTAAGTATCCCTACATCACTGTGAAGTTACAAAGGTTGTTTTTTGTGTTTCTTTGAAACACATTCAAATGAGTTATCACCATTTATTGTACCGATAATATGTCAATGACATTTGTGTAACTGTTGAGTGCCTATTTTACAAGATGCTTCTCAAGTTCAACTATTTCTAGTATTATTACAAAGGACATTATCCTCTACCAAGACTCAAATGTTTCTAGACAGTGTGGGAGAGGCCCCCACTATTTTGGCTTTTCTTCCAGTTTTGTTTGTTTGTTTGGGTGAGCAGCAAAACCAGGGATTCTCAGTTCTTATTCCTGCCCCGCACTAAGGCATTCCTCCTGGCGGGCCTGGGGCACCGTCTCTGATGGCGGGCTGTGTTGGCTCTCTGGACTGGGGAGACGGTTCACTGTGAAAGACCTTTCCACTGTCATGGTTTCCCTCTTCTATTTTTGAGACCTTTGCCTCACCGCTATCTGGCTTCTGAATGATACTAAATGACATATGACCTAGGAAAAGGATGCACTTTGAGGTCTGATTCTTACACTGCTTGCTTTTTAGTAGGTGGAAGAAGCAACAGAAATGAAAGTGAGGCCGGAGCGATAGCCCAGCAGGTAGGGCATTTGCCTTGCACTCGGCCGGCCTATGCCAGCCAGGGTTCGATCCCCGGAATCCCATAAGGTCCCCGAGCACAGCCAGGAGTAATTCCTGTGTGCAGATCCAGCAGTAACGCCTGAACTTTGCCGGGTGTGACCCAAAAAAGAAAAAAAAAAAAAAAAAAAGAAAAGAAATGAAATACAAGTCCTGAAAGGTATCTTGTCCCTTTACTGACTTTCAGCATTCAATATTTGAGTGTTGATTTCCATCTATTATAGTCATATTTGGGATCTCTCTTATCTGCTGCCACTCCCACCCCCAGCAATCCATCATCTATTTTCCTTCCTTACTTGTTTCATGAACTAGATGGAAAGTGAATGAATTCACCTGGCTCTCCACCCGTACACTCATACAGTGAATACCACATGGGTTCCTCTGTCCCTGAAACTGCCTTTGCTTAGGGGGAGAAATCTGTTTCCTCTTCCTTTTCTGTTGCTGTTTGCTTCCTCCTGTTAAAGAGAGGGCTAGGCAGAAGTCCTTATCTTTCTTTGAACCAAGTACCCATCCAGGATTCCATTACACAGCTGAATAGACTGAGGTTGCTCTGTGCCTTTCCGTTATTCTAGAAGACATTGAGGGTGATCCTGTTGGGTGAGAGAAACCTAACTAAATTCCTTAGTACGTCATCTTATTTTTTGTGATTAAAAATTGTCTAGTTTTAAATATTATACAAATGAATTCAACTATGAAATATGATGGAAAAAGATAATTGGTAAATGATTTTTTTTTTTTTTGCTTTTTGGGTCACACCCGGCGATGCTCAGGGGTTACTCCTGGCTCTGCACTCAGGAATTACTCCTGGCGGTGCTCGGGGACCATATGGGGGGGGATTGAACCCGGGCCAGCATGGGCCGCGGGCAAGGCAAACGCCCCACCCGCTGGGCTATCGCTCCGCCCCAATAATTGGTAAATGATTTTTGTCCCAGCTGTCGTGAGGGCATGGGGACTACAAAGTATATGCATAAGGGCTAGGATTCCTTGGCAATGCCTGTCAGCTGTTGCCTGCTCGAGCAAATCAATGAACAATGGGATCAGCTCTTCTGCTCGGGTGGAGCTAGAGGCTGCCAGCAAGGCCTTTTTCTTGGTCTGGTTTATCCCATGTGTGTGGCCAGGGTGGAGCAAAAGGAATTCCAAAGGCACGTGGAGCAGAGTGTGCAGGGTCAGGGAGATGGGCACAGGGGAGTCCTCTGGTCTGAGGAACGCTGGGCTTTTGGAGTCCTCCAGGCTGCCAGCAAGCCATTTGTTGTCTGGTTTATCCTGTGTATGTGGCTGAGGTGGGGGCAAAGCAATTGCAAATGCACCTGGAGTAGAGCAAGATGGGGCAGGGAGATGGAAGCAGGGGAGTTCTCGGGTCCTATGAATGCTTGACTTTTGGAGTCCTCCAGGTTGCCAGCAAGCTCTTTGCTGTCAGATTTTTCCCGAATTGTGTGTGTGTGTGTGTGTGTGTGTGTGTGTGTGACCAGTTTGGGTAACAGGAATTGCAAATGCTCCTAGAGCAGAGCTGGCAGGGTCAGGGACATGGGCGCAGGGTGTCCAAAGGGTCTGTGGAGTGGAAAGGTTTTGGCAGCGCTCCAGGCTGCCAGCAAGCCCTTTGTTGTCTGGGTGGGGCAAAAGGAATTCCAAAGGCACCTGGAGCAGGGTGTGCAGGGCCATGGAGATGGGCGCAGGGGAGTCCTCGGGTCCCAGGAAGGCTAGGCTTTGGGAGTTCTCCAGGCTGCCAGCAAGCCCTTTGTTGTCTGATTTATTCTGTGTGTGTGGCTGGCATGGGGGGCAAAAGGAATTGCAAAGGCACCTGGCGTAGAGCAAGCAGGGTAGGAGATGGGCACAGTGGAGATGCCGGGTCCGAGGAATGATCAGGCTTTGGCAGCTCTCCAGGCTGAGAGTAAGCCCTTAGTTGTCTGGTTTACACCATGTATGTTTCTGGGGTGTGGGCAAAAGGAATTGCAAATGCACCTGGAATATAGCTATCAGAGTCAGGGAGATAGGCACAGGATACCCCATGGCGCTCTAGGAGGCTAGCAATCCCTTGTTGTCTGGGTGGGGCAAAAAGAATTCCAAAGGCACCTGGAGCAGAGTGTGGGGGGACATGGAGATGGGTGCAGGGGTGTCCTCACACCTGATACTGTGAAACCCAAGAGGCGTGTAACATGGGACCTGAATATGGACAGTGATATTTTGCCAGCAATTGTAGCATCCCTACATCACTATGAAGTGAAAAAGGTTGTTTTTTTTGGGTTTCTTTGAAACACATTTAGATGAGTTATTGCCAAACACACAATCTGGTGTGTGTTTCTGGGATGGGAGCAAAAGGAATTCCAAATGCACCTGGAGTAGAGCAGGCAGGGTCATGGAGATGGGCACAGGGGAGTCCTCAGGTCAGAGGAATGGCGAGGCTTTGGCAGCGCTCCAGTGTTTTCCCTTATTGCAGATCAAATCGGCCTTTACAAATCTTGTTTTCGAGTCACTACTTTGCTGGGGCCAAACTAGGGCTTTTAATCTGCTCCTCTTCGGTACCTGAGTCAATCATTGGATCCAGTGGCAATGCCATTTTGGCACATGGAGTCATCCTGAGATCTGCCAGAACCAGATAGATTTCCAATTCCTCTTTTTCTCACAGCCGATACTCTTAAACCAAAGAGAAGAGTAACCTGGGACCTCGGCATGGAAAACAACATCATGCCACCAATTGTAAGCATCCCTACATCACTGTGAAGTTACTAAGGTTTTTATTTGTGTTTTTTGAAACACATTCAAATGAGTTATCGCCATTTATTGTACCGATAATATGTCAATGACATTTGTGTAACTGTTGAGTGCCTATTTTACAAGATGCTTCTCAAGTTCAACTATTTCTAGTATTATTCCAAAGGACAATATCCTCTACTAAGACTCAAATGTTTCTAGACAATGTGGGAGGGGCCCCACTATTTTGGCTGTTCTTCCAGTTTTGTTTGTTTGTTTGGGTGAGCAGCAAAACCAGGGATTCTCAGTTCTTATTCCTGCCCCACACTAAGGGATTCCTCCTGGCGGGCCTGGGGCACCGTCTCTGATGGCGGGCTGTGTTGGCTCTCTGGACTGGGGAGACGGTTCACTGTGAAAGACCTTTCCACTGTCATGGTTTCCCTCTTCTATTTTTTGAGACCTTTGCCTCACCGCTATCTGGCTTCTGAATGATACTAAATGACATATGACCTAGGAAAAGGATGCACTTTGAGGTCTGGTTCTTACACTGCTTGCTTTTTAGTAGGTGGAAGAAGCAACAGAAATGAAAATGAGGCCGGAGCGATAGCCCAGCAGGTAGGGCATTTGCCTTGCACTCGGCCGGCCTATGCCAGCCAGGGTTCATCCCCGGAATCCCATAAGGTCCCCCGAGCACAGCCAGGAGTAATTCCTTTGTGCAGATCCAGCAGTATCGCCTGAGCTTTGCCGGGTGTGACCCAAAAAAGAAAAAAAAAAAAGAAAAAACAAAGAAAAGATATACAAGTCCTGAAAGGTATCTTGTCCCTTTACTGACTTTCAGCATTCAATATTTGAGTGTTGATTTCCATCTATTATAGTCATATTTGGGATCTCTCTTATCTGCTGCCACTCCCACCCCCAGCAATCCATCATCTATTTTCCTTCCTTACTTGTTTCATGAACTAGATGGAAAGTGAATGAATTCACCTGGCTCTTCACCCGTACACTCATACAGTGAATACCACATGGTTTCCTCTGTCCCTGAAACTGCCTTTGTTTAGGGTGAGAACTCTGTTTCCTCTTCCTTTTCTGTTGCTGTTTGCTTCCTCCTCTTAAAGAGATGGCTAGGCAGCAGTCATTGTCTTTCTTTGGCCAAGTACCCATCCATCATTCATTACTCAGCTGAATAGACGAGGTTGCTCTGTGCCTTTCCGTTATTCTAGAAGACATTGAGGGTGATCCTGTTGGGTGAGAGAAACCTAACTAAATTCCTTAGTACGTCATCTTATTTTTTGTGATTAAATATTGTCTTGTCTTAAATAATATACAAATGAATTCAACTATGAAATATGATGGAAAAAGATAATTGTTAAATGATTTTTTTCCCAGCTGTCATGAGGGCGTGGGGACTACAAAGTATATGCATAAGGGCTTGGATTCCTTGGCAATGCCCGTCAGCTGGTGCCCACTCGAGCAAATCAATGAACAATGGGATCAGCTCTTCTGCTGGGTGGAGCTCAAGGCTGCCAGCAAGGCCTTTTTCTTGGTCTGGTTTATCCCTTGTGTGTGGCCAGGGTGGGGCAAAAGGAATTCCAAAGGCACGTGGAGCAGAGTGTTCAGGGTCAGGGAGATGGGCACAGGGGAGTCCTTGGGTCCGAGGAAGGCTTGTCGGAGTCCCTCCAGGCTGCCAGCAAGCCGTTTGTTGTCTGGTTTATCCCGTGTATGTGGCTGAGGTGGGGGCAAAGCAATTGCAAATGCACCTGGAGTAGAGCAAGATGAGGCAGGGAGATGGAAGCAGGGGAGTTCTCGGGCCCCATGAAGGCTTGACTTTGGGAGTCCTCCAGGTTGCCAGCAAGCCCTTTGCTGTCAGATTTTTCCCGAATGTGTGTGTGTGTCTGTGTGTGTCTGTGTGTGTGTGTGACCAGTTTGGGTAACAGGAATTGCAAATGCTCCTAGAGCAGAGCTGGCAGGGTCAGGGATATGGGCGCAGGGTGTCCAAAGGGTCTAGGAGTGGAAAGGTTTTGGCAGCGCTCCAGGCTGCCAGCAAGCCCTTTGTTGTCTGGGTGGGGCAAAAGGAATTCCAAAGGCACCTGGAGCAGGGTGTGCAGGACCATCGATATGGGCACAGGGGAGTCCTCGGGTCCCAGGAAGGCTAGGCTTTGGGAGATTCTCAGGCTGCCAGCAAGCCCTCTGTTGTCTGGTTCATTCCGTGTGTGTGGCTGGCATGGGGGCAAAAAGGAATTGCAAAGGCACCTGGCATAGAGCAAGCAGGGTAGGATATGGGCACAGTGGAGATGCCGGGTCCGAGGAATGATCAGGCTTTGGCAGCTCTCCAGGCTATGAGTAAGCCCTTAGTTGTCTGGTTTACCCCATGTGTGTTTCTGGGGTGTGTGCAAAAGGAATTGCAAATGCACCTGGAGTATAGCTATCAGAGTCAGGGAGATAGACACAGGGTCCCCCATGGTGCTCTAAGAGGCTAGCAAGCCCTTGTTGTCTGGGTGGGGCAAAAGGAATTCCCAAGGCATCTGGAGCAGAGTGGAAGGGGACATAGAGATGGGTGCAGGGGAGTCCTCACACCTGATACTGTGAAACCCAAGAGGCATGTAACATGGGAGGTGAATATGGACAGTGACATCTTGCCAGCAATTGTAGCATCCCTACATCACTGTGAAGTGAAAAAGGTTGTTTTTTTTTTTTGGTTTCTTTGAAACACAATCAGATGAGTTATTGCCAAACAGATAATGTCCAGATAATATCCATTGGAATAATACTAGAAATACATGAACTTGAGAAGCATATTCTAAAATAGACACTCAACAGTTACACAAATGTCATTGTCATATCATCGGTACAATAAATGGCAATAACTCATCTGAATGTGTTTCAAAGAAACACAATCTGGGCTGGAGCGATAGCCCAGCAGGTAGGGCGTTTGCCTTGCGTGTGGCTGGCCCATGCCATCCCGGGTTCCATCCCGGCATCCCATATGGTCCCCGAGCACCGCCAGGAGTATTTCCTGAGTGCAGAGCCAGGAGTAACCCCTGAGCATCGCCGGGTGTGACCCAAAAGCAAAAAAAAAAAAAAAAAGAAACACAATCTGGTGTGTGTTTCTGGAGATGCCGGGTCCAAGGAATGATCAGGCTTTGGCAGCTCTCCAGGCTGGAGTAAGCCCTTAGTTGTCTGCTTTACACCATTGTGTTTCTGGGGTGTGGGCAAAAGGAATTGCAAATGCACCTGGAGTACATCTATCAGATTCAGGGAAATAGGCACCAGAAACACACAATCTGGTGTGTGTTTTTGGGGTGGGGGGCAAAAGGAATTCTAAATGCACCTGGAGTAGAGCAGGCGGGGTCAGAGAGATGGGCACAGGGGAGTCCTCAGGTCAGAGGAATGGCGAGGCTTTGGCAGCGCTCCAGTGTTTTATTGCAGATAAGTTGGCCTTTACAAATCGTGTTTTTTGAGTCACTACTTTGCTGGGACTAACTGAGGTCTTTTAATCTGCTTCTCTTCGGTGCCTGAGGCAAGTTATTGATCCTGTGGCAATGCCATTTTGGCACATGGAGTCATCCTGAGATCTGCCAGAACCAGATAGATTTCCAATTCCTCTTTAATTAATATATAAATATGGAATTATAAATGTGACTTTTTAAGGTGTCCTACATTTTTCACTCTCTGTCATGTGTATAAGGCACCACTCAGTATCATTGTATAAAGAAATCTGTTTCCTTCTAGAAGTTTTATGATTAATGTCATACTCTAATGTGAGTGAGTTTGAAACTTGCCTGGGAAACATATGCTGTGATCCAACCCTAGAATCTCTTCACACTAACTAAATGCTTGGCCTCAGTCATTTTTAAATATCTGGCTCCATTTTGGATCATGGTGTCAGGAACTGAAGTATTATTGGATTCCTATCTGCTATTTTTTGAGAATCATTGCATCAGTGATATTCATCTGCTATGTAGGTCTATGGATTTCTTCTTTAGTGATGAGTCTGTCTGCTTCAGGGTAATGTTTGCCTTAATGGAAGTGGGAGGATCTCTGTCTCTTAGCTTCTGACAAAGTGTGAAAGGGATAGGAAATAGGTCTTCAAAAGCAGTTGGAAGAGCTCAAAGTCAACACACGGGGCCTGGATTTAGCTCCGGCTGTTTGCCTGCTGCTCTCCAGGGGCTTCTCCTGCCTAGTCAGTTAACCATGGCCCAAGGGTACACATGACTTGCCTTTTTGTGTAAACTCTGGGGCATGCATCTAGTCCCCTTACTCAAGTGTGGTACTCTAGCATTTCCCACAGCAATTTGGAAAAGACTGTCTAGACACCACTTTACATTACCCAGCTCATTTGTTGGCATTTATTCAACTATTGATCTAGAGATATGTCCTTGTGCACTCAATTCTACCCCACAGTTTTAATGAATCCATCCTTATTCCAGTACCATAACACTTTGATTTGTGGATTTATAGTAGACTTTCTGCCTCCAATCAGGTTGATGGCCTGGTTAACTTCAGAGTCATTCATATCATCTTGTCAGTGTTTTGCATTGATTTAAATGCATGTACATCTCCCCCTCCTCTCTCTCACCTTGCTTCTCTCCTTTTCATCCTTTCCCTCTTTCTCCAACTAAGTCAAGAAATTAAAATGGAGTTAGAGAGACTTAGTACAGACAGGCACTTGCCTTTCATGCAGTCAACCTGGGTTTGATCCTTGACACACATCATCATAAGAGTGATCCCTGAAGGCAGAGGCAGGATTAAGGCCTGAGTAGCTCCAGTGTAGCTGCCAGACCAACAATATAAATAAATATGTTCCTGTATTTGTGTTTTATGGATGAGAATACAGTGAGGATGGTTGAACTTTCCATGTGAGTCTAAGCAACTTGGTATATTGTTCAGATTGATTCCAGTCTATGATTAAACTTGGGTTTGCTGGAATGATTTCCCACTCCTTTGCAAAACTGGTGTGCCCCACACAAAATCTGGGAGCAGGGTCAGAGACCCCTTCTGCCCCAGGGGATCTGTAGCCTTCAGATAGAGAAAGAAGCAAGAATTCAGAAGTTTCAGAATGTCTTACTTAACACAGGTTCTGGCACACAAATCAGCAGTAGGAAAAACCCCAAACTTTGGGTGTCTGGCTGGGCTACACGTGTAGGCCAAGATGGCTGCCACCACGTGTTAAGGCCCCTCACAGAGGACAGTGAAGAGGGAAAGAAGGGAAGCACCAGCAGAAACAGGGAAAAAGAGAGCCAGAAAGGAAGCAGGCTGTTTTTATGTTCTCTGTTACAGACTCCCAGTCCAATGGAAAGCAATCAGGGTCAAATCCCTTCAGGTAATTTCTCCCAGGACCTCACCTAGGCCTTTTGAGATGTTAATGTTGCCTAGCTGAGATCTGCCTTGGAAGTGCCCTGTAGGGTAAAGTGGAGGAGTGGCTTGTGAGATGAACTATATCTCAGAATACAAAGGCATGATCTATACGAAAGAATATTGTATTGCCAGTTCTATATTTCTCCAGGCCTTCACAAGAAGGCTTCACCTTTACTTCATGGTTGTTCTGCCTTTGATTTAATAGAGCCAGCTTGCTTGCTTGGAGGCAAAACATTTCTCTCTGGTCTCATTTAAAGATCCAAGTGGCCAGGCAAATATACTGGTAAGATCTAGGAACTGCCATGATGATTATGGCAGCTTGAGAGAATACTTATACAGCCAATAGAGAATGCCCTAATGCTGGTGGTACTAATACTCGATAACCTGAAGCTCTGTAGCCCTGTAGCTTTGATGCAGCCCTCAGACCTCAGGCTTCAGGCCTTCAGTACCTCAGATGGTGGCCCCAGGCCTAAACATCAAGAGCAACTTTTCATCCTGTTGCTGGCCATCTGGCCAAGCACTAGGGACCCGTAGCTTAAGTGAAGGACCAGGGATCAGAGGCCAGTATGCTCTCTCAGTAGAAGTCCCCCAACCCAGGATGATCTCTTGTGGTCCTATAATGTCTCAGCCAGGTTCAGTACACTGGACTCAACTGTCTTAACAGACCTTGGGAGATACTGCCTTTAAGAGTCCACACAGGTGCTTAATGATTGAACCTATGTGGTAAGATAACTTCTGAAATTAGACATTATGCAAACTGAAGAACTGGGAATTTAGTGCTATTAAGTTGTCTCTGACACTAGATAGAATTTGTCTCTCGAATGTAAAAATTGTATTCTAATCAAATTTTTTCCTGATATTCAGAAGTATTCCCAAATTGAATTATTTTTCCTATTCAAAGAATCAAAATCTATATGAATAAATCATTAATATATTTTGTAAGGTATTTTAAGAATATGAGTACCATTTTTTATGCATTTCAGTTGAAACCAAAGTTGAAAACTACAGCACCATATATTACCTCCGTTTGAGCATTTGTTTGAACGCTTACAAAATGAAATGGAGCTAAAACTCCAATCTCTCAAACAGGTATGTGGATTTTCCTTCTTTAGCTAACAAGAGTAATTTAAATGCATTGAGTTCAGACTTCACCTAGAAATAACTAATAGCAACTGGTTTTGAGGGAATTAGAAATCCTTTGATTTGTTTAAGCACTAGTGCTTTGATAAGAGATGCACAAAGTAACTGCAACTCAAGTTTGTTTTCAGTTAATGGTGATTATAAAGGGGCCTTGTTTGAAATCAGTCTATCTCCTAAACATGAGCGGAAATATGTTCTCTTCAGAGTGGGATGCCATATGCTCTTTGTATGGGCATGGGATTGTAAAGCAGATATTTGATTAAATATGAGTAAAACTATAGTGAATGTTCCTGTATCAATAAATATTCCTGCACATATGCTGTGTTTTTCATAAGCAAAGTTACACACCACATATGAAATTATTCCATAATTAAGCTCTCCATTGATGTAAATATTAATTCATGTACTGTCTAGTAGTAAGAACAATATTTGTGTGTCAATCTTATATCCTTAAATCTATTGGTTAAAGTATGTATTCATTTGCCCCTCATTCTCGTACTGCTAGCAGCATTTGTCATCATCTAGTGTCCACAGCTCATCAGAGCTTCCACCCAAGAGAGTAAGTGTCCAAGCCCAAGCCCTGCTTGATGAGACCCATGCTAGAGAGAAACTATTTCGATGCAGGTATGCTGGGAACCACAGATGCAGATACACCAGGGCAGCTTTACTATCAGCTCTCCCTGTAGCACTCTCTGCTCACACTGATATGAAGGGGTAAGGACTGAGAGCAACTTA
>JAJIBD010000153.1:0-31781 GCA_021461705.1 Cryptotis parvus
ATACAGTGATCTACCAAAATAGAACTTGAAATCACAGAGATGGGTTTTACTTCCTTTTACTATTTAAAATCCTCACCCCTTTATCCTTCAAAGGAGAAAAGAAAATATCAAAGCAAAGTCCATGAACCAGGAAGCCTGTACTACTTACAATGCTGGTATACAGAATGCTTGGGAAACTTCCCAGTGTTACTTAGAGGTCCAGGGGCTTCTCTCTGTGTTATTCTGCTGGGCAATGCAGGCCTTAAGTCTCAGTCTGGCTCAGCCTGGCGCTGGTGGTGTTGGATATTGGGTTCATGCACCAGGTTACTCTGGCAGTGTTTGGGGTGTGGGCCATAGGACCCACACACAATGGTGCTTGGGGTTGTCACCAGGACAACACACATCAGTGCTGGATTGGGGAGAATTGATATTGGAATCAAACAGTGTTTCTTGCATGCAGCATTTCATTGCTTTGAGCTATCTACCAGGCCCAGAAGTACAGGATTTTAAATAGTAAAAGGAAGTAAACCCCATCTCTGTGATGTCAAGTTCTATTTTGGTAGATGAATTATAAGGCCCTTAAAGTTACAATATTAAACAGACTCTTAGCTATAAGATGTGTTGCCAGGCATCTGTATGGAATAGAACCATGTAATCAGAGTGTATTGTACTTCTTCTCTACACAAAGAGAACCAAAGCTACTGCTTCTAAAGATTAGGAAACTTCCATTAGACTGACAGAAGACAGTACAGAGGAAATGGCTTGGGGTGGAGGAGACGTATGAAGGAGGATGAAAGGAACAGTATTCATACTGTCCAAATTAGAGCCAGGATGTTTATGCTCAAATCTTGTCTTGGCTCAGTGGCCAGGGGACTGAATAATGGGAACATGGGAAAGTATATCTCTAAGATCCCTAGATGAGGCATTAAATATACCAAATTCCTTCTTTGGACACTTTATATTTGTAACCAATTCTGTACATTTCTGAATCTGTGTTGTGATGAGGAACAAACAGGATTGCACTAATTGCTCCTTTCTTTGTATTCTTTGTACTACAGATATTACATCCTGTTGTTTACAAGTCACACGTTGCAAGGAGTGAAAGAATTTTTTTTACCTTTATTTATCTTTCATTAATTCACATGCATATAGTTTTTGTGTTTCATTTTTGTTTTTCAGGGATTGGAGCACTGGGCAATACCTGGTGTTGCTCAGAGTTTATTCCTGACTCTTGTGGTCAGGGATAACTCCTCATGGTGCTTGGGAAACCTTATGTGGTGCCAGGGATTAAACTGGGGTCGACCACATACAAGGCAAAGTACAGGATAGTACAGGATTGCCCTGTGCTATCTCTTTGAGGCCCTGTGTGTTACTTTTTTATGTAGAACATTGGGCTAGGCATAGAGGGGGCAATAGACCTGGTCTGGATCCATATGGAGCTTGTATCTTCTTTTAGCACCTTATTCCTGGTTGATTTTGTCAAGTGTGTAGATATTGGGTTCATGCAGATGGCAAAATTATCACCCATTAAAACAGCATTAAAAATTTCAGATGTCAGTTTCTCTAACAAATCTTTGGCCAGTCTGAAGATCAATTAAGGTCAATTAATACTGATATCAGTAGAGTTGACTTCTCTATATTTTCATTCTGAAACATCTGTTCTAATTTCAATAATTTTCCAGGAATTAAAGTTCTAATGAAACCCCTGGGTTTAAGCCCTGGCACTGAATAAATAAAAATATAAAGTTCCATTAAAAAGTTGCCATAGAATTGTAAAATAAAAGTAAAGAACTGTTGCAGGACACCTAAAAGCCTAGGCCTCTGCATCTGCCCTGGATTGCCTCCCTGTAGGTCACTTCATAGATAGGGGGTAGTCTGAATGTGGCAGTCTTATCTGACCATGTATTCTGTACTGGCTGGTATAAATATTATCTCATGGTACCACAATCATCGTGGGACTAGCTAGATCTTACCAGCATATTTGCCTGGCCACGTTGGATCCCTAAGTAATTAGACTAGAGAGAAATGCTGTTTGCCTCCAAGCAAGCAAGCATGGCTCCCTGATAACTCAAAGGCAACTAAAATACAAAACTACCGTGAAGTAGTCGAGACTCTTGTGAAGGCTTGGAGAAATATTTAACTGGCATTAGTATTAGTCTTTGGTACAGAGACATGCCATCTCAGAAACCCCTTCTCTACCCTATAAAGGCAATTCCAGGCAGAATTTGGCTCAAGATATTGGTTGAGGTGCTGGGAGAAATTACCTGAGGGCATTTGATCCTTCCTGCCAGGGGAAGTTACATTTAGCTTATAGCTTCTCCCAGCTCTGCTAGGAGGCTTTTAATTAGCTCTGTGTCCTTGTAAACAGCCAGAAGCCCTCCTGAAGTTGCTACATTTCTTTTTTTTTTTTTTTTTTTTTTTGCTTTTGGGTCACACCCAGCAGCGCTCAGGGGTTTCTCCTGGCTCTGCACTCAGGAAACTCCTGGCGGTGCTGGGAGGACCATATGGGATGCCGGGGATCGAACCTGGGCCGGCACAGGCCGGCCGTGTGCAAGGCAAACGCCCTACCACTGGGCTATCGCTCGGGCCCAGAAGTTGCTACATTTATATAGAGCTATTTTCCTGTTTTCATCTCTAGATAGCCCAGCCCAGAATGGGCTGGGCTGGGGAGTTTGGACGGATTTCTAGCTATAAAATAAGCTGCAGGAAAGAAGCTCTCTCTTTTTTCCCCCTTTTGCCATTTTGGCTTCCCTTGGTGTTTTGCTTCTCCGTCCTCTCCATTCTCTGTTGGGCCTCAACACGTGGTGGCAGCCATCTTGGCCTACACCTGGCTGGGGCCTAGCTGGGAACCCAGAGTCCGGAGGTTTTCCCTGCTCTTGGATTGTATATTGGAACCTGTGATAGTAAAGCCCTTTTAAAACTGCATCGGATTCCTGAGTCTTCATCCATTCCCCGCCGGCTTTGGAGGTAGAAGGGAACTTGCTACTTGATACTGTCGGGGACTCCCGGCGGTGCTCCCTGACAAAGAACTATTAATGTTCTTTCACATTACTTTCCCATTGCTTTAGCACACATAAAATACAGTACCAGAAATGAAAACAATTACTGTCCTGGATCAGAGAAGAGAAAATATCAATGATTTCTATTTAGTTGCCTTTCTTTATAAATATTACTCAAAGGCTAAATAGACCTTTAAGAAGTTTTCAAAGTGAGAAATTTAAGAACCTTCTTATAGATCTTAGGGGATGGCAGGGGCAATTTTCCAAGAGCATTATTATACTCTGTGACTTATATTCCTTAGGAATTTTTGTGTAGGATTGGGCTGAGAGGTAGTACAGCAGGTAGAGCACTTGTCTTGTTCATGGTTGACATGGGATTTGATCTCTGAAATATTATATGGTCCCCATGCAATGCTAGGAGTAATTCCTGAGTACAGAACCAGGACTAACCCCTGTGCATTACTGGGTGTGCCTCAGTCCCCTCATCTCGCCCCACAAAAATTTTTTGTACAAAGGGCACCCTTGTTTTATGTGCAAATTACCACACTAATTTGAGAATAGAGAAGGTTGGAGAAGGCCCAGCCACCCATAAATGGTCCAGGTTTCCCAAGGCTTAAGCATTTCAGTGAATTACAGTAGAAACTCACTGAGGGAATTTGAGTTTGGAATATAACTGTTTTGATTTGCATTTCAAGTTGTCTCCTCTGTTTTCCAGTGTACCTCAACATGAATGGTGCTGAGGACGAGGGCCATCAGCGCCACAGATCAAAACCATGGGCCTCACAGATGCAGGCCTGTGTTCACTTCTTGAGCAACACCTTCACCCCCAGTTTGGGTTTTCTTAGTGTGGAAACAATTGACTTTGCCAAAAATGGATTTACTTTTCATAATCAGACAACTATGTCACCTCTACAAAATGCCTGGAACTTGAAAGGTCAAACCTGCCCTCTGGCATCAATATCATTGAGAGTAAAAATACTAATAATTTGTTAATATCCTTTTTTGTCTAAAGAACACTAAATTAAAGGTTTGGAAGAATTCACTAGTGAATCCATCTGGACCTGGGCTTTTGTGTTTGGGCAGCTTTTTAATTACTGTTTCAATTTCCTCGATGGTGATAGGCTTATTCAGGTATTGCAGGTCTTCTTGTTTTAGCCCTGGAAGGTTATAGGACTTCAGGAATTTATCAATTTCTTCCAGGTTCTCATGTTTTCGTGGCATACAGGTTCTTAAAGTAATCTCTGATGATCTTTGGATTTCTGTGGTTTCTGTTATGATGTTCCCTTTTTAATTTCTGATTCTGTTTATTTGGGTTCTCTCTTTTCCTGTCCTTACAAGTCTTGCCAGTGGTTTGTCGATCTTGTTTATTTTTTCAAAGAACCAACTCTTGGTTTCATTAATCTTTTGGATTGTTTTTTGGGTTTCCAGCTCATTGATTTCCTCTCTAAGTTTTATTATTTCCTTCTTTCTACCTGGGGTGGGCTCCTTTTGTTGCTCTTTTTCTAATATTTTGAGCTGTAATGTCAGGTTATTTATGTGAGCCCTTTCATCTTCTCTGATGAATGCTTGCAGAACTATGAACTTTCCCCTTAAAACTGATTTTCCTGTGTCCCACAAGTTCTGATAGTTTGTGTCTCCATTTTCATTTGTTTCCAGGAATCTTTGGATTTCCTGTTTGATTTCTTCTATGGCCCACTGGTTGTTCAGAGTCAAAGGTTGGAAGACCATTCTCCATGCAAACAACTCCAAAAAGGCTGGTGTGGCCATATTAGTATCAGATAATATAGACTTCAGGCTGAAAAAGGTTAGAAGGGACAACGAAGGCCACTTCTTATTAATTAAGGGGTATGTACACCAGGAAGAAATTACACTACTAAACATATATGCACCCAACGAGGGGTCAGCAAAATACATAAAACAACTGCTAAGAGACCTCAAAGAAGACATTAACAGTAGCACAATAATAGTTGGAGACTTCAACACTGCTCTATCAACGATGGATAGATCAATAAGACTGAAACTCACCAAGGAAATATTGGACCTGAAGGAGGAAATGGAAGAAAGAGAGCTAGTGGATATATACAGGGCTTTTCATGCCAAAAAGCTGAATACACATTTTTCTCTAGTGCACATGGAACATTCTCCAAGATAGACCACATGCTGAGCCACAAAGCATCACGATCTTCCCGTTGATCATCTATTTGCTAGAGCGGACACCAGTAATATCTCCATATGTCCTGTCTCATGCCAGTAGAGCCAGGGGCATCGGCTTGCTACAGGAACATAAAGAGCCTCAAACCATTATATTAGATCATGGGAATGACCTAATATAATTGTTACGGAATTTGGCATATCATATACAACACGAGAAGCTTGCCAGGCTTGTCGAGCGGGAGGCAAACTCTTTTAAACACCTCCAAATAAAGCATTTATTGATGAACCGCATGGCCGCTTGCGGCCGCAAGCAAGCCAGGCTGTGATGGGCTGGTCTGCTGGGTGGAGTTCTGACGAGAGGGAAGTCCAGAAGTGGAAAATGGCGGTGCCCGTGGGAGTGAGGAGGGGTGGTCTGGCTTCTTGTGAGGCTCTGCCGAGGTGGTGGGCCAGGGCTAGAACCCGCCATGCCTCCCGACTGCCTCATGAACGGCTGTGCACAGGGAGAGCAAGGAACAGCTCTGCCCCATGTGTGAGTGTCTCGGACCAGCATACCTGGGCCGGATTGAGGAAAATGCTGCTGCAGGGTGGGTGTCGGTGATCCGGGCTATGGTGGGCTGGTCTGCTGGGTGGAGTTCTGATGAGAGGGAAGTCCAGAAGTGGAAAATGGCGGCCCCCGTGGAGTGAGGAGGGGTGGTCTGGCTTGTTGTGAGGGCTCTGCCGAGGTGGTGGGCCACAAAGCATACCTCAATAAAATTAAAAAGATAGAAATTGTGTCAGCTATCTTTTCAGACCATGATGTACTGAAAATGGAAGTTAACCGTACACAGAAACAGGGAGTCAAACCAAACACCTGGAAACTGAACAGCTCACTGCTGAACAACAAATGGGTCATAGAAGAAATCAAACAGGAAATCCAAAGATTTCTGGAAACAAATGAAAATGAAGATACCAATTATAAGAACTTGTGGGACACGGCAAAAAGCCGTGTTAAGAGGGAAGTTTATAGCTCTGCAAGCATTCATCAGGAAACAAGAAAGGGCCCACATAAATAACCTGACTACACAGCTGAAGACATTAGAAAAAGACCAACAAAAGGAGCCCAACCCAGGCAGAAAAAAAGGAAATAATAAAACTTAGAGAGGAAATCAATGAGTTGGAAACCAAAAAAACAATCCAAAAGATTAATGAAACCAAGAGCTGGTTTTTTTGAGAGAATAGACAAGATTGACAAACCATTGGCAAAACTTGTAAGTACAGGGAAAGAGAAAACCCAAATAAACAGAATCAGAAATAAAAAGGTGACATCACAACAGAAACCACAGAAATCCAAAAGATCATCAGAGATTACTTTGAGAGCCTGTATGCCGTGAAACATGAGAATCTAGAAGAAATGGATCAATTCCTGAAGTCCTGTAACCTCCCACGGCTGAAACAAGAAGACCTCCAATACCTGAATAAACCTATCACCATTGAGGAAATAGAAACAGTAATTAAAAGACTTCCCAAACACAAAAGCCCAGGTCCAGACGGATTCCCTAGTGAACTCTACCAAACCTTTAAGGAGGACCTACTGCCAGTCCTGTTCAAGCTCTTCCAGGAAATAGAAGAAACAGAAACACTCCCAAACAGCTTCTACGAGGCACATATCACCCTGATACCCAAAACAGGGAGAGACAACACAAAGAAAGAAAACTACAGACCAATATCCCTGATGAACACGGATGCTAAGATCTTCAACAAAATACTAGCAAACAGAATCCAAAGACTCATCAGGAAGATTATACATCATGACCGGGTAGGATTCATCCCGGGAATGCAAGGATGGTTCAACATTCGCAAAGTCAATCAACATAATACATCATATCAATAAAAGAAAAAATAAAAACCATGTGATCCTTTCAATAGATGCAGAAAAAAGCATTTGACAAGATCCAGTACCCGCTCATGATTAAAACGGCTCCAGAAAATGGGAATTGAAGGGACTTTCCTCAAGATAGTTACAGCCATCTACCAAAAGCCCACAGCAAGCAGCATTCTAAATGGGGAAAAGTTGAAAGCCTTCCCCTGAGATCAGGGACAAGACAAGGTTGCCCTCTCTCACCTCTTTTATTCAATATAGTGCTGGAAGTGCTTGCCATAGCAATCAGAGAAGAAAAGGACATCAAGGGCATCCAGATAGGCAAGGAAGAAGTCAAGCTATCATTATTTGCAGATGACATGATATTATACCTAGAGAACCCTAAACTCTCTACCAAAAAACTCCTAGAAACAATAGACGCATGTAGTGGAGTGGCAGGATGCAGGATCAATGCCCAGAGGTCGGTGGCTTTCCTATATACAAGTAACGAAGGAGAAGAGGGGGATATTAAGGAGGCTATTCCATTCACAATTGTTCCACAGAAAAAAATACCTAGGAATCAACTTACCCAAATATGTAGAGGACCTGTGCAGAGAAAACTACAAGACACTGCTCCAAGAGATAAAAGAGGACACAAGGAAATGGAAACACATTCCCTGTTCATGGATGGGGAGAATCAGCATTGTCAGAATGGTAATACTCCCTGGAGCTCTGTACGGATTCAATGCAGTCCCTATGAGGATACCGATGACATTCTTCGAAGAAATTGACCAAACGGCTCCTGAAATTTGTATGGAACAATAAACCCCCAAGGATAGCTAAAGCAGTCCTCGGGGAGAAGAAGATGGGAGGCATCACCTTTCCCAACTTCGAGCTGTACTACAAGGCAGTAGTGATTGAAACAGCATGGTATTGGAATAAAAACAGACCTGTGGACCTATGGAATAGAATTGAGTATCCTGACACCCAACCTCAAACACATGATCATTTAATCTTTGATAAAGGTGCAATGAGTCTAAAATGGAGTAAGGAAAGCCTCTTCAACAAGTGGTGTTGGGAAAACTGGGCAGCAACATGTAGGAAAATGAATTTGGACCTGTGTCTAACACCATGCACAAGAATCAGATCAAAATGGATTAAAGATCTCAATATCAGACTTGAATCCATAAAGTACACTGAAGAAAATATAGGAAAAACCCTCCACGACATTGAAGCTAAAGGCATCTTCAAAGGTGAAACATCACTAACAAAGCAACTAGAAGAAAGGATAAACATATGGGACTACATGAAGCTAAGAAGCTTCTGCACCTCAAAAGAAACAGTGACTAAGATACAAAAGCAGTACACAGAATGGGAAAAAATATTCACCCAATACCCATCTGATAAGGGGTTAATATCCAGGATATATCAGGCACTGGTAGAACTTTACAAGAAGAAAACAAACAACCCCATCAAAGAATGGGGGGAGAAGAAATGAACAGAAACTTCAGCAAGGAAGAAATTCGAATGGCCAAAAAACATATGAAAAAAATGCTCATCATCACTAATCATCAGAGAGATGCAAATCAAAACAACAATGAGATACCACTTTACACCACAGAGACTGGCACATATTCAAAAGAGCAAGAACAACAAGTGCTGGCGTGGATGTGGGGAAAAGGGGACACTCATCCATTGTTGGTGGGAATGCCCGGCTGGTGTAGCCTTTCTGGAAAACAATATGGACTTTCCTCCAAAGACTAGAAATTGAACTCCCATTTGACCCAGCCATACCACTCCTGGGAATCTACTCTGGGAAACCAGGAATACGCAGCGGAAAAACCATCCCTACTTTTGTGTTCATAGCAGCATTGTTCACAATAGCCAGAATCTGGAAGCAACCAGAGTGCCCGAAAATCGATGACTGGATAAAAGAGGCTTTGGTACATCTGCACGGTGGAATACTATGCAGCTGTTAGGAAAAATGAAGTTATAAAATTTGCCTATGAATGGATGGACATGGAGAGGATTATGTTGAGCGAAATTAGCCAGAAGGAGAGAGACAGATACAGAATGACTGCAGTTATTTGCATGGCATAAATATATATGTGCATGTTGTGATACCAATATCCAAGGTCAAGTGAAACATATATCGGGAGGTCTTGTCAAAGGTGGAAATTGTCACAAACGTGTGGGAGTCAGAGATTGAGTGGGACAGAGAATGGAACAGGGTGCTAGTGATAGTCGAGGGTACTAATGCCAACCTAGAACTGAGCATTAAATAGAGGCAAAAGGATACACATGACAACCTTTTGATGTATGTTCTGTAATCCATAGTCTGGAAGGGAGGGAAAAGAGAAAGAGAGAGAAAGGGAAAGAAATAAAGAACCTGCCATGGAGCAGGGCTGGGGAAGGGGGAGGGAACCGGGGATGTTGGTGGTGGGAGATGGACACTGGTGGAGGGACGGGTGCTGAAACACTATATGACCAAAACCCAAACATGAACTTTTTAATTGTATATCTTTTTTATTTGTATATCTCACGGTGGTATAATAAAATACTTAAAAAAAATAAAATAAAATACAAAAAAAGAACACTAAACTATTAGTCTGACCCCTACAAGTCTCTATCTGTGTCATCACTTGTATCACTTGTCTTCCCATTGTTCATGGATTTGCTCCAGCGGGCACCAGTAAGGTCTCCATTCATTGGGAATGAGGTCCATTATTGTTACATTTTTTTTGGCATATTGAATACACCACAGGTAGCTTGCCAGGCTGTGCCGCAGCTTTGGATTTATATCAGGGGGCCCCAGTCTGCTGTCAGGCTAGAAGCATTCTCATCTCCTTCCTTTTCTCCTCATCAGTGGATAGAGTAATTTGTGGATAGAGATAAATAAAGTACTCTATCTTTGTTATGACCTAGTTAAATTATTCCCAGGATGTATCTTAAACTGCCCATTATTAGCTTTTCTTTTGCTCTTTTTTTTTCTTTTGGATCACACCCGGCAATGCTCAGGGGTTATACCTGACTCTGCTCTCAGGAATTACTTCTGGCGGTGCTCGGGGGACCACGTGGGATGCTGGATTGAAGCCGGGTTGGCCGTGCAAGGCAAATGCCCTACCCACTGTGCTATCGCTCAGGCCCCCCATTTTTATTGTTGTTTTGGGGGAGCCACACCCTGCAGTGCTTAGTGCTGGGATGAACCGTCTAAGCTATCTCCCCTGCCACTCCCCTTTTATTTGTGATGCTTTCCTGCAGCTGCGTAAATACCTCTTCAGAGTATTTGTACAACCGAACTGCCTTGGGCTTTGGAACTTGTCTTGGAGCAGCCTTGTAACTTGTTTCTATTCCCTTTATGTACATTTGTTTCTTCAAAATGTAAGTTGATTTTGTGGGCTTGGCATCTGAGTTTATTTATCACGGCTGGTGGGAGGCAAAATTGGTCTAGTAGCTTCCTAATGTCCCAGCAGGAATGAATACCTTCCGATTTAAAGTAATTTACGAGTTCCTTTGTCATAGGGGTGAACAGCGTCTTCAGAATCCCACTCACAAATCTGATTCTCCCTGCTCGTCTTCCATTTCCTCCTGCTTACTATTTAATGACACCCTCTTCTGGTTAAAATCTTTAATTTATATTTATATTTATTTTTGCAAACTAGTGGAATCCTTAAGGTATTCTCAGAAGGCCCTCCCTGGAAAACTCTGCTGACACCTGATTGGTTGGAACGCGGGTGCTTTTGGAAGCTGCCTTTTCTGCGGCTGAGTACCAAAGGAGCTTCTCTCGCGTCTGGGGTTCTGCAGGACTCCCCCGCCCTTCCGTGCCCCCCCCACCCCCACCAAGGACTGGGGCCACGGAAAGAGCTCACGGGTTCGTTTGCAGGCTGTCGGGCTGTGCAGGCGGCATTTCCCAGAGCCGTCCGGCTCGGCTTTTCATGCATACCAGCGAGCCGCTTTCCCCCAGTGATTGAAACCATCTGGATGGCTGGGGGTCACGTGTATGAGAAAATGACAGAAAGTTGCGGATCCCCTGGTGCTTTGCTCCCGACCCAGACCATTCTGGGTCGGATGGTGCGGAGGTTAGGGCCGTCCAGCTCGAGGGCCAGCGTCTCATCCGTCCCACCCCCACCCTCCTCGCCCAGTGTCCCCACCCCGCCCACTTTCGCGCACTCTCAGCGCGGGTTTTGTTCGCTCCAGAGCGCGCTCCCAGAGCCCACCCTCTGTCCCGGGTGGGGGCACTCCTCCTCCACGCCCCCTGCGCTCCCGCCCTCGCCTTCCCAGGACCCACCCTCTGTCCCGGGTGGGGGCACTCCGCCTCCACGCCCCCTCCTCGCTCTGCGCTCCCGCCCTCGCCCTCCCTCCACGCCCCTCCCTGCGCCCCGCGCTCTCCCCGCCTTCCCTGCAGCCCGGCAGCCCGGGGCGCGGATGCCCGCCCGTCCTCTCTTGGAGAAGCTATTCCTCCGGGCCGCGAGGCTTCAGGATCACCGGACCCCACCAGGATCACCCCGCCGGTCTGGGCAGCAGCGAGGTAAGGAAGCGCAGGCCACTACCCTTATTTCCGTGCCGCCCGAGAGGCTTCCCCGGTGCCCTTGTTGGGGGCTCGGAGCGCGCAGGAGGGGCGCGAGTTCCGGCTCTGCCCAGAGCTGCCCTCGCGCCTTTGCTCAACCCAGCTCAGCCCCGCGGCTCCAGCCCCATGTGCGTGCAGCGCCCAGACGGCCGACTCCGGGCGGTTCCTGCGGGCCAGCGGCGACGCTCTGGGAGGGGGCTGGGGGTCGAGGCGGGCTCGGCTTTCTGGCCGGCTGGGGCCGCGCGTTGGGGGACTGGGAACGTCGCGCGGGGTCTCGGGAAGTGAATTGCTGCAGGGGAAGCAGCGGGCACCCCGGAGCTCGGCGCGCACTCCTGCACCCAGAGGGTGCACAGTGCCCAGGGAGTGCTCGCCTGGTGCTCTTTAGTTTGTGGCAGGCTTCTCAGACTCTCTCTCTCTCTCTCTCTCTCTCTCTCTCTCTCTCTCTCTCTCTCTCTCTCTCTCTCCACTCAAACAAAGGGAAATTAACTTTTGTACCTCGTTACTTCATAAATATGCTTATTGGTGACTTTACCATCGATTATATAGCCAACATTCATGCTATTTTAGTAAATTTGTAGATTAAAACTTTTAAAAGTTTCAAAGAGATAATGATTGCCTTTTCCAGGGAGGTTCTTTATATGACTCTGGCTATTAATATCCAAATACTTATAAGCCACAGTCATATAAAAATTTGTATTTGGATATTAATCTAATCCAAATAATATGTATTTGGATATTAACATCCAAATACTCTTTACTTCATGGCAGAATTTGCCTAATGCTGCCATAATCCAGCTCTTCCTTTTCCTGCTGTTTGGACAGCAGGTCACTGCTCATCCTTAGCGCTGTCTGAATTGTTGCTCACGTGCTCAAGTACAAATGGTCATTTTACCAGAGCTCTATAAGGCTAAAATCCAAGTGTCTTTGTTTTTGTTTTGTTTATTGGTGACTTTGTTGATTGGTGAATTTGTTTTGTTGATCGGTGTAGTCTCATCCAATATTCTCAGAAGGCGAATTCCTCAATGGATGTGATTCTTTAGAGATAGGGGTGTATGAAGTCTGTGTTCTAGAAAGCCAACAGAAGGTAGAAGTCAAGTTGCTCCTAGCTTACTTTTTTTTTTTTTTTTTTTTGCATTTTGGGTCACACTGGGCAATGCTCAGGGGTTACTCCTGGCTCTGCACTCAGGAATTACTCCTGGTGGTGCTCAGGGACCATTAGGGGACCATATGGGATGCCGGGGATCAAACCTGGGTTTGCTGTGTGTGCAAGGAAAATGCCTTACCCGCTGGACTATGGCTCCCACCCACTCCTAGTTTACTTTTGAGGACAGAGTGGGAGCCCAAGAAGAGTGTGTTGAATGGGTGAAGATTTCCAAACCATGCTGCTTGGCAGAGAATTCCCTGCCAATATCTCAGGCGTAGGCTTCTGTTTCATTTACCTGGGTAATATTACCTATCAAAAGCCTCTCCAGTAGATTTGAATGTGGTAGATTTGAATGTTTCTAGGAAACAGTTGGGTCTAAAGAGCACCTGCTTTTGGTAACCAACTGTTATCTTTAGAGTATTTTTGTGTTTGGGTCACACGTGGCAGTTTTTGGGGCTTCTGGCTCTGTGCTCAAGGATCAGTCAGTTCTCAAGGGATCATATGAGGTGCCTGGGATCGAACTGTGGTTACCTCATGTAAGACAAGTGCCTTAACCCTTGTGTTATCTTTCCAGCTCTTCAAAGTATTTTTTTTAATTGAATACTTGAATTGATTAGCTTGGTGTTAGTACACCTGGCTTGAGTTGACTTTTGTGAGCTCTTTGGGAAAGAGTGACATGCAAGAGAACAATGATTTCAGACCGATTAGCTTAGAATACAAGAATTATAGAAGAAGACTGCAGAGACAGGATGGGAGGTAAGGTGCCTTCTATGTAGCTGATCCTGGTTTGAATTCCTCTGCTCTGCATATGGTCCCTCGATCACCACCAGGGGTTGATTAGAGCAAAAATCCAGGAATAGTCCCTAAACAAGGCTCTGTGTGCCTCCCTCCCCATGCCCCCAAGAACTATAGAAGTGTTGAGGGCTGGGAAGATAGTAAGGGGTTTTCCAGCTTGTATAGGTTTTCAGCAGTACTTACCCTGCCCTCCCCAAACCATGCCCAGCACCACTGGGTGTAGCTCTGAAGGTCCCCAAGCACCACCAGGTATGGGGCCCTGGTGGTCCCCACCATGACAGGACTTGAGTACACAGCATCCCATCACCCTGGCATTGAACTACCAGCCCAGTTGGCCAAGCGGCACTGGGAGTGTCCGCCCCCCTGAGCACCATCTGGGAGGTTTTCCACCCTTTCTCCCTGCCACTCATAGAATTACAGAAGCTGGGAGGACAAAATGGTTATGAGAGATTGACTTTATAGAAAAGGAGAGATGTCAGTTGAGCCTTGAAGAAAAAACGTGATTCTGAAACTAGCAGAGAGTAAAAGGCGCAGGTTTTCATGAGAAGGAAGAGCAGATTATTTGAGTAGGAACTGGGGAGAAAAGTCATAGAGATACCTCTGTGCTTATGACCCATTATCCTTTTCATCCTCTGAGGTTGAAAAGAAGTAGATACTATTATTCTTGTCTGAAAGATGCAGGGATTCTTGTATTAGAGAGATTAGAAAGATAAATTAGGTGCTTAAGAGCGTGCAAGTAAGTGGTAGAGTTGGAATTCCAACTCTGGTTTGTCCGCCTCTAAGAGAAGCACACGTTTCCGCCGGACACCTTCCACAGTGGGCAGCAGTGGTCAGAATCTTCAGGGCCAGGAACTTTCTCTGGTAGACATTGTCTAGCTTGAAAGATCATTGAGAATGAAAGTGCTGAGCAGAGCAGTGGCTTTAGAAGGTAAATGACATCTCTGTTCAGGAATGTGACACGTTCATCCTAGGTAAAGCACACCATCCTTGTTTTTAATTAGGTGGTTTTAAAAAAAAGTGAATGCAGCCAGATATCTGGGACCTTAAATTCCTGCCCCATCTCCCAAAGCCCTCAGTGACCTGGGTAGGATGTCGTTGCTCTGACAGCAGGGCTGTTGGGGATCAGACAAAATCTGCACAGAGCACCTCAGAATGGAATGTGTATTTTGAGTGGTAGTTCAGTTGCTCACGTTTTCTGCATGTTTTGCTATGTATTGGTGAACTATTTTATGTTTCAGACTGCTCTGGGATGTAGATCAGTCTTGTGATTTCTTTTGAAATTTCTTTTACTCAGAAATTCACCAAGTGGCGTCTCTCCCTTCCCTCCTCATTTAGTTCCTAAAAGTGACATTTTTAAAAGCTTGCTACCTGCTAGGTGTACACGAATTGAGATGTCCTTTCTTTCCTTTTTTTTTTTGAGATGTCCTTTCTTAATAGAAAGACCAATTGAAATCAAATATATATTTATTTAAGTTTCTCTTTGGAAGAAGTAAGAGAGTGCCTTTGGAGAGTCGCTGTGTGGAATTTAGAAGACTATGAAAACCAAACTTGAGGTGTACAACACTTGACCTACCCTTCGCACTTCTGTTAGATTGATTGTGGGTTCATGTACACAACTAGGGAAGCTTACAAGGCCATTGAACACTTGAGTTTATAGCCAGGTCTATTTGATTCTCTGCAGATAAGGAGCTCAGGAAGGCATTAGAATTGTCTTCCACATGGGCCGTGGTAGTACAGGGGGGAGGGTGTTTGCCTTGTGCCAGGAGTAATTCCCAAGTACAGAGCCAGGAGTAACTCCTGAGCATTGCTGGGTATGACCCAAAAGCTCCCCCCCAAAAAAATTGTCTCCCACTTTGAAAACTATCTAATTTTTTTTTTTTTTCTTGTGCACCCTCTAGGCCTTTGTTTTAACAAATATTTGTTTGTGCTCTTAAAACTTGTTTTTTTGACCAAAGAATACCAGGCGGCAGGAGATTACACATAGACGGGCAGTCACATGAAGGAAAAAAATCAAGCTCGTGAACTAGGGAGCTTGGGGCTACACCAGTGGTGCTCAGGGCTTACTCCTGGCTCTGTGTTTAGGGGCCACTCTTGGTGTTGCTCAGGGAATCATATGTGGTGCTGGGGATCAAGCCTTGGTCAGCTGCATATAAGGTGAGCATCTTAATCTCTGTACCATCTTTTTGGCCTCTTAACCATGTTTTTTTCCCTATTAAATATAAAACATGAAAGAATAATGGTTCGGCTTAGTGGTAGGTCACATGCCTCACATATGTCAGGAACTGGATTCAGAACCCAACGGCAAAAATGTGAAACCAAGTATCTCACTTCTTTGTAGGAAAATTGTCTAAGATGAAATTCATGTTCTGTTTAGTCCCTTGTTCCTCCTGTTTTATTTCTTTTATTACCTGAAGAGGGTTTCATTTTGCCTGTATGTTCTGGTTATGGCTCATTCCTCCAGAGAATGGTGAAACTCTTGGCTAGTAAACTGGTGATCTTTTGGATATGGGTTCCTGTAAGTATGCTTGTGAAGTTAGTTTGGAGTCTAAAAGGTCTCACTGAGTTGGGTATTTTAGCTTACTGCTTGCTCACACAGTTGTTAATATTTTATAGTTGTTAAGCATTTGCCATTTTAATAATTTATGTAATAACATAAAACTTCATAAAGTAATTCAGAATTTTTGGGGCCAGAGCGATAGTCCAGTGGGTAGGGCGTTTGCCTTGCATGCGGCTGGCACATGCTGGCCCGGGTTTGATCCCGGGATCCCATATGGTCCCCCAAGCACCACCAGGAGTAATTCCTGAGTGCAGAGCTAGGAGAAAACCCTGAGCATTGCCGGGTGTGACCCAAAAAAAAGCAAAAAAAAAAAAAAAAAAAGTAATTCAGAATTTTTAATTATAAAACTTTGTAAAATAATTCAGATTTCCTAAGACAGTGAAATCCTAGGAAAGCAGTACTGGGGAGTCCTAGGTGATGGGTCAATGGCAAAAAAATGCCTTTTGGCAAGCCTGAGATTGCAGGTTTGACCTTTGGTGCTGCCCGTATACACTGAATGTGGTTCCAGTGGCTCTGCTTTGGGATCCCTGTGCTAGCACGGAGCATGATTCCTGATGCATAACCAGGGATGTGCAAGCACCACCGTGAACTATGTGCAAGACCTGTGGCCAGGAGTGAGTCTTCCCCACCCCTAGCACCTGTGTGGGTAACACAGTGATCTCTGGCTGTCACTGCAGTCAGAATGCACGAGAACATCACAGCTACACTGTGTGCTCCCCGCCCAGGAGCACTGCTTTGAGTGTGACCCCTGGCAAACATGGGCCAGCCTCATCATTGAAGCAGCAGCAAAGGAAAAGGGATAGTAAGGAAATAAAATTACCCACCCTTAAAAAAACTAGGGCTTGATTGGCCTTTGATATTTTGCTGTAATCTAGAGTAGGCGAGCTATTTGCTTATTTTAACCTACTCCACCTCTAAAGATACTTGAAGCTCTCTTAAAAGTTTTACTTTCACTCAAGAGATTTCACAGCCTTTCTAGAGAGCATTTTCTGAGTTTACCAAGCGGATGGTCACAGATTATCTCCTGGTAGTTAAGCTAAGTTTTTTTTTTTTTTTTTTGGGTCACACCCGGTGGATGCCCAGGGGTTTCTCCTGGCTCTGCACTCAGGAATCACTCCTGGCGGTGCTCGGGGGACCATATGGGATGCCGAGGATCGAACCCGGGCCGGCATAGGCCAGCCGCAGCAAGGCAAACGCCCTACCCGCTGGGCTATCGCCCGGCCCCAGTTAAGCTAAGTTTTCTTTTTGTGTTTCTTAGTTTTACTGTTTTTTCCATCTCTCTTCAATGCACAGATGTTCAGAGTGAAGATTCTTTCCTGGACCCCAGGGGCAGTTACCAAATATACAGATTATCCTGACTGTAATCATCTTTTTCTTCCCTTTCTCTGGCCAAACAAGCTGAAGTCTCTGTTTTTCTTTCTAAGTCTTGCTTTTAGATCTGTCATTATACTTGTTGCTTTGTGTTTTGTCTTATGCAGGAAGTCAATATCAGATATGTTGGCAATGAAAACTTTTAAATTAGAGGAGACTTTTTGAAATAAAATGTGCTCTTCCTACTCGCATTTATCAGCATGAGTAATTTGGAACACATATAAATTCTGGAGATGATCTTTTAAAAATATTATCATCAAAAGAATTTTTCCCAAGTCCTTTAAGGGCTTAAAAAGAATTTAGCCTTTGCAGATGGCACTAAAAGTAACAGACTAGCCCAATTAAGGCCTTTCAAGAAGTGTGGGAAACATTTGTTTAAACTGGGATTTAGGACCCCAAGTTACTGTTAACCCTTTGTTAATAGTTGAAGAACTAAAACTCCTGTTTATGGGTTTTTTGTGATAAAGGGCCAGTGTTTAGAATATGCTGGGAGCTCTGATTGCCAGTATTCTGGCTAATGTCAATGCTGGTGACTTTTTGTTTTACTTTGATGTGAAGTTGGGATCCTGGATGTTACTTTAGCTAAAGACAAGTTTGAATTTGGTCTTGCAGTCTATTCCTTCCTTTTCCCACTTTTGCTTTCTTTGAAGGCTAGAGAATGGCGTAGAAAGTGCCTCAAATGGAGAAGTCCACAACTGTGGCTGTTTGTCAGACACCAGTCTCCAAGGAAGCACTCATACACAGTTTCTTTCTTGTGTTCAATATTTAGTGAATAACTGTTATGAAAAAAGCAATGGTGCTCTTTAACTTTTATTCAGTGAATATGCTTTATTACTTAGTGTGTGATAAGTCAATGAGGAGACAAAGTTAAGAACTTGGATGGGAAATTACTTTTAGATGTGGATGCTGAGAATCTCCTGATTCAAATACTGCTCTTATAAAGTGGCTGTTTATAAACCTCTGTGTAGGCACTTAGGTGACTCCTAATAAGAATACTCAGCATGTGGAGATTGATTTTTCTAGTGAGTGAACAGCCCAACCAGTTTATTTTTTTGCTATTATAGTTATGTTAGATTACATTTTTTTTCTTGGCAAGGAACTCTTCTTAGTATGCTGTCCCCTGCATCAGAGTGTACAAACAGTGGTTAACAGTAGGACTTGATGGAAAGTTTACCTTGTGCTTGAGATGACTCTGGTATAGAGATCCAAAGGGCTTTAGACAGACTAGAATGATCCTAATAGTAGAAACCAAGAGAACGGGCATGTTACCTCTGTTAGTTTTTAGCTGTGTGGCTGGCTGACAGAATTAGGTATTAGGAACAGAACCAGTCCAGAGGCTCTGAACTCCCTTTTAGACTTTCTTCAAACTGTTTCCTTGCTCATCCCTTAAGCAAGCTCATCCAATCCTTCTCTCTGCTCCTCTAACTTTCTATCCTGCCAGGCTCTCTGCTCCTCCAACTCACTCCTGCCAGCCAGGCTGAGAACCCAGTCTCAACTGACTACTCAACTGTTTTTTTTCCAACTCTTTTATATCCTCATAATTTGGATATTGGCCATCCCTTTAAGAGTTAAAAGCCATCCCTTTAAGGAATCTCTTAAAGGGACCCAACATCACTTGATCACTTGATATCCCGTTATTCATCAATTTGCTCTGATGGGCGCCAGTAATGTTTCCATTTGACCCTATCACGTGCCAGTGTAGCCCAATGGCATCTGTTTGTTTTGGGGCTATTAAGAGCCTCAAACTGTTTGTTTAGGGGCTTGATAAGGAAGTTTGACCATTTTGCAGGTGGGCGGCCACGTGATCTTTTGACATCCTGTGGGATCCAATTGGTAATGGCTCTAGTCCAACGTTTGTCTCCAGATCGCATTATATGACCAGCCCATCTGATTTTTGATCTCCTGGCAGATGAGATAGCATCCTTGATTTTAGAATAGCGACGGAAGTCAGAACTCCGGATTCCCTCTCTCACTTAGTGAGACGTGATATTCCAAGCATGACTCTTTTGATTCCTCTTTGGGAGACCCAAATGGTATTCTCATCCTGCTTTTGTAGGGCCCAGGTCTCTGAGGCGTATTTTAATGCAGGGAGAACGGTGGAGTCAAAGAGATGTGCCCAGAGCGGGAGGTTCTTTGTTCTTTTGGCTATTGTTTCAATGTTTTTGAAGGCAGTCCATGCCACTCTTTTCCTCCTGTGCAACTCAGGTTTTAAGTCGTTCATCATGTTGACTTCTCGACCTACGTACACATAGGTACCAGTAATAAAAAGGGACCCAACATATCTCCTTTTTTGTTTTAATTTTTTATAGAAGAAATACAGGTAGAAGAACATCTCATTACATAACCCACACCATTTCCTCAAGCTCTAAATCAATTTTTCCTTAATCCAATAGGGTCCTTAAGCATGTGATCATGAATTTTGATTAATAGCTTAATATCTTAATTAGTATTCATCTCATGTCGAAGCCAGGGTGGATTTCTTTCGGCTTGTCTTGGGTCCATCTAATCCCACGATGGGACCCTTTGTTTTTTGGGTTTTAGGGACTTACATTAATTTTATAGGCAAGAGAGGATTTAGATTAGGGAATATAACGGATGCTTAGGAATGAAAATATTAACATAAAGTAAATAAACAATACCTACTATGGTCCTAAATACAAGCGGTTCCGTTTCTATCTATGGGGGAATACAAAGGAGGAAGTACAATAATTCTATGAGGATTATACAAAGAAGGAGCTATAATAATAATTCTATCTATGGGGTAAGTACAAAGACACAACTGTAACAATTCTATCTAAGGGGGTAATACAAAAAAAAACTATAATGCAATATGTCAATCAATCCATAGGTCCAGAACAGAGCTTGTTGGATGACACAATAGAGAAGTCATAATACATCTTTCAACCAGTCCCTGAACCCAGAACATAGTCCATCACAGACTGTCCAGTTGTTGAACAATGACATGATTGATGGTAGCCATATGTAGTCCATAAATGATGAGAGTTTTTGATCAATATTGATGGAAGCATGGGACTGGACCAAGGTCTGAAGAAATGCCTTCTAAAATAGTAGCAATAGTGGTCACAGCAATGAATCTGTTATCAGGACAGCAATAATCAGGAGATCAGTGGGTTATCAGGAGCATTGGAGCAACCTTTTCACGAGTCCTTCAGACGCTCTATATTTAGGGAATAAAATACTTTTAATGAGTTATTAGAAGTAATGAGTATCAGGTGCTTGATATGAATCCAAGACCAGGGACAGAAAGAAAGACAGGGAGAAGCTTAAATGAAAATGGGATGAAGAGAACATCCTAAAGAGAAAGTAAAAGATAATAGGAAATAAAAGTACTAGAAAATAAAAGGTAGTAGGAGGGGATATAAGGAGTTATTAATTTAAACAGGGTCCTGGTATTGTCCAATCAGCAACCTGTAAAAGAGGGATGTAAAAGATATTCTTAGTGCTATAGGAGCTAGAGGCATTTTTTTGCAGGCCCTCTGTTGTTGGCTTTTCTGTTTTCCTTGGGGATAGCTCACAGCTGAACATTGAAGGATTGTGGATCCTCTGGCTGAGGGCTGAGTCAGGTGGTAGAATCCGACTCTGAATGAGGTGTAGCAGGACCCAGAGTTTCTCATTACCCTTCAGCAGCTGTGCAAAGTTCTTTTTTATTTTCAATTAAAAATATTTTATTACACCACCGTTAGCTATACAATAACAAGATGTTCATGTTTGAATTTTGGTTCTACAGTGTTCCAACACCCATCTCTCCACCCCTGCCCATCTACCATCACCAATGTCTCCACCCCCCCCACCCTTCCCCAGCCTGCCTCCATGGCAGGTTCTTTATCTCCTTTCTCTCTCTCCTTTTCGTTTCCCTTTTTTACACATTGTAGATTGTAATATATTCTAGAACATGATTGGTTCCACTAGTTTGATGTACCGGGTCTGGACCACGAAAATGGCAGCTTTTATGGTGAGGGAGTCTCATCCGGCTGTTTCCGAGGCCCTACAGAGCTGATGGGTCCACTCCCAAAAACCCATCTTGCCTTCTGGGAGCCTCATGGTCAGCTGAGCTAGGGAGAGCCGGATGTGAGCTCCCCACCCCCTCGTTTATCTGAGTCTCTGCATCATGGCCAAAAGCCCTGAGGCAGTTCATGGGAGGGGCCACCAGGCCTCCAGGAAGGGTCAGGGAGGGGAATGGGGACCCCAGCTCCATCTCCAGGAACTCTGGGTGACTTTCGCCTCCAAGAGCCGCCTACCTGGATTCGAATTCAGCTGCTCTGAGCTGGTCTTGGGATTAGCATCTCTCGTGTGTGGATTCTGATGAGCTGTGGGGTCCGGACCATGAAAACAGTGGCTATTATGATGAGCAAGTCTCATCTGTAGGACTTCTGAGGCCCTACAGAAGTGATGGGCCCACTCCCAAAACCCATCTTGCCTCCTGGGAGCCTCATGGTCAGCTGAGCTAGGGGAAAGCCAGATGGCAGCTCTCCCATTGCGTCTGAGTCTCATCTTTCTCTCTATCTCTATTTATGTCTCTGTATTTCTCTCTCTTCTCCTACACCTGTGACTTGCCTTATGGTTTATAATGCAATTATCTATGTGTATGTTCAGTAGTCAGTTCTAGTGTGACCTTATAGTTCCTCATTCCCCATCAACCGCCCCAGTTTGTTATAACTACAATGATCATTATGGTGCACAGATGTGAAAGATCCTGGGAAGGACCTGGTCCTAGCCTACTTTGTTATCTAAGCCTCTTGCAGCTGCGCACTGTCATAGCTGTGCATCTGGTCTGCCCCTTGTCCGGTACATCTGGTTGTGGAGGCTGTGAGCCTGTAGCCACGCCCCACCGACGTGGAGAGGGAGGAGCCCAAATCCCCACTCCAATTCTGGGCAGTGTGGCCTCCCCCACATGACTGCTTTTCCCTAGGAGCTATGTTGGTCTCGGCCGGAGAGTAGCTAATTCTTCAGAGACTCCATGGTCTGCTCTGCGTGGGCTAGGCAGTGCAGATGTGCTCTGGTCTGTCCCTTGTCCAGTTCATCTCTATTGTTACTGTTTTTTTTGCATATCAAATACACCACGGGCAGCTCACCAGGCTCTGCCATGGCTCTGGGTTCATCCCAGGGGACCCAGTCTTTTCCTATGTCATACCATCTACCATCTAGGTCCCACAGGGCAGAGCCCTGGGGGTAGACAAGCCTATCTCCTGTCTGCCACCTGCCAACGCAGCCGGGCACCACAGCCATACCTACAACTCCTTGAGGGGCAGGTGACCCTGTGCAAAAGATCTTAAGAAGACAAAAAGTCAAGCTGAGGCATAACCCCTTCCCCCGTTTTTTTTTTTTAAATAACCCCAGTTAAAAAGGTGTTGCTTCTGAATTAGGGGATGGAGTATGGGCTGGTGGAGGAACAGGGTTTTGAGCCTGCCGTTGCTCATGTAGATCCTGACCCCCATATATTCAGCGAGAGGTCTGGAAAGTGGCAGCATTCCCCTCAGGGCCAGTGCACTTTAGTTACCTAGCACTCTTCTGGACAGTGGAAGAAGGCAAAATTCCCACCCCTTACAGGCCAAAGGGAATCTCTTGCAAGGCCCAGTTATGGGGCCAGAATTTAGAAGAAATAATAGAGACATCTGCTCCAGTGTCAAACATGCCAGTAAACTTTTGTCCATGAATTTCAATTGTCAAAAGTGAGCAATTGCCCTCTGTTATGGTATAAATGAAGGCCACTAGGAGACCGGCAGATGTTGCTCCAGGATTTGTACTGCGAAACTGCCAACCTTGGGCGATTGGAATGGCCAGGCATAATGTAAGGAAGCAACAGTAATTGGGCTATATACTCTCCTTTTTGAATGTCCAAATGGTGGGCACAGAGACAACCACTCTAATCTCCCCTGTAGAATCAGAATCTATTATTCCAGTATGGACGATGAACCCTTTTTGAGGTAAACTACTCCCCAAAAGCAAGCCCACAGTGCCCTGTCGGATAGGCCCTTTAATTTTAGATTTTAGTTTATAAGGGCATTGGGCTGTTGTTATGGTAATATTGTTGGGGCAGAGGATATCTAAAGCAGCTCTCCCCACAGTAGCAGGTTGTAATGATGTTACTGGTTGCATTTGTTGATTGGGGAGATAGGGTGCAGGATGGAAAGATGGGAATATCCCTTAATTTTGAGGGGCCTGGGGTTGGCTCCCCCTGCCCAGTTTCCCACAAATGGGTTATTGGATTGTTGTCCTGAGAAGACAGGGCCAGGATTAGACCAGCACTGATTTTGATAGTATCCAAAATTTTCACAGTGAAAGCACCTGATATTAGCTCTTGAGTTTTGAGGCTGGCCTCTCTTCCAGGTTCTATTAGCAGGAGTATGAGAGGAATGGCAGTTCTTTGCCCAATGATAACATTTATAGCATCCTGGGTATTGACTGGGTGGCAGGGTTGTGAGGGGCTCCATATTCCCTGCGGAGATCACCTGTTCTAATGTTATTGAGTTTACCTCTGCACCGTAAACACTTCTATGGCATTTACACGTGCCTGATGGTGTACAGAACCGATGTTCCTACAGGTCTTGAAGTAACTCATTATGTCCTGACTTTTCCCTAATAGGACGGAGAATTGTTTGGCAGTCTTCATTAGCATTTTTGAATGGTAATAGCCATAACAAATATTATTGGGTTTCTTTTCTTTTTATTTTTTGAATTGCATCACTTAGTTTACCTAAAAAATTCTGCATACGGCTCTGTGATAGCTTGAAATATTTTAGTGTATGAGTCTTGAAATTCTGTGTCCGTATCTGTTTTCTCCAAAGCTGTTAAAGCTGTCGCCTGGACATAAAATAGTATTGTCCGGGGGTAAGGTGGCTCATTTACATTTGTCATACCATTTCCTTTCACGAATGAGCATGCTATATGTTAATTTAAGTCCTGAAATTTTCTTTCCATAATGTACTAAATTATGGAAGAGCAGAGCCCTCACAACAAGCCAGACCACCCTTCCTTACTCCATGGGGCCCGCCATTTTCCACATCCGGACTTCCCTCTCGTCACAACTCCACCCAGCAGACCAGACTATCACAGCCCGGATCATCAACAGCCACCCTGCAGCAGTTTTTTTCAATCCGGCCCAGGTATACTGAACCAGAGACTCTCAGACATGGGGCAGAGCTGCTACTTGCTCTCCCTGTGCCCAGCTGCTCGTGAGGCGCCTGGGAGGCATGGCGGGTTCTAGCCCTGACCTGCCACCCCAGCAGAGCCTCACAACAAACCAGACCACTCTCCCCTACTCCATGGGGCCCTCCATTTTCCACATCGGACTTCCCTCTCGTCACCAGACTATCACAGCCCGGATCGCAGGCCGCTAGCGGCGCGCTGTTCATCAATAAATGCTTTATTTAGAGGTGACTACAACAGTATGCCACCCGCATGGCAAGCCTGGCAAGCTGCTCGTGTCGTATTTGGTATGCCCAATACCAGTAACATTTATATTAGGTCATTCCGTGACCTAATATAATGGTTTGAGGCTCTTTATGCTCCTGGAGCAAGCGGATGCCTTTGGGTTCTACTAGCATGAGACAGGACATATGGAGATATTACTGGTACCCACTCTAGCAAATAGATAATGAACAGGAAGATAGTGATAGTGATAGTGAATGTACTAAAGTATGCAGTTTAGTTTCGCGAATCATGAAACCACATCTTCCACTGAAAAAAATGGGATGGACTGAGACAAGTTTTAGCTGTCATGGGGAAGTCTTCAGGTGTCCATACTGCACTCTCACTCCAATTAGAAAGATTCTGAACAAAAATGACTAGTTGGTCCATAATTTGCACAAACCTTTTTAAACTGGCTTAGAAATCCCATCTTTAAGGTTTTATATACCGGAGCATAAGTTTTATCTGCATTGGCGGAAGAGTGGCAAGGGTCATGTGGCCTAGACAGTTTCCTTCCATGTCTGCTGTTACGTGAGTGAGGTGTGGAAGAGGGTATGGAATTTTTAGATCATTGTCAGAGTCAGAACTTGAAGTATCTGGTTCTATTTCAGTCTTTTCCTCATTAATGTCAGAGTCTGTTGATGAGGGAGCCTCTGATGTGTCATCATTGGCCTTGGGAAGGCCTTTGAATTGCAAGTGTGTTACCACTGGGAATGCTTTTGTTCCATTCAGATAATATATACACTAATTTTTTCTATTTAAATATACTTATCAGAAGGTAAACATACCACAGCAGCTTAAAACCACCTAGAATGTAGTGAGAGCAAGCTACAAATGTTGCTCCCCTTATCACCAACAAAGGGGCTATTAAACAACCTGCCCATTGGGAAATCATGTTTACTCACTATAGGTACCAGGGGACCAACTGTCCTGGCTTTTCCACCTCCAATGTCAGTTTTCAGCTGTGTGGCTGAGAAACTGACAGTATTAGGTACAGAACCAGTTCAGAGGCTCTGAACTCCCTTTCAGACTCTCTTCAAACTGTCTCCATGCACTGCCCTTAGGCAAGCTCAGCCAATCCTTCTCTCTCTGCTCCTCTCTGTATCCTGCCAGGCTCTGTGCTCCTCAAACTCACTGCTGCCAGCTAGAATGAGAACCCAGTCTCAATTGACTCCTCAGCTGTTTTTCCAACTCTTATATATCCCCATAATTTGGATATTGGCCACCCCTTTTAGACTTAAAAGACATCCCTTTAAGGGGATCTCTTAAAGGGACCCAACAACCTCTAAAGCTGTTTCTAGCTTGGAAAGGGAATCACGCTTTTTTGTTTTTAAGTGAATACTATGTAGAGACCTTAAGATGAAGAAGATTCAACCAGTAAATGAATATATAGTACTCTAAAGACTGGGCCCCTAGGATGAGCCCAGAGCCATGGAAGAGCCTGGCAAGCTTTCTGTGGTCTATTCAATATGCCAAAAGCAGTAACAATAATGGATCTCATTCCCAACGAACGGAGTCGTTACTGTCGCCTGCTTGAGCAAATTGATGAATAATGGGAAGACAAGTAACAAGGTTAGGGGGAGAACATGAAAAAAATAGGATTTAAAATCTGAGTGTTCACAATAGCCCAGAATCTGGAAACAACCTAAGTGCCCGAGAACAGAGGACTGGCTAAAGAAACTGTGGTACAACTACATAATGGAATACTATGCAGCTGTCAGAAAAGACGAAATCATGAAATTCACCTGCAAACGGATGGACACGGAGACTATCATGCTGAGTGAAATTAGTCAGAAGGAAAAGGACAGATATAGAATGACTACATTCATTAATGGGATATAAATATATATCAGTGTTCTACTAAGTGTGGGAAATGGTAATACCAGACTAGAACTCACTACTGAATATACACAAAGAGACTTACATGAAAAACCATAAGTGTCTGAAGGGCAAGTCACATTGTGTAAAAGAAGAGAGAGAGATACAGAGACAGAGACAGAGTTAGAGACAGAGAGGGAGAAAGAGAAAAATAAAAAGGTGCCTGCTATAAAGGCAGGCTGGGGGTGGCGGGAGGGAATGTGGGGACATTGGTGGTGGGAATGGAGTACTGGTGATGGGATGGGTGCTGAAACAATGTATGACTCAGAACCAATTATGAACACTTTTGTAATTGTATATCTCCTGGTGGTATAATAAAAATTAAAAAAATAAATAAAAATCTAAGTGGTCATTTCAATCTTTAGTGATAAATTAATTGGATATATTAAAATAGGATTTAGAACCAAAGTGTTAATGCAGAAAGTGATAATAGAATCAGGGGAGATGGACAGAGGCCATTATGTGCCTTATTTCTTCCTTTGTTTCTTGTTTATATATGAGCAAGAAAGCCAGTTTGCGACCCCCTGTCATGTTCCCAGCTCTGCTTATGTTCAAGTCACCTGCATTTTCCCATGTGTTTGTCACTGTTCTAGGTCCCGGGGGCCAGGGGGTAGATTTTAGATATAAAGCTTAGTCTTAGTTGACGCCGCATCAGGAGCAGGTCCTGGAAGGTCAGCATTGTTTTCTGTGCTTTATCCAGGGCTGGGAGACAGGTAGGTAGGGCAGGGAACGAAAGTCAGAAGGGTATATAGTCCTGCTGAATTGAGCAAGGAGAGCAAAATAGCTCCCCAGAACCCCATTCCCTCTCCACACACCACTGTTTTTTTCTCTTTAAAAATGTTTTTTTTTTTTTTTTCAAATTTTATTACACCACTTTTAGACATACAATTGCAAGATGCTCATGTAGAGTTTGGTTCTACAGTGTTCCACACCCATCCCTCCACCTGAACCCATCTCCCATCACCAATGTCCCCACCTCCCTCCCCCTCCCACACCACAACTACTTAGCGGGTTCTGTATGTCTTTTCTCTCCTCTCTATCTCTCCCTCCCACCTAACTTTCCTACACATCATAGAATGCAGTACATTAAAGGACATAACTGTTTCCACTAGTTTGATGGACTGCGCGCCGCGATTTAGGGGCCTCATGGTCAACATCTGGACAGCGAAGGTGGTGGCTAGTGTGGTGGCGAGTCTCATGGGGCTGCTTCCGGGACCCTCCAGAGGTGATGGGCCCACCCCAAAACCCATCTGTCCTCCTGGGAGCCCCATGGTCAGCTGGGCCTGGGGCGAGGAGCGAGTTCCAGCTACCCCAGCCGCGCACACACCACTCTTGCTGACTTTTGTTCTGTTTGAAACTCTTACCACTGGAAGTTATTTGTTAAATGACTAGCTGAAGGCACTGTGACATCTGTACCAATGGGAAGAACCTAGGTGATTCTCTAAATATGATATGGGTTATGGGAAAGATTCTCCTATATGAATGTCTAAATATGTTCTGGGCTAAAAAAGTATGATCTGGGCTATATCCAATTTCACTTCATCCTAGGATTGGATGTTATTATTTTCTTAGGAATATTCTGGTTTCAGCATCTAGATTCTTTTAGGGAAATGGTGTCTGGGGTGAAGGGGGGGGGTGTTGAGTATGGCCTGTTACTTGACATTAGAAACTTTTGCAAGTACGAATATCCAAGAAAGAGACAGAAACGTTTATAAGCAAAGCCTTATTGGGAAGTCAGATGAGCTAATGGGATGGATAATGACATAATTGCTTTGACCAGTGACTGTCTTTGCCAGGGATGGGCCAGAGGGTTAGATGACAGGATGGTATTAAGGGTATTTTATAATCCACATTATAAAATCACCTTCCTTTGGTGGAGGTGATTTTCCTTAGGAGAGAGAGCATTATATATTACTTTAGCCTTTAAAAGTTTTGTTTTTTTTTTGCTTGACATATCCACTTCTGGTGTATCTGACTATATTAAGCATGATTGTGGATGTACAGAGTGTGAAAAATGACCTGGAGCGAAGAATGTAATGAAAAGGGGGCAGAGTGATAGTGCAGCGGCGCGGTGTTTGCCTTGCATGTGGTTGACCACGGTTTGATCCCTGACATTCCTTATGGTCCCCCAAGCCCACCAGGGGGGCTGAGTGCAAGTCAGAGTAACCCCTGAGTACCTCCAGATGCGACCCCAAACCAACAAAACAAAAAGAATGTAATAAGATATTAAGTTAACATGCTTAAAATTGTTGGTATATACATGATTTTGAGGATCCTGGACAAAACTTAGGGCATGTAGGCTTATGATTGTCTTGGGTTGGATAGAGGCCTCTGGAGACGTTGGAGCCCCCCAGGGCTCAGCTGCAGCTCGTTTCTTTTGTCTGTCGCAGAGTTGACAGGCTCATGACTTTAAAGTATGGTGTTCATGGGGTGTTTACTTCACAGACTCCACAGTTTTAAGGGTCTCACTTGTGTCTTTTTTAGTCCACCCGATAATTTTTGAATGAAGGTGATATTGTCCACTTGAAGATGTGAAAGCTGAGCTTCAGAGAGAACTTTTTTGAGATCACACAGTTCATAAGCTTAAGAATTAGCATGGAGTCAAGACGACTCCATGCCAGTGCAGAAGCAAGTCCTCCTAATCGGCCCTGACCCTCCAGTGCTGCCTCTCATTCTTTCTCCATGCAGCAGCCAGAGCTGTCCATCCCTTTATGGAGTCCCACCTCACACACACAGAAATAGAATCCTAGTTGACTGCCAGGTCCTTCTGTGCTCTCTCTGGAGCAGTCCCTTCCCCTCCCCACCTCCCTTCCTGTTGCCTCTAGCTCAGTCTTTGGCCAGCACCTGGATGCTCTTCTCCTTGGGAATTGTTCTTCAGTATCCACACTTTACTCAGGTGTTGGCTCAAATACACCTCTTCAGACTCTGTGACCATCCTATGTAAAACTATTTCTGGTCAGTCTTGAATTCCTGATTTTTGGGGGGTTGAGGGTGGGGGTGGATGGGCCATGCCAGGGGATTTAACCAGGGCCACGTACAGGCAAGGCAGGCACTTGACCACGAGCAGCGGCCAGGCCCCGCTTTGTTTTCCTTCCTAAATTATGTTACATGTTTATGTGTTTTTACTGTCTTCCCAAGGAAACAAACTCCCTGAAGTTAGGAAGTTGATCCATCTGTTTATTGGTGTCTACATTTTATAATAGTATATGGAAAGTTTCTTAGGTATTTGCTAAATAAATGGTGTCATCACATTTGATATTCATGTTTAAAACTGTGGATAGAAAACTTGTGGAGAGAGAAAGGGTTATATACAGGTCTTACTTAGTTTTACTTCCGGGACTGTATCATAAAAATCTGACCAAGAAAAGACTCAGAAAATCTTAAATTGAAAGATGGGATATGTGTTTTTTATTGGATTCCAGACACAGAAGTGTGGAGAAGATGGGGGGGGAGGCGATAGTCCAGCGGGTGGAGTTTGCCTTTCACACGGCCGGTCCATGCTGGCCCGGGTTTGATCCCGGCATCCCCATATGGTCCCTCGAGTACCGCCAGGACTAATTCCCTGAGTGCAGAGCCAGGAGAAACCCCTGAGCATTGCCGGGTGAGACCCAAAAGAGAAAATAAAAAGAAGTGTAGAGAAGAGAGCAGAATGTGGACTGAAGTGCTTAGACTTTGTCTTTGAAGGAGAGATTGGATATGGTTGGGTATTTAGCAGTACAGTAAAAGAAAACAAAAATGAAACTAGTGGGATTATTAAGATAGACTAGTTCAATATTTATGTTTACAAATGGGGAAACTAACCCAGAGAGGCCAAAGTATTTGTCCAAAGATACAAAATTAATTTGTGTCAATGGTCGGAACTATGGCGATATCTGATCGTCTTGGAATGATCCTTCCCCGCAGGTAACCAATGATTCATATCCACACGGTAACCAAGCTCATTGAGGTTTGTAGGGAGTTCAAGATGCTGCTCTGTCTCACGTTCATTGATTTAAAGAAAGCCTTTGATTCTGTTGAGACCCTAAGTAGTTATAGAAGCCCTAGCCAAACAGAGTGTTACAACCCAATACATCAAGATCCTTCTTGAGCTCTGTTATGGATTCAACCACCAGGATCTCACCATTCTACAAGGAAGTGATCTTTGATGTCAAAAGAGGGGTTCGAAAGGGTGATACCATTTCACCAAAACTCTTCAGCGCCACCCTCGAGAACATCATGTAACAATTAGAATGGGAAGGAATGGGAGTGAAGATAGACGGTCAGCAACTACACCACCTCCGCTTCGCTGATGACATCGTTCTACTAACACCAAACATTAGCCAAGCGGCACAGATGCTGGCTGACTTTGACCGAGAATGTGGAAAGATAGGTCTACAGCTGAATCTCCAACAAAACTATATTCATGAGAAATGAACTAGTTCCAGAGGCCCCATTCACTCTCAATGGAACAAACATCTCTGAATGCAGTAGTTATGTGTACCTTGGTGAGAAGTCAACATGATGAATGACCTAAAACCTGAGCTGCGCAATAGGAAGAGAGTGGCATGGAATGCCTTCAAAGGCATCGAAGAAATAGCTAAAAAAGACAAAGAACCTCCAGCTCCAGGCACATCTCTTCAACTCCACTGTTCTCCCTGCATTAACATACACCTCAGAGACCTGGGCCCTACGAAAGCAGGATGAGAATGCTATTCTGGTCTCCCAAGAGGAATCAAGAGAGCTATGCTTGGAATCTCACGCCTCCACTCAAGTGAGAGAAGGAATCCAGAGTTCTGACCTCCGTCGCTGTTCCAGAGTCAGGGCGCTGTCTCGTTGCCAAGGCATTGAAAATCAGATGGGCCGGACATGTAATGTGATTTGGAGGTGACCACTGGACTAGAGTCCGTTACCGACTGGATCCCACGGGATGTCAAAAGATGGCGCCCGCTGCCCACCTACAAGGATTGTCAGACTTCTTGGTCAAGACCATGAATGAATGGTTTGAGGCTCTTCATATTCCTGAAACAACCAGATGCCATTGGGCTACACTGGCGCGTGATAGGGTCAAATGGAAATGTTACTGGCGCGCGCTG
>JAJIBD010000154.1:0-215000 GCA_021461705.1 Cryptotis parvus
AAGAAGGACCTTGTGGGTACCATCTAGTTTACATGAAGCCCATAAAGTTAAGATGTATTTATACCAGCCCCCTCCAGTGTTTTTATGAGATAATCTCTATGTAAACAAGGGATTGGTCTTGGTATAATCCTTTGTTTATACCTATAACAGGGTGTGGCATCACCCTTCTACACTCTTCTACTATCTAGAAGCTATTTAGGGTTCTTTGTTGACAAGACCCTTCCTGAAGTTAGGATTACTTTGGTGTCTATAAGGGGACTGACTTAAAAATACTCTCCCTTCGCACTTCTCCTCTTTTGGTAGATGAGATTCTCTCTTTGGTAGGACTCTCTGGTGGGATCCTCTTTGGTGGGAGACTTGGGCCCTTGTGTATGGTCTAAATTCTGACCAGAGCTAAGGTCTTCCATTATACTGGATTGCGGTCTCCTAAAAAATTAAAAATGGGGGTCGGAGTGATAATACAGGGGGGAAGGTTTTGCCTTGCACAAGGCCTATCTGGGTTCAATCCCTGTATCCCATTAGGTCCCCCAACCCAGGAGTAACTCCTGAGTACAGAGCCAGGAGTAACCCCTGAGCATCTCAGGGTTGACCCCAAAAGCAAAAAAATAAATAAGACAAATGAAGGCTTTACAAGGTCAAAATAATAAAGAACAACACTTATTGTTATACATTTTTTAATTTTTTTAAAATTGTATTATACCACAGTGAGATACACAATTGGACAGCTATCATGATTAGATTTAAATCATACAGTATTCCAGCACAGTAGGGTATATTTTAACTTGAGTCTCTTTTGTCATGCAAACACTTTCTTTTTTAGCAGTAATATTTTATTTATTTATTTTTAAAAACATTTTATTATACCACGGTATAGTCACCATATAGTCCCACCCTGCAGCAGTTTCTTTTCAATCTGGCCCAAGTATGCTGAACCAGAGACTCTCAGACATGGGGCAGAGCTGTTCCTTGCTCTCCCTGTGACCAGCTGCTCGTGAGGCGCCTGGGAGGCATGGCGGGTTCTAGCCCTGGCCTGCCACCTCAGCAGAGCCTCACAACAAGCCAGACCACTCTCCACTACTCCATGGGGCCCGCCATTTTCCACATCGGACTTCCCTCTCGTCACAACTCCATCCAGCAGACCAGTCTATCACAGTCGGATCATCCACACCCACCCTGCAGCAGTTTCTTTTCAATCCGCCCAGGTATGCTGAACCAGAGACTCTCAGACACGGGGCAGAGCTGCTCCTTGCTCTCCCTGTACCCGGCTACTCGTGACGCGCGCCGGGAGGCATGGGGGTTCTAGCCCTGGCCTGCCACCTCAGCAGAGTCTCACAACAAGCCAGACCACCCTCCACTACTCCATGGGGCCCGCCATTTTCCACATCTGGACTTCCCCTCTCCGTCACAACTCCACCCAGCAGACCGGACTATCACAGCCAGGTTGCGCGGCCGTGGCCGCACGGTTCATCTATAAATGCTTTATTTAGAGGTGACTACAACAGTATGCCACCCGCACAGCAAGCCTGGCAAGCTGCTCGTGTAGTATGTGAATGCCAAATACCAGTAACATTTATATTAGGTCATTCCCGTGACCTAATATAATGGTTTGAGGCTCTCTATGTTCCTGGAGCCTTTGGGTTCTACTAGCATGAGACAGGACATATGGAGATATTACTGGTGCCCGCTCTAGCAAATAGATGATTAACGGGAAGATAGTGATAGATAGTGATTATACCACCGTGAGATATACAATTACAACGTTGTTCATGTTTGGAAGTTTTGGTCACAGTGTTCCAGCACCCTGCCCTCCACCAGTGCCCATCACCCACCACCCATGTCCCCAATTCCCTCCCCCTCCCACGTCCTACCTAAATGGCAGGTTCTTTATCTTCTCTCTCTCTCTCCCTCTCTCTCTTCCTTCTCCTACACATTGTGGGTTACACTACATACACTTAGAAGCCATCATTTGCATTTTTTGCCTGTATTTAATGCTCAGTTCTATGTTGGTATCAGACCTTTTGACATTTATTCACACGTTCCCTTCTCTATCTTACCTAACCTCTGACTCCCACATGCTTGTGATAATTTCCACTTTTGGTAAGTTATTGTTATACATTTTTATCAAATGGATAATCCTTCTAAGTTAATGGATCAAGTAATAGCAGTGCCAATGTTTTTCTCTTACTTTTGCAAAAGAAAATCTTCACCAGTGGATATCATTTTTACCAATCTTTTAATTTTTTGGAGGGTGGGGGCCATGGGAAGTGATGGTCCCCCCAAGCAGTGCTCAAAGGATCCAGGGACCACTCTGGTGACATACAGTCCGGCCTTATAGACCCAACAGTTCCGCGCTTGGACCCTGAGACATGCTGCTACTTGAGCCTACTGACCTAGTAACGATGGAGCCACAGGCTACCTCTACAGTGTGAGAGGGTGGAGGGAGCGTGCAGTGATGCACAATGGATTGAACCCTGGCCTCCACATGAGAAGGAAGTGCTTCAGCTTTTCTGGCATTACTGACCGAAATTTTCTATTGCAGATTACTGAGGGTTACAGGAATTGATCCCTAAGAAAAATAAGACATAAAAAAACATTATAATTCCTGTAATTTATTAAGCAGGGTTATCTGTTAATCTGGCAATAAGTCTAAGACTTATTTAATTTTTATCCTTTATTAAAAAATTTTGCAGTGGGTCAGGGGAGAGTACAGTGGGTGAGACACTTGCCTTGCACGAGGCTGGTCTGGGCTCGATCTTGGGCACCCTTTATGGTTACTTGAGTCCCACCAAGAGTGATTCTGAGCTCAGGCCATTTGTCTAAGACTTTTCATAACTATTTATATATCTATAGCTTCAGATTAAAGAAATTTGAGAATGAAATAATAAGAGGTGGAGAAAGTAAAGGTAGACTGTTGGGGATGCCGCTGGGGTCCCCGACAGTATCAGGACAGAAGTTCTCTTCTATCTCCAAGGAAGAGAACTGGGGAACGGATGAAAACTCACGAGTCGGCGCAATTCCAAAAAGGCTTTTAATGGTACAAAGCAATCCAATATAATGAAAGAACTCTAGCTCTGATCAGAATTTAGACCATACAAAAGAGCCTAAGTCTTCCACCAAAGAGAGAGGATCTCACCCGAGAGGAGTCCTACCCAAAAGAAGGAGCAAAAGCCAAGGGGCCTCAAGTCAGTCCCCTTATATACACCAAAGTAATCCGATCTGTGTCAACAAAAAACCCTAAACAGCTTGTAGAAGGTAGGTGCCACGCCCTATTACAGGTATAAACAAAGATTAGCCAAGGACTAATCCCTTCTACAGATTATCTCTTATGTAAAACGCTGGAGAGAGAGGCGGGGCCTGGTATAAAGTAATACATCTTAATTTCATGATGTATTACTAGATGGACTCCCCACAAGGTCTAGATGGTACCCACAAGGTCCTTCATATTTATTATCTGCACCAAGGTGATTTCTGAGTATTTTGTTCTTTGTATACTGAAAGGGTCATACTCGCTTGGGTGAGGGGCAAACTAGTATGATCCTTCCTATAATCTTCCTATAGTCTCAACATAGTCAGGGTGGTATCACTGTATCACTGTCTTCCCGTTCATCGTCGATTTGCTCGAGTGGGCACCAGTAACATCTCCATATGACCTGTCTCATGCAAGTAGAACCAAGGGCACCTGCTTGCTCCAGGAACATAAAGAGCCTCAAACCATTCCATCAGGTCATGGGAATGAGGTCTATAATTGTTACTGGTATATGGCATATCAAATACGACACGGGTAGCTTGCCAGGGCTCTGCCGTGCAAGTAGCATACTCTTGTACTCATCTCAAAATCCAGCATTTATTGATGAACGCGCAGCCGCTTGTGGCCGCGCAAGCCGGGCTGTAATACGCTGGTCTGCTGGGTGGACTTCTGATGAGGGAGAAGTCTGGATGTGGAAAATGGAGGTCCTCATGGAGTAGGGGGTCGTCTGGCTTGTTGTGAGGCTCTGGGCCGCATTAAAAAGACTGCAGCACGATGAGCCGGGCTGTAATAGGCTGGTCTGCTGGGTGGAGTTCTGACGAGGAGAAGTCCGGATGTGGAAAAATGGAGGTCCTCATGGAGGTGGGGGGTCGTCTGGCTTGTTGTGAGGCTCTGGGCCAGATTAAAAAGACTGCATCACGGTGGATCTCGATGAGCCAGGCTGTAATAGGCTGGTCTGCTGGGTGGAGTTCTGACGAGGGAGAAGTCCGGATGTGGAAAATGGAGGTCCTAATGGAGTGGGGCGACCCCCACTCCCAGGGTGGTAGTCTTCTGGTAAATTCTAACTGTCCCATGCTAGGTGCAGTGGGTGTAAAAGAGGAGCTGTGCCCAATCTAGAAAACATAGAAGTCTTAGTAGATGTAGAATTCAGAAGTTACTCATTCAGAATCAAGGTGACTTCTGTAACTGCCACACCCTCCATCTGTGTTTACATAAAAGAGAGATCTCATTAGAATGACCCTTGGCTTAAGAACATGTAAATAGATTAAGCTGTGAGTGGGTAAAACAGCAAAGCTCCCAGACTAGCTAAATCTGTCATCCAACAGTAGACTAAATGTGAACAAAGCAATGACGGAGATCTGAGCACTTTGGTCATGAAGGTGCTGTAACTCTGGAACAGCAAAACAGAAATGTTAACACTGTTGTAACCATTACCTAAATACAATAATAAATTTTTTTTAAATTAAAATCTCCAAAAGACAAATAGATGAATAAAGGTTATCTCTGCTCACACATAAAGCAAAGGCAGGGCAACTAATTTAAGCACACTCTCTACTGAATATGTCAAGAAAAATATCATTGCCTAAGGATTCGGTTATAAGTGTCACAAAACGAAAGTAATATTTTGTCTCTTAACCCTAATCAGGAGAAATGCAAAATCACTGAGTTAGTAGGGCCAAAGCCTTTTCTAAAGGTTTCAAGCAAGATTCTGCTCCAAACCATGCGTTAGAATCTTCTTTCCTGGAGCGTCTTAGAGATCCTTTGCTTGTAACTGCAGAACTCTGGGCTTTCTGGTCACATGGGGACCTGTGTGTCTGTTCGTCTGTCCTCTCCGTGCATGCTTTTCACCTCCCTGTCAAGTCTTTACTTAAATGTGTAAGGACTAGTCATTCACTGTACCCCAGTGAAACCTCCCTGAACAAATTACAACCACAATGAACCAATTTCCAAATAAGGTAGCAGCATTCTGAGATTCCAAGGAGACTGGGGTGAGTAGAGCAGGAAGGGAGTATGTAGGGTACAAATAAACAAAGCTTTATGGAGTGGGGGAACTAGGGGAGCAAAGAAGAGAGCCTGAAACACTATGTTTACAAAGTCAGAATTTAATGCAGATATTAAGGTTCTTGCCAGCAAGCTGATCGTGTCGTATTTGATATGCCAAATACCAGTAACATTTATATTAGGTCATTCCCATGACCTAATATAATGGCTTGAGGCTCTTTATGTTCCTGGGGCAAGTGGATGCCTTTGGGTTCTACTAGCATGAGACAGGACATATGGAGATATTACTGGTACCGCTCTAGCAAATAGACGATCAACGGGAAATAGTGATAGTGATTAAGGTTCTTAAACAAAAACAATATAATGCTAACATACATTCACGTAGTGATGCATTTTGTTGGACTTCTCGGTTTTCAAATCAAAACCCATTTGTTTAGGGTAATAAAAATATACATATTAATCCATCCAATTTCATGAGTGCTATAATCTGTTTTTAACTCTCACTGGCCTTATTCCCTTTCTGCGATCGCCTTCTGAGGGTCTCACCGGTTCATTGCACCACTGCTATAGAGAGTAACCGTCACCGGCAAGCGAGCTCACACGGTACTACACTCCAGCTCCCCCGGGCCCGGGGCATGGGGAAGACCTGCAGCCCAGCGACTCACTTCCCGGCGGGCTGTGAGGCGGGGAGACCACACTACAGCGCCTCACTTCCCGGCGGGCTGCACGGCAAGGGTAGCCCCACATCCCAGGGCCACACTTCCCAGCGGGCTGCGCGGCGGCCGACTGCCGCCCACGCGGGACAAACCCGCACGCTTGCTCAAGGTCCTCTAGGGGGCGCCTCGCCCCCAGGCCGAGCCCTGAGCACGGCTGCGCCCCAAGTCCGCCCCGCTCGTCTGCAGGGGAGGGGAGGTCACTGCCCGCCTCTCCGCCCGCCCCCGAGTTTGCCAACGAGGCAGGTTCGGCTTGTCCTGCGCACACACGTACCCCTCGCCGTCGGCATGGCGCATGCGTCGTATCCATCCCGCCTCTCCGCCGCGTTTCCGCTTCCGTCCTCTCAGGAGCTGGGGAAGTGGGGGAGGAACCATGCGGTTGACAGTCGCAGCCGCCATCTCCCATGGGCGCGTATATCGCCGCCTGGGCCTCGGCCCTGAGTCTCGCATCCACCTGCTGCGGAACTTACTAACGGCACTGGTGCGACACGAACGCATCGAGGCCACCTGGGCGCGCGTGGACGAGATGAGGGGTTACGCGGAGAAGGTGAGGTGGGCGGGCCGGGCCGGCCGCGCACCCGGCGCCTCTCGAGGCTCCGCCCTTAGCGTTAGCGGACTTCTGGAAGCCGCGGGCGTGGGCTGGCCCCGCTGAGTGCTTTGCTCTAGAACTGCAGGATCCCGTGTTAAGGGGTGGGTTGGCGCCAGTTGATTTTCTCAGTGGATCACTGATAGTGTGTTCTCACAGCTCATCGATTATGGGAAGCTGGGAGACACCAACGAACGGGCCATGCGAATGGCCGACTTCTGGCTCACGGTGAGTTCATCCTGTACGTTCCCATCCTCGGGGCTGTTAGAAGAAGGGCCTGAGGCGGGGGCAGCAACCCCAGGGCAGAATGAAGGTCGGGCAGTTTTTATTTTATTGAGTAGCTGTGCCATACAATTAGAAGGCTAAAGACGATTGGGTTTCAGTCACATGATGTTACAACACTCATCCCTCCACGAGTCCACCACCAAAGTGCCCCTTTGCCCTCATGCCAACGCCCCTCTCCCCAGCTACGGCAGACACGTTCCTTTCTCTCACTCTTTCCCATTGGGCATTATGGTTTGAGGTTACCGTGTTTGTTCAGGCAGTGTCTGTCAGATACATGGTGGAAACAAAATTAGAACAGTGTCTTCAGTTAGTTGAGGTCCAAGAGAATCTGAATCCATGCAAGTGCCAGTTAACTTTCTCTCTATAAAGTTGGCACATTTTTTGTAGGTGGGGAATGTCAGTGCTCGTGGTTGAAGTCTCCGGTGGTGGGTGCTGAAAGTTGAATGCCTCTGTACAGTGGCATGGTACTTGACTCTGCTCTCTCCTGGGTTACTTTTTGCCCCCTAGGAGAAAGATTTGATCCCAAAGCTATTTCAAGTACTGGCGCCGGATACCAAGGCCAGAATGGAGGCTACACAAGATTGCTGCAGATCCCAAATCGGAGTGAGCAAGATCGGGCCAAGATGGCAGTGATCGAGTTTAAAGGGAACTGCCTTCCACCCTCCCCTGCCTCGCAGAGACAGCAACCTCACTCTCCTAAACCAGCTGCTGCAGGGCTTGCGGCAGGACCAAGAACACAGGGCTCCAATGCCAGGGTTGTAACTGAAGCCAAAGGGCAGATGGCCCTCCCTCATCTGTGGGGGTGATCATAGACCTTGATGCTCTAAGAAGAACTGAAGCCAGACTTGTGAAAATGGTGATCTTAATGGAATTCAAAACCTTTTTTGGGAGTCTGATGACCCTCTGTTTGTACAGAAAAATGTCCTTGTATAAATACATGCAAACTGTTTCTCACCCACTACCCCCCCACTCTCTTTTGGATCACTGGAGAATGAGAATTATCCAAATGATCACTGTAACTGCAATAGTAAATATACAGTGAATGTTTCTGGCTCAGATCTGGGTTGTGTTTAATTCGCAGAGCTTTGTTTTCCTTAATACAGATTTATATGGGGCATTAGTTTATAATTCCAAACAAGTCCCAAAAGTAAGTGAGTTCTGACAGCATAGAAACTGAAATCCTAGTTTTTTGACAGTGAAAAAGGAGGGTTGGAGGGATGCTATTACTTCCCTGGCAGAGAGGGTTGATTCACATCTAGAAATGAATTACGTTAAACTACTAGTTTTAGGAACCTTCGGAAACACTACAACCAGACTTATGTTCATTGAATCACTTATGATCTTCATATGTTCCCCTGAAGCCTAGAGGGAAGAACCTGAACCCACATGTACTAGCCCTGGCTAAGAAGATAGGAAATGAACTTTTTGGGAAAAGCATTAAATGTTTTGTTATATATTATAGCATTAACTTGAGTTCCAGCATAAGCACCTTCATGCTGGAGGAGAGCGAGGAAAGGATTGAATTGAAAGGAGGATTAGGAAGTTAAAGTGCTGGGAATTTCCTGGAACTTTATACTGTCAAACATAGACCTCCTTGGGAACTCAAAAAAAAAAAAGGAAATCTGGCTTCAGAATGGCCAGACTCATTAGAAGTGGGAGGTTTCTATCTACTAATGACTGTGACGCCTGCTTGCCCCAGCCAGATTATCCATTCCTTAGTCCCAGACCATTTAAGACAGATTGTGATCCCTGGCCTAAACATTTGATGGCAAGGCCTAACAATTCCCATATCCCTCATAGAGTGGGAAGAAGAGATTGGACCCAGGAACCCAGTCAGTGTTATACTAAGGACAGTAATGGTGAAGCTAGAAGGGTCACTGGTCTGGAAAATAGCTGTGGTAACATGGTAGCTATTTCACTAAAGCTGCCCTATTGTCAGATATCTTCCAATAGTGTTTCCCATCTTCCTTCTACAATTTGTCCTCCATACCTTGGCCAAAAAAGCCCTTTCCGCTATTTTTTGAGTGGCGTATAATAGATAATCAACAATGGCATAAACTTAAAATTTAATGCTGGACTGGAGAAATAGTACAGCAGACAGCACAGGTTCTTTCCCAGCATCCCATATGGTCACATGAGCCCCCAGGAATAATTATTGAGTCCAGAGCCCAGAGTAACCCCTGAATATTGCTGGGTGTAACAAAAAAAAAAAAAAAAACCCCACAAATGATTTCCCAAAAAGTTTATATCCTGTCTTCTTGGCAAAGTATTCACCTCAGGGAGAGATTTTAGAGTCATCCCTTACTTCTAGAAAAGTACTTTTTTAAAAACAGAACCACATCTTTAAGCATTAGTGTTAGGTGGATTATGAGTGAATTGCTATATATAGTTTTTTCCTCTTAGTCCCCAGAAATATGCTCCCTCTGGGACTTATAGCAGTTTAAGTATCTACTAGGACACAGCAACATTTTAGGCACTAAGGATACATTTAAGCATTTGCCATTTGTGTTTGACAATAAGGAGCACACAGTCTAATGCGTCACTACTGCCATGGTGATTTAAGAGATTTCTTTGATTTTTACCCAAATATTTGGTCATGAAATTCTAGAACATTTACTAAAGGTAAAGGCTAACAGCAAAAATAATATATCTATTTTTATAAATCTTGTCAGTAAATTATAATGTTACGCTCTAGTTGACAGATTATGTCTTCAAGTTCACCTAAGCAACACAAATTCTAAACCCATGAGAGAGGGACACAGATAAAATGACCACACAATAATTCTCTTTTAGACTGCAGTTTTGTTTTTGTTTTTTGCTTTTTGGGTCACACCCAGCGATGCTCAGGGGACCATATGGGATGCCGGGATCGAACCCAGGCCGGCACGGGCTGGCCGCATGCAAGGCAAATGCCCTACCCGCTGGGCTATCGCTCCAGCCCCGTAGACTGCAGTTTTTTTAAATGGACAGAGTTAGCTCACACCCTTAAAAAGATGTCAAGGTCAGTAACCTCAAAGAGCAACAATATAGAGATGAGTAAGCCCAATATATGGAGTGAAACATGACAGAAATTAGGGACTATTTCCTTAAGGCTCAACTAAAGTCGAAATATATTGATTTTATTTCCACAGTGTTTGTCAAAGCTACCATTATCTGCCTCCTTAGATTTCAGTTATCTCTACCCTGAATGATTTCCTTGACTGGCTCTCTCCACACAGGCCATACTGACAAATCTAATGCTTTATTTCCACTGGATGATCTCTGGTGACTTCTTTCCTGTGGGGAAGAGTCCAGCTTCCCTACCATAACTCCCTCAATAATTAAACATCTCTTTACTCCAGCTATTAACCTTGCCTCATTCTTGTCTTCAGGGAAACTTTTTTTCAGGAAATGAGTCTTTTTCTTCCTATGTGTTGGGGTTCAGTGGGATACCCAACAGATCCTGGGGTTCAGTGAGGTCCTTGGCCACGTACAGGGCTGACAGCCATTCCCACCAACCAGTGGGCAAAGGAACAAGAACACAGGCTCTTGAAAGCTGAAAGCTCTTTCCTTTTAATCTCTCCTCACTCCATCCCTCAAGTCAAGTCTGCTAGTTATATATATTTTACAAAAGGTTGGGGAGAGGGATTTATAAGAGGTAATGGACTTTAATTCAGAAATAATGGGTGTAAAAAGCTCCTTGGCGGGGTTGGGTGGGGGCAAAACCACCAGAGGACCCTCCCCCAAGAGAAGGATCCTGGGGCTGGTGACCTGCCACAGACGACAAAAAGTAGACTCCTGGTGTGTTGTTTTCTCCTTCCCTGAGCTGGTAAGCAATCATCTTACTATTTCTAGTCATTTTGTATAAACACAGTAAGAGATACAGACATTTACACCCAGGATTCAGTTTACAGAGTAGGGGACCTTAGGGATAGCACAGCAGGTAGGCCATTTTCCTTGCACACCACCAACCGGGGTTTAATCCTGGCATCCCATATGGTCTCCCCCCAGCACAAAGCACACTAGCACCGCCAGGAGTAATTCCTGAGTGAAGAGCCAGGAGTAACCCCTGAGTATCACCGGTATGACCCAAAAAAGCAAAATAAATAAATTTACAGAAGGGCTATTTCTGGGGGCATCTCACCATATATTCCAGACTGCATTCTTCTGGCGAAGTGTTTTTTCCTTTTTCCTAACCTCAACAGGGCCCTTAATCAATTGCTTATTTTTGGGTCACAACTAGGGTTTGTTCCATGACAGTACACTTAGCTTATTATGTTGCTGAGGACTTTTAGTCCATCCCATGTCAAGGACAGAGCAGCTTACTCACGGCTTGCCCTGGGTCCGCCCAGTGCCACAATGGAGCCTTCCTTTTGGGGTGTAAAGAACTAGAATCGATCTAAGGGCAACTAAGGGTTTAAGTTAGGAAATAGGACGGATGCCCAGGAGTAACTATTTCAGAGTTAATTAACTCCTATATCACAAATACATAGCCTTAACTGTGTTCCAGTGTCTATACAAAAGCCTTTGCTCTAGCATAAGAATATGTAAAGGACATACAGGCATAAGAATATGTAAAGGACATACAGGAAAGATAAAAACATTTAATTTACAATGCAAAACCCAGGGCTGGCAAGTAGATGGGGTTGTGAACAAAAGGTAATCCAACACAGCTTTTATTTCAGGTGGTCTTCCCTTTCAGAGAAACCTTTTACCTACCTAACTTGTTCACAACTTTTGGAATTTCTCTGACCATCCTATTTAAGTTAATTTCTTTATAAATTCAGGTGCCATTATAATATATTCTTAATTCACTGAATTTTCCACTTGATTTGGACAGTTACAACAGTGAATGGATTGATTCCCAAACATCAACCCCAGATTGGTCTGAGGTAGTCATAGTATTGCCATTTCCTTACTCTTGATGGATTCAAGATTTATGGACTTTAATTTTTGGATACAGAATCCATGATCTATACTGGAGTATGGCACCATGTTATTTTGAGGACCAGTTTTTTGGCTGAAGATGGCAGTAGGGTAGATCCAAATCACTCAGACAAAAGACATAGTATTTAGTACTCATCCCCATTTGAACCTGACTTTCATGTTGATAGCTACCAAAAATAATGACGTGTTAATTTTTCATTTTTAGGTTGAAACTTTGGTATTTCTTTTGGTATTGCCCCAATTTTTTTTCACTTAACTCAGATCAAGAAATACTTTATATCAGAATGTAATATTCCCATCTCCATATAGTTTTGTGGTTTTTTTCTTTCTTTCTTTTTTTTTTTTTTTTTTTTTTCTTTTTTTGGGTCACACCCGGCAATGCTCATGGATTTCTCCTGGTTCTTCACTCAGGAATTACTCCTGGCGGTGCTCGGGGGACCATATGGGATGCCAGGGATCACACCCAGGCCGGCACAGGCCGGCCGCATGCAAGACAAACGCCGTACCCACTGGGTTGCCGCTCCAGCCCATCTCCATATAGTTTAAACAAAAAACATTTTATATAAGATTGCAATATTCCTATCTGTATAATTGAAACAAAACCATCCTAAAGCATGATTACCTTGAAATAGGCACACTATTCTATTCTGCTCTTCTAGTTCACTTTTTAAAAATGCTGGTCCCATCCTTGAATTACAGCTCAAGGATGGATTGCAATTTGCTCTTTAAAAAACACTGATCTCAACAAGCGTTACGGTGACTCACCATTGTCTCTGCTGAACAAAATCCAGACATCATAACACAAAAGTCTCCAGTGGCTCAGTTCGGGTAACTTTATTCTCATCCCCCATTCTCTGCTGCCACCCTTCATCCAAAACTACTTGTTATTTTCTTATGCATCATACTTTTTGTGCATGATGCTTCCTCTTCTTTACTTGCTTGTTCTGTTTTGAGTTATGTCTGATCTGACATTTTAAATTTCTGCTCAGAAAGCTTATTTTAAAGTCTCCAAACCACAGCATCATCCAAACAGTTTCTGGGCATATGCCTACCAAAGGCATATGGTACCCCACTGTACTACTCAATGTATGTTGGTTAAAGGAGATGTGAGCTACTTCTTATCCGTGACATATTAATCTCTGACTTTAAAAGCAGTTGATGTGATGCTGTGTGCAAACAGTGCTAAACTACATTGCTGATTAAGCCAAAGCTAAAGATAAGGGCTTCTTCCTCTCCAGGGACTTTAGGGTTCCTGATTATAAGAATGTAAGCATGTGTCTAATTCATTTCCTGTGCACCTTTTATATTCCACTTTCCTGAACTACTAGCCAATTAATAGATTTAAAACTATGCATCTTCCAAGATGTAACCCTAAGTTTAAATGATGCTTCTTTTGTGAAGTTTTCCCGGAAAAAAAAAGGGGGGGCACTTTCCCGCCGTCCCATTTCCACACTGCACATCCTTTACTGGAGCCATGGCATACTTACATCTCTTGGCACCCTTCCCTAGGTAATGAGCTCCTTGGATTGTTATTAAGCCTCCGAGCAGAGAATGTGGAACAGTGTAGACATTCATAAATGTCTATTAGCTGCATTAAGACATGGTGCTAAATTCTTCAGACTCTTCATTTGGGCCTCCCTTCCTTGGTTTCCTCCTACTTCATCTGAAAAGAACTTCCTGCAGAGCTGATTGCCCATTGATTGCTACTGTGTAACTTCTGTACCTTTAACAAGCCTTTCCTCCCGAGATGTGGGAGCTGTGCTATGGTACTGTGGCTCTTCTCTGACTCTTGCTTGTCAACTTAGTGGTTATACTTAGAGATGCCCTACTAATAGGAATGGTGAGTATGTGTCTATTTTAAGGAAAAGAAGTTAAACTTTTCTGACATATTTTTTTTTCAAATTTTATTACACCACTTTTAATCATATAATTGCAAGATGCTCATGCTGGAATTTTGGTTCTACAGTGCTCCAACACCCATCCCTCCACCCAAACCCATCTCCCATCACCAACGTTCCCCACCTCCCCTCCCTCCCACATCTCAACTACTTGGCGGGTTCTGTATATCTTTTCTCTCCTCTCTGTCTCTCCCTCCCGCCTACCTTTCCTACACATCGTAGAATGCAGTGCATTAAAGGACATAACTGTTTCCACTAGTTTGATGGACCATGCGGCTTCAAGCAGCCGTGTGACTTAGGGACCTCATGGTCAGCGTTCAGACAGTGAAAATGGCCACTAATATGGTGGGCAAGTCTCATCTGGCTGCTTCCAGGACCCCCAGAGGTGATGGGCCCACTCCCAAAACCTATCTGTCCTCCTGGGTGCCTCATGGTCAGCTGTGCTAGGGGAGAGCCAAGTTCCAGTTCTCCCCAACTGCGTTTGAGGCTCTGCATGCTATGGTTAGTCAGCCCCAGGGCAGCTCCTGGGCAGGGCTACCGGGCTCAGACAAATGGAGAGGGAAGGGGCGACCCTAGCTGCATTTGATAAATTCCCAGTGATTCCTGCTTCTGGGAGCTGCCTACCTGGGTTTGAACTTGTTTTGCTCTGTTAATCTGGTCTTGAGGTCAGCATTCATTTCAGTGTGTACTGATTTTGAAATGGCTGGGAGCATTTGGAGTTTGAAGAGTTCTTTGCTGGGAGAACAGATTTGGGAGTTGTCAGTAATTAAAGGTAAGGAAATGAAGGGGGTGACTCAGTGTATATGCAGATGGAAAGGAGGCTGCGGTCATACATAAAGGGACAGATAGGATACAGAGACCATAAGGAAGAGACAAAGAAAATGCCTTTAACAGAGAAAAGAACCTGAAAAATGCATCACTGTATCTAGTATCGTGTCTTCCTTGTGCATAGAAAGTACTCAAAAATAATACATCATATTATATTAGCAAAGTGCATTCCCTCTTACGTCAAAGGACTGTGCTAGCATAGGAATACAAGGATGACTGCTCCAGAACCCAAGGACAAAAATTAGAAGAACAGACCATAAAAAAGTGAGACATACTGGTGCACAAGGTATTAGGGCATTGTGAAAGAAGGTAAATAGGTACTTGTCAGAGATACAGTGCTAGGGTTGAATCTTGATAAGTGGATATTTATCATACTGAGGGGAGAGCAGTAAACCGGGAGGACATTACAGTCAGCAAGATCTGCAGGTATAAATGACTGAATTTTTAAACAGTTTGGAGTGTTTGAGAAATTCCAGGGAAATAATTTGGTACAGCTGGAATTTTGTATTTGAGGAAGGAGAGGAAATGAAGCAAGAAAGCCAGGCAAGATCAGGTTACAGAGACCCCGAAAGATATGATAAAGTGCTTGAATTTTATCCTAAAGACTAGGGAAGCCACTGGAGGATTTTTAAATGGAGAGAAAGAGATCAGATTTGCTTTTCAGAAAGATCATGCATCAGATGGGTTAAAGGGGGCAAAACTAGAAGCAGGAAAGCAAATAGGAAGCTGCTTAGGGGATCTAAGGGAAACTGATGGAAGGATGTTTTCACTAGATGAGACCTGTGGGGTGGGGATGGAATGCGGCTGATAGAAGCAGAATTATATAGATAGTGTAAGTTGTACCGACACTTCAGTAGTATAGACACTTCTGCATGAGGTAAAATGGCACCTTAATTTGTTACATGGAATAATTCATTCACAAAGAATGTGGATAGCAGGAGAAAAGCAGAACTGAGATACTGTGAAGAACTTTGTGGTGGTCATGTCCTATGAATATATGAGTAGCTCCACAACTCAGGCACTATATGTCAGCTAGAAACACAGATGTAAAAATCACACAAACATGGAATTGAAGCAGTTGAACTAAGATTTTCCAGGAACACCGCACACTCTCTCTCTCTCACACACACACACACACACACACACACACACACACACCACTCAAAGTGAAAAAGAATGAAGTCCTAAGATAAAAGGAGTATGCAAAAACGACAGAAAAGTTCTCTGGAGAGGGAGAAAAGACTCAAGTAGGACACTAATGTGTCAAAATTCAAAGACTGTCAAATATCTATTTATGTCTGTCAGTAGATTGTAAGTCTGTGAGCAGAAACCAGTAACTCCTATATTTTCAGAAACTAATGGTGGGCCAGGGTGTAGAGTCCAGTTTAATGAGTATCCTAGCCCATTGGGTTTGAAAGTTGGGGGGTGTTCAGTGTTCATCTCTGATAAAGCAGCGACTTATGACATGCACAGGGCCAGATAGTACAGTAGCTAAAGTGCTTGACTCGTGCTGCCAGTCACACTTTGACACCCAAAACTACACAAACAGAATTGGAGAAGTTTGGCCATATGAAAGAGAAGATTGCAAACGGCATGGGGGCAACTTACTTAAGAGGAAAGGAAACTTAGCAAATTAATGTGTCCGTCTTTCTTTCTGAATTTTTATGTATCTCCCAAACTATTTGTCAACATCCTAATGTTGAACGTGAAGGTATTAGGAGGTGGAACTTAGGGCTGAGCATGAGGGAGAAGCCTCAAGAATAGAATTAGTATTCTTATGAAAGAGACACCACCACCCACCCACCCACCCCCCCACACACACACAGATATCCCTTGTCCCTTCCACCTTATGACGACATTGCAAGATGAAACCAGCTATAAACCAGGAAGATGATCTTCACCAGAACACCAGAATGGGACAGTACTGACTCTTAACCTTGCACTTCCAAGTATGCAGAACTATGAGAAATAAATGTCTACTATTATAAGTAACCCGGTCTGTGGTGTTTTGTTACAGCAGCCCAATCAGGTGAAGAAATGTGTACTTTTACCAGCCCTTTACTGTGGATATAAACACAGAAGTTGAAACAAGCACAGAATGTGAGATGGGAAATAGGAGAGGTTTCTTGTTCCCTGTTTTCACTTCTACAGCCCTCTAACGTGCTCTGAAGTCCTTTTTGAGGATTCAGGACTTTACAATGTTCTACTGGCCTAGGCTTTAGCTACTAAAGAACTTGCTGACGCAACCCATAACTGTTAAACCTGCAAGGTGAACATGTTTGCCTTTAAGGGAAAGGAAGTAGGTATACCCAGAACTAGACTCAAAATGGATCATTAAATTCAGCCTGTCAGACCTGATGAAATACGACAGGCAAAAACCATGCACTCAAGCAAGACTGAGAAGAAAATTTGTGACTAGTAGAGATAGAACAAATACAGGAAGGCCCAGGACCTCTTTGAAAGAGTTTTGCATATCACTGTATCACTGTCTTCCCATTCATCATCGATTTCCTCGAGCGGGCCCCAGTAACATCTCCATATGTCCTGTCTCATGCTAGTAGAGCCCAAGGCATCTGCTTGCTCCAGGAACATAAAGAGCCTCAATCCATTCCGGAATGAGGTCTATAATTGTTACTGGTATTTGGCATATATATCAAATACAACACGGGTAGCTTGCCAGGCTCTGCCGTGCAGGTAGCATACTCTTTAGGCATCTCTAAGTCTGGCATTTATTATCAATAAATGCCGGACTTAGTTTTGCATATACTGAAAATAACCCTCCACCCACCCCCACCTCATAGTTTTTTTTAATGGTCTGAATTATTAGGGGTGGATGTGTGTGGATGTTTGTTTGCTTTGAGGCCTCACCTAGTTTTCTCTGGGCTTTTCCTGTCTCTAAGTTTAGGGATCACTCTTGCAGGGCTCAGGTGACCGTATTTGGTGCTCAGGACTGAACTGAAGTTGAGCACATGCAAGGAAAATGCTTAACACCCCTATTAACAGACACCAGATGCCATATCTGGCGAGAAGGTATCCCCTACTCTGATCCTCCATATCTTTTAATTAACTTTAATTCTAACTTTTGTTAAGTACAATAAAACTACCCCAACACTCTTGAAACCAGTTATTTTAGATTCTCCTCAAGAGCAAAGCAGATTTTTACTGCTTACAGGCTCTGTGTTGCATGCATTTCTTGTTTTCCTCCTGGTTTCTTTCGTTCAAACTGGCTGCCACCATCAACAGAAAGCACTTTTCCTCCCTTGCATGTGTAATGGAAATCTTGGCAGATAAGCATCTGCTTCAGATCTGTCAAATAGATGCTTGAAGACACTGGCTTATAAATGTAGCTTTGCTTTTAAAAAATTGTTATATCACCATGAGATAGACAATTACAAAGCTGCTCATGACTGTGTTTCAGTCATACAGTGTTCCAGCACCCAGTGCATATTTCCCACCACCAATGTCCCCAATTTCCCCCCCCCCTACCCCAATCTCTCTCTCTCTCTCTCTCTCTCTCTCTCTCTCTCTCTCTCTCTCTCTCTCTCTCTCTCTCTCTCTCTCTCTCTTTCTCCACAGTGTGGTTTGCCAATACAAACACTAAGGGTTATCATGTATATCCCTTTGCATACTTTCAATACTCAGTTCTAGTCTATTGGATTACAGCCCTAGGTATTTCAGTTTTAACACTGGATTGTGCTTTCTCCTCCTGCAGAGGAGGTTAGGTTAATTGAATTGCACCCATTCCAGTGCTCCTGGAGGCACACCCTGATCCTACCAAAGCACATCTAATCCTCTGTGTTTAACTTTAACCTCTCCTTGTATGAAGACAACTTTTGATCACTCACAGGTTCAGTGCAGTCTTGGGCCCAGGGTCTTGCTCATTATCTCAGACCTGCTACTTTTCAGCCTTTTAGATGCCCCACCCAAGACTCTAACCCTACACCTCTTTATTATCCTCCCTTCTGTAACACATTCATCTATCCCAAGGGAGTTACCAGACATGTGAACCTCTCATAATCTTCACACTCCAGAATTTCATTCTCTAAACCAAATTCTATTTTTTTATGGAACACTTCACGAATTTGCGTGTCATCCTTGTCGCGGGGTCATGCTAATCTTCTCTGTATCGTTCCAATTATTTTTAGTATATGTGCTCGCAAGCAAGCATGCTAAACTAAATTCTTGTCTGACACTCACCATGTTGCAGACACATGAAACTTTCAACGTCTTATAACTCCATTTCTTAAAACTGACCCCATCCCCATGTGTATCAGTCCTTTCTTCCTTTACAACCCAGTTTGTCATTATCCCAACACTAAATCCATTCTTATACCATCACCTTTTCAATTCTTTGACTTTCTTACCCACCTACTTACTATTCACCAGGTTTCTCTATTTCTATGCATACCTTCATCACTAACTGTTGGGGCGCTCCGCGGGTCCCCGACAGTGCCGGGAAGCGAAGTTCCCTTCTACCTCTGAAGCCGGCGAGGAACGGATGAAAACTCAGGAATCCAATGCAGTTTTAAAAGGCTTTACTTATCACGGGTTCAGGCATACAAATCAGCAAAAGGAAAAGCCTGGTGCTTAGGATTCCAGGCTAGAACCCCAGCCACGTGTAGGCCAAGATGGCGACCACCACGTGTAAAGGTTTTGTAAAAGGAGAATAAGGCTTCCAAGGGGAATGAGCGCTCACAAGGAGAGATCCCACAAAGAAGAAAACCGGGAGAGCGGGAACCGGCTAGTTTATATCCCTGTAACTCAGACCTTCCTCCCACTGTTATGGAAAGCAGGGAGGGTCCAATGCCCTTAGGTAATCCCTCCCTGCACCTCACCTAGGGCCTTTACTATGCTAATGTTTTGAGCCGAAATCTGCCTGGGAATGCCTTTGTAGTGTAGAAAAGGGGGTTTCTGAGATGGCATGTCTCTGTACCAAAGACTAATACTAATGCCAGTTAAATATTTCTCCAAGCCTTCACAAGTCTCTTCTACTTCATTGTAGTTTTATATTTTAGTTGCCTTTGAGTATATCAGGGAGCCATGCTTGTTTGCTTGGAAGCAAACAGCATTTCTCTCTGGTCTAATTACTTAGGGGTCCAGCGTGGCCAGGCTAATATGCTGGTAAGATCTAGCTAGTCCCACGATGATTGTGGTAGCATGGTAGAATATTTATACCAGCTAGTACAGCATACATGGTCGGATAAACTGCCACATTTAGACTACCCCTTATCTACGGAGTGATTTGCGGGAGGCACTCCAGAGCAAATGCAGCGGCTCTTAGGAGTCCTGCAACAACTAACAACTTCTAAGAACAACAGCTGAAATCATACAGTCATTTAAATTATGTCAACAGGGCTTGATCCTGAACACAACATAATTATTCAGCCTTATCACCTCTTTCATTCCTGCCATCTTTCTTCTCTTCCTTAAATGTTCTACCATTGTTTCCTCTTACTATCAGCACTTAACTACTCATCCCAATCTCAAAAGAAAAAAAAGGTTCTAATCATAATATTAATTTTCTACCCTCCTGATGTTTATCTGCATCAAGGAACCAGGCCAATTAATTCACAATCTATTACTGAAGACAATTCACCCAATGATCAAGTTACCTGAAGAACAATTCTTCAAATTTTCAAATTATAAAAACTGCTTTGAATATCAAGATTCAATTTGGGGAAAAGTATCAACTCAAACCTTTTTTGTTTCTATTAATTACTTTTAAGTATTGACCCTTTAAGGTCTATAAAAGTGTCTTTGCATGGAAAGATTTTTTTTTTTCATATTTTCTATAGTTTTTTATTGAATCACTGTGACAAACACAGTTATAAAATTGTTTCTGATTTTCTGATTGGGTTTTAGTCCTACAATGTTTCAACGACATTGTTGTTGAAACAAGTGTACATTTGTACCTTCACCAGTGTACATTTCCCACCATCAACATCCTATTTCCTCCTTGCCCCCTCCTCTAAGGCAGACACCTCTCTCTTTCTCTCTCTCTCTCTCTCTCTCTGTATTTCTTTTTTTTAAATTAATATTTTATTATACCACCGTGAGATATACAATTACAAAGTTGTTCATGTTGGGGGGTTTCGGTCACACAGTGTTCCAGCACCCATCCCTCCGCCAGTGCCCACTTCCCACCACCAGTGTCCCTGATTCCCTCCCCCATCCCTGAGTCTGCCTCTATGGCAGGTTCTTTATCTCTTCTCTCTCTATCTCTCTCTCTCTTTCTTTTCTCTTACATATTGTGGATTGTAATGCATACACTTGGAGGTTATCATGTGTATCTTTTTTCCCTGTATTTAATGCTCAGTTCTAGGTTGGTATTAGCCCTTTCGACAATTATTAGCACATTGTTCTCTTCTCTATCTTACCTAACCTCTATTCCCCACACGTTTGTGGTAATTTCCACCTATGACAAGACATGATCCACGTTTCACCTGGCCTTGGATTTTGGTATTATAATATGTATGCATGGAAAGATTTAATAGCTGTGAATTGTCTCTTCTTTTAAAGTTTTCAATTAGTTTCTGTCAAACTTAACTTTTTTTTACCAAAGTCTTTTCATTTGATATTTCATAAAGTGTCAGTCACACTCTGTTGAATGTCAGTTGTGTGTATTATTGAGCCAATACTCTTAAGATTCAGATATCTATAACATTTTAAAAATGAATTGGATCAAACTTGGACAAACCAACCATGAATTAAATATTATATCAAGATATAAGAAACAGGGGCCGGGCAATAGCCCAGTGGGTAGGGCGTTTGCCTTGCACACGGCCGGCCCATGCCGGCCTGGGTTCGATCCCCGACATCCCATATGGTCCCCCCACGCACTGCCAGGAGTAATTCCTGAGTGCAGAGCCAGGAGTAACCCCTGAGCATTGCCAGGTGTGACCCAAAAAAGCAAAAAAAAAAAAAGATATAAGAAACAAATCTATGAATTTCAAAGTTTAAGATAGCACTTTCTGAGGCAAGAAGATAACTCAAAGGGATAGAATACATGCCTTGAATGCAGAAGACTCTGAATTGATTCCTTGCACTGCATAGTCTTCTGAGCTTCTCAAGGTATAGGCCTGGTGATTCCCGAGTGCCACACCACATCATAGGTTGGAAGTTACCAAAGATTACCCCTATGTGCCTGAAAGCAAGGCCCTCAAATAGTGTTTTATAAGAAGCACTTTTCAATTTATTCTAAAAAGTACAGTTACTATAAATAAGACACCCCACAAAAAGAAGCAATACAGATCCATATCCCCTATGCATATTAATGTAAAATTTTACAACATAATAGTAACACACTTCTCTAACAAACACCAAAAAAGAATTACGCACACTGACCAAATGAGGTATATTTCAGATTCACAATGTTGGTTTAACATTTTACAATCAAGTTAATTTACCACATCAATCACTTGATCACTTGAATCCCATTATTCATCGATTTGCTCAAGCGGACGCCAGTAACATTTCCATTGTACCCTATCACGTGCCAATGTAGCCCAATGGCATCTGGTTGATTCAGGAATATGAAGAGCCTCAAATCGTTCCTTCAGGGTCTTTACAAGGAAGTCTTACCATCTTGCAGGTGGGCGGCCACGTGATCTTTTGACATCCAGTGGGATCCAGTCGGTAATGGCTCTAGTCCAGCGGTTGTCTCCAAATCGCATTACATGTCCAGCCCATCTGATTTTCGATGCCTTGGCAAACGAGACAGCGTCCCTGATTCTGGAATTGCAACGGAGGTCAGAACTCCAGATTCCTTCTCTCACTTGAGTGAGGCGTGATATTCCAAGCATAGCTCTTTCGATTCCTCTCTGGGAGACCCGAATAGCATTCTCATCCTGCTTTCGTAGGGCCCAGGTCTCTGAGGCTTATGTTAATGCAGGGAGAATGGTGGAGTCAAAGAGATGTGCCCGGAGCCGGAGGTTCTTTGTCCTTTTTAGCTATTTCTTTGATGCCTTTGAAGGCATTCCATGCCACTCTCTCTTCCTCCTGCGCAGCTCAGGTTTTAGGTCATTCATCATGTTGATTTCTCGACCTAGGTACACATAACTGCTGCATTCAGAGATGCTTGTTCCATTGAGAGTGAATGGGGCCTCTGGAACTAGTTCATTCTTCATGAACATTGTTTTCTTTAGATTCAGCTGTAGACCTATCTTTCCACATTCTCGGTCAAAGTCAGCCAGCATTTGTGCCACTTGGCTAATGTTTGGTGTTATTAGAACAATGTCATCAGCAAAGCGGAGTTGGTATAGTTGCCTACCATCTATCTTCACTCCCATTCCTTCCCATTCTAATTGTTGCATGATGTTCTCGAGGGTGGCACTGAAGAGTTTTGGTGAAATGGTATCACCCTGTCGAACCCCTCTTTTCACATTAATGATGACTTCTTTGTAGAATGGTGAGATCCTGGTGGTGAATCCGTAATACAGCTCATGAAGGATCTTGATGTATTGGGTTTGAACACCCTGTTTGGCTAGGGCTTTGATGACTGCTTTAGTCTCCACAGAATCAAAGGCTTTCTCTAAATCAATGAACGTGAGACAGAGTGGCATCTTGTACTCCCTACAAACCTCGATGAGCTTGGTTACAGTGTGGATATGGTCGATTGTGCTGAATTCTTTCCGGAAGCCTGCTTGCTTGCATGGTTGTCCTTCATCTAGTGTTCTGCTAATCCTGTTCAGGATGACTCGTGTAAACAGCTTGTAGATGACAGACAACAGGCAGATGGGGCGATAGTTGCCATTGTCGTGAATGTCTCCCTTCTTGAACAGTAGAACTGTCCTGCTGGTTTTCCATTGGGAGGGCACCTTGCATTCGGACAGGTAGCGTGTGAAGAGCCGAGCTAGTGTATTGATGAGTACCGACGGCAGATTCTTCAGGTGTTCAAGTCTGACTTTGTCTGGGCCTGGTGCTGTTCCCTTCTTTACCGACAAGATGGCATGTCGGATTTCAGAAGGGAGAACGTTGGGAATGACATATCCATCCTGTGGAATTTGGTATGTGGGCAGGTGGATGTGGCTATCAAAGAGATTTGAGTAGAAGTCCTGGATAATCTTCTCCATTGCCTTTCTGGAAGATGTGATAGATCCATCAGGGCGTCGGAGGGCAGTCATCTTGGTCTTATAGTTGGCAAAGGACAGGCGGGCAGTGTGAATGCTTTTCCCGGCTTCTGCTGCATCTTCCAGTATTTCTGCTCTTCTGTCTTTGAGGTCTTTTATCGCTTCTCTGCACCATTTAGCAAGCTTGGACGTTAGCATTTGGTCTCCTGAGGCTCGCGCCTTGCCACGTTGGTGAATGAGCTCGAGAGTTTCTGAAGACAGGCATTCTTTTGTGTCTTTCTCTCTCTCAGCATTCTTCGCACAATCATGGAGGTGCTGAACCAGTCGGTTGTATTCTTCATTGATGTCGTCAATGATGGTATCTTCCCATGTTGCTGCAATGGTGCCAAAGAGTTCCCAGTTGGTGGTCGTTCTGGGAGTTCTCTTCTTAAACTTTGCAGGTTTTTCTCCCCATTGCGGGAAGTAGAATTTTGCACGAAGGAGACGGTGGTCCGATCCTGTTTGGAATTTGGGCACGACAGCTACATCGGTCAGACAAAACCGTCGATTGAAGATGATGTGGTCAATTTCATTGTGGAACTGTCCGCCAGGAGATTCCCATGTCCAACGTTTCGCTTCAGCTTTCTGGAACTGTGAGTTCCCATGAATGGTCTTGGTGGACATGATGAACTCAGATAGTCTCTCACCCTGTTTGTTCCATTCTAGGTCATGGGTCCCGATGTGGAGTTCTTCAGCCGATCTTCTTGGTCCCTATCTTGGCATTAAAATCACCGATTATGATCTTGTAGAAGGTGTGATCTTTTTATAGAACTCCAATTCCATGTAGAATTTCTCAATTTCATCTTCTTTGTATGTGGATGTTGGTGCGTAGACAATGAAGATAGAAATTGCTGGCAGTGGGCCACATCTCTTCAAGTGTAATCGTCCTAATCGGTTTGTTAGGCATTCAAATGAATCAATGTTTACGGCCATGTTTGTGTTCACAAGGACACCAACGCCACCGATGCCTCTTTTTTTTTTTTTTTTTTTTTAATTTTATTTCCCCCCCAAATATCATTACACCATTTTAGACATACAATTGAAAGATGCTCATGTAGAGTTTTGGATCCACAGTGTTCCAACACCCATCCCTCCACCCAAACCCATCTACCATCACCAATGTCCCCACCTCCCCTCCCCCTCCCCCTCCCAACCACCCGGGAGATTCTGTATGTCATTTCCTTCGCTCTCTATATCTCCTTCCCGACAAACTTTCCTGCTCTTCGTGGAATACAGTGCATTAAATGACATTACTGTTTCACTATTTTAGTGGACCGTGCGGCCGCTGCGGCCGCGCGATCTGGGCCTCGAACTGGTCTTGCTGAGTTGATCTGGTCGTGGGTCAGTTTCTCAGCGTCCGGACAGCGAAGATGGTGGCTAGTGTGATGGGCGGAGTTTCATCTGGCTGCTTCCGGGACCCCACGAGGCGATGGGCCAACACCCAAAACCCATCTGCCCTCCTTGGGATCCCATCGTCAGCTGGGCTCGGGCGCGAGCCGGGCTCCAGTCTCCCCAGCCGCTCGCGAAGCTCTGCATACTGGTTCCCGGGCAGTTCCTGGGCGGGTCCACCAGGCTCGGCAAAATGGAGGAGGGGGGGGGGAGTGGCTTAACCCTGACTCCATCTGGCGAATTCCCAGTGATTCCCGCTTCTGGGAGCCGCCTACCTGGGCTCGAACTGGTCTTGCTGAGTTGATCTGGTCGTGGGTCAGTTTCTCAGCGTCGGACAGCGAAGATGGTGGCTAGTGTGATGGGGGGAGTTTCATCTGGCTGCTTCCGGGACCCCCAGAGGCGATGGGCCAACACCCAAAACCCATCTGCCCTCCTTGGGATCCCATCGTCAGCTGGGCTCGGCGCGAGCCGGGCTCCAGTCTCCCCAGCCGCTTGGCGTCTGCATACTGGTTCCCGGGCAGTTCCTCCACCGATGCCTCTTTCGTCGCATGTTCCAAGAACAATTCTTCTCCGGTGTCAAATACAGCATGATGCAACTGGCGCCTCCCTCGTCTCAGTCAGACCAATGATGTCGTGCTTGATCTTTTGCGCTTGCAGCATCAGATCCTCAATATATGCTTCCGATGCCAGTGTACGTGCATTGAAAGTACAGACAGTCATTTTAGTCCTTCTTCGTTTTGGCAGCCTAGGATGGCCATGAAATTTTATCGGGCACTGCTTGTTTGCCTTTCTTACTGCTGCCATATTAAGGGCTCTTTCGGGGTCAGGAAAATAAACATTTCTGTTACTGGATTTGGCATATCAAACACGCATCGGACAGCTTGCCAGGCTCTGCCATGCGGGTGCTATATTCTCATTATTTTGTGGGGCTCTCTCAGAGGGGTGGGTAGAATATTTACGGTAATTTGGAGGTAAATCGCGTGGCTGAGCAGCGGCCTAGCTCAACGAGGAAAGCTGGTTTCTGCTCTGCCGGTGTGCACCTGTGTCTTAGGCTCAAGCATTCCTGCGCTTGAAATACTCTCCTCTGAAGGGCGGGTCTCTGTGTGGTGGGTCCTTGTAGGCTGGGTTTATGACAGCCAGGCTAGAGAACTGGACACAGGTACACCCGGCAGAGCAGAAACCAGCTTTCCCCATTGAAACCCCTGCATTCCATGGACCACGAGAGCAACTTCCGATCCGAGTCCACCATCCCGATGGAGCCTCGGAGGAGCCCAGAGAAACCCCCACACCTTGCTGGCAGCGATCTTCACAATCCACACTCTGCAGCAGTTAAGATCTCCACCCAGCAGACTAATCCAGTCTCCAGCCCGCAAGATTAATCCAGTCTCCAGCCTGGCTTGTCAGAAACCCAGCCTACAAGGACCCACCACGTAGAGACCCACCCTTCAGAGGAGAGTATTTCAAGCCCAGGAATGCTTGAGCCTAAGACACAGGTACACCTGGCAGAGCAGAAACCAGCTTTCCCCGTTGAACCCCCTGCATTCCATGGACCACGAGAGCAACTCTCCGACCCGAGTCCACCATCTCGATGGAGCCTCGGAGGAGCCCAGAGAAACCCCCACACCTTGCTGGCAGCGATCTTCACAACCACACTCTGCAGCAGGTAAGATCTCCACCCAGCAGACTAATCCAGTCTCCAGCCCACAGATTAACCATATCAATAGGACTTTAAAAACACATGATTTGTTCAGTAGAAATACAAAATCATTTGAAAACACCTGACACATTTTAATCATTAAAAAGGTTTATTAGAGTGGGAATAAGGGGAGTCTTCTCAACCATATAAAGTAGAGGTACAATAAAACACAAATATTTTGGTAATAAAAAATTGAATGTGGGGCCGGAGCAATAGCCCAGCGGGTAGGGCGTTTGCCTTGCGTCGCGGCCATCCAAGCCAATCTGGGTTCGATCCCGGCATCCCATATGGTCCCCCAAGCACCGCCAGGAGTAATTCCTGAGTACAGAGCCGGGAAAAACCCTGAGCATTGCGGGTGTGACCCAAAAAAAAAGCAAAAAAAAAAATTGAATGATTTAATGACCCTTAAATTAGATGAGGATATAGATGTTCAGTCTCATTACTTCTATTCAACATTGTATTGAAGATCCTGCCAATAGAATTAGAGAAGAAAAAAATTGAAGTCATCTGTGTTGGTAAGCAATTTCTGAAACTAACGTGTGCTACTAATGACATTTCAAGCAGTGGCAGCCAGGTATCTAATGATACTCTTAAAATTCCTATTTCTCACTGATCATTTAAATGTCAGAACATTTTACACATAGTTGTCTCATAAATCTAGTGTTAGCAACCTTTCATGAGGACATTGTTTTCCATCATACTTTTTAAAAAATTTATCTTTGTTTGCTTTTCAAGTCACACCCAGAAATGCACAGGGGTTCTTCCTGTCTCTGCATTCAGGAATTACTCCTGGCAGTGCTCGGGGACCATATGGGATGCCGGGATCGAACCCAGATAGGTCACTTGCAAGACAAACACCCTCCCCCACTGTGCTATCGCTCCTGCCCCTCCCATCATACTTTATTTCTTCTAATATCATTTTGTTCATCTTGGTCACTAAGCATACAGAATCCAGTGCTGATGTTGCCATAAATGTCACATCAAACTATTAACCCGAAAACATAATTCAAAATGATAAAGGACTACAAAAATGAAAAACCAGTGATGGGTATTAATCACCAATCAATATGTGCCATATGTCATAGCACATATGTCCTCTCTCCTCCTTCTCCTCCTTTTCCTTCTCTCTTCCTCCTCCTCCTCCTCCTTTTCCTTCTCCTCCTATTCCTCCTCCTCCTCCTTCTCTTCCTCCCCTCCTCCTTCTTCTCCTCTTTCTCCTCCTCCTTCTCCTCCTCCTCCTCTCCTCTTCTTCTTTCTTCTTTCTCTATTGCTGAGTACACAGACAGGAGTGAGCCCTGAGCACTCAGGTTGTGCCCCCAAGCAAACAAAACAGTTCATTTATTTGATATTGAAACTTTGTACATCAAAACCATAAATGTTAAAATCATTGTAACCATATTACTTAAATTACAATAAAACTTTCAGTATTTTTCGGCGCTTTTTTTTTTCCTTTTTTATTTTTAATACCTGGCAATGTTCAGGGGTTATTCTTTCTGCACTTAGGAATAACTCCTGGAAGGGCTCGGGGATACTGGGATCAAACCCAGGTCAGTTGTGTGCAAGGCAAACACCCTGCCTCCTTAACTATTGCTCTAGCCCCAACTTTTAATATTTTTTAATTAAAGGGACAGAAAGCCTATCTACCTCGGTTTCTTTTTAAAAATATTTTATTATACCACCGTGGAAGCAATTCATGGAGCTGACCTCTGGTGGTGGTAGGGGCCTCGCCAGCCCCTGGCTGAGTCCAACATTACCTCAAAGGGTTCACTCACACATGCGGGGGAGGGGCCACGCTGGCGGACTCTGAGCGGGGATTTGGGCTCCTCCGCCCTTTCCTCCACCTCCACACCAGCTACCCTGGTAGAGAGACATGCCAGACCCACAGCTCCTTCGGCCACGGCAACTCTGCGGCTGCAGCGACAGTCTTAGATAGTCCTAGATGTTAGGATCAGGTTCTTCCCAGGATCTTTCACATTTATATACTGTATACAATACTAGGCATGTTCTAGTTGTGACCCATCATCCCAGTGAGCCTAGAGGGAAGCCAGAACAACCCCCGCACCATGAGGTCTATCATTTTCAACATCCAAACTCCACAGCTCCTCAGAGCCCACCCAAGAGAAAACCTGACCTTTCCCTTTGAGTTTCATCAGTAAATGCTCGAGATTAGAGCTTTCTACTGAGAGTATACTACCTACACAGCAGAGCCTTGCAAGCTACCTGTGTTTTATTTGATATGCCAGAAAAACAGTAACAGTTATGGACCTGATTCTCATGACCTGAAGGAATGGTTTGAGGCTTTTCCTGTTGCTGGAGCAAGCAGATGCCCCTGGGGTACACTTACTTGCAACAGGATGTATGGAAATGTTACTGGTGCCCGCTTGAGCAAATTGATGAACAATGGAAGACAAGTGATACAAGTGATACCACCATGAGATATACAATTACAAACATGTTCATGCTTGGGTTTTGGTCATACAGTGTTCCAGCACCCATCCCTCCACCAGTGCCCATTTCCTACCACCAATGTCCCCAATTTTCTCCCCCTCCCCTAGCCTGCCTCTATGCTATGGCAGGTTCTTTATCTCTTTTCTCTCTCTTTCTCTATTCCTTCTCTTACACATTGTGGTTTGCAATACATACATTTAGAGGTTATCATGTCTATCTTTTTTGCTTATATTTGGTGCTCAGTTCTAGGCTAGTATTATCACTTTCGACAATTATTGGCACACTGTTCTCTTCTCTGTCTTACTGAACCTCTGACTCCCACACATTTGTGGTAGATGCCACCTTTGACAAGACCTCTTGATCCATGTTTTGCCTGACCTTGGATATTGGTATCATAATATATATATGTGTATATATATATATGTATATATACATATATACATTTATTTATGCCATGCAATACCTCAGTTTCTTTTTGTCCAATGTTTCATGTCTATTTCCACACGAGATTATAAAACAAAAACACAAGGACAGTGGTGAAAAGTCTTGGGTACTTTGGTGGTAGTGAGTTACCTCAAAATCATGAAGGCAATAACAGACTACATGTAATAAGAATACCAATGAGAGAAAGAAAATAATGGAAGAAATAGTTGAGGTTATCACTTGTATCACTTATCTTCCCGTTGTTCATTGATTTGCTCGAGCGGTTGCCAGTATCGTCTCCATTCGTTGGGAATGAGGTCCATTATTGTTAGTTTTTGGCATATTGAATACACCACGGGTAGCTTGCCAGGCTGTGCCGTGACTCTGGGTTTATCCCAGGAAGCCCAGTCTTTTTCTATGTCAGATCATCAACCATCCAGGACCCACGGGGTAGAGCCCTGGATATAGACAATCTGTCTCCTGTCTGCCACCTGTCAATGCAGCTGGGCACTGCAGCCACACCTGCAGCACCTCGAGGGACAGTTTGAGGTATTAATGCGAATTTTCTGTGATAAGTGACATATACCAAACCACAGAGCCAGGAAGTTTAGAGAAAACCAAGCAGGATAAATAATGGAAAAAAGGCTGAAAATAATGAAAAAATAGGGTTGAAGAGATAGACAGTGGATAGGGTGATTGCCTGCTTGTGGTTGACCCACATTTGATTCCTAGCACCCTATATGACCCCCAGAACCTTGCCAGGAGTGACGCCAGAGCAAAAAGCAAGGTGGTTGTGGTGAAAGAAGAAAGAGACAAAGAAGACAGAAAGAGCACCAGTGGGTGTGGTGAAAGAAGAAAGAGGAAGGAAGGAAGAAAGGGGAGGGAGGGAGGGAGGGGAGGGAGGGGGATGGAGGGAAGGAAGGAGAGAGAGGGAGAAGGAAGAAAAAAAGGAAGGAGGGAGGGAGGAAGAAAGGGAAAAGAAGGAAGGGAAGGAAGGAAATAAGGAGAAAAACTCTACACCTGACTATAAAAGTCAAGGAATATTCAAATCTCAGAAAAACAAACGATAGAAAATCAAAGAGAAAAATCTTAAAAGAAGCTAAAGAAGATATACAACTGGCCAATAACCATGTAAAGGGGCTGAACATTAACAGTTATTAGAAAACTGCAAACTAAACCATGATGAAATACCACTTGACATACTCTGGGATAATGATAAGGAAAAAAAATAAAAGAATAGTAACAAGCGTTGGCAAGGACATGGGGAGATTGGAAGCCTTGTTTAAACTGGTACAGCTGCTATAGAGAAGTTTAGCAACCGTTCCTCAAACGTTTCTTCAAAATGTTAAAGATAGAGTTAATATGTGAGGTATATCAGCATTTTAGCTCCTCTGTATGCCCAAGAAAATAGGATGTCTATTCACATAATGACTTGTATACAAATGTTCATAGCAGCATTATTGTAAGCAGCCGAAAAGCTAGAAATAACCCAAATAGCCATAAGCCAACAAATGGACACATAAAATGATGTTTATTTAGTGAAATAGTATTTATTGATAAAAATGATATGTGTCAAAATAAACATAGATGAACCAAAAAAATTCTAAATGAAAGAAATCAGATATAAAAATCATATACAGTGTGGTTTCGTTTATATGAGCTAGCCAGGAGTGACTGAGTAGAAAAGACAAACGTAGATTATTGGTTGTCAGGAAGGATAGGAGAATTTCTTTGAGGCAATGAGAATATTTTGGAATCTGGTTGTGGTTATAGATACATAACTTTGTAAATAGACTCAGTCGATTTTTAATTATTTAACTTTTTAAAGATGCTTTTGTAGAATCACCTATAATACAAACTTATTAAAACAAAAATTAATGTAAAACTACAGAACAATTTAGAAACAGTAACTACATAACAAGAAGAAGCAAATATCTAAGATTACAGTCTTCCTATTATGATATGAATTAAACTGGGGAAACTTCTACCAACATTTGTTTTATATTGCTATGACGGTAGACACATTTATCAACGACCATGATATCTTAGAGCAACTATCTTTCTTTAGAATTTCATTTGATATTTTATTACACCACCGTGAGATATACAGTTACAAACATGTTCACGCTTGGGTTTCGGTCATACAGTGTTCCAGCACCCACCCCTCCGCCAGTGCCCATTTCCCACCACCAATGTCCCCAATTTTCTCCCCCTCCCCTAGCCTGCCTCTATGGCAGGTTCTTTATCTCTTTTCTCTTTCTTTCTCTCTTTCTCTCTTCCTTCTCTTACACATTGTGGATTGCAATACATACATTTAGAGGTTATCATGTGTATCTTTTTGCCTGTATTCAATGCTCAGTTCTAGGCTGGTATTATCACTTTCGACAATTATTAGCACATTATTCCCTTCTCAGAACAACTGTCTTGAACTTATAAACTTCTAATTGAATTTTAAAAGTTAATTTTCTCATTTATTGTATTAATCACTAGTACCCATTTATCAATGAGTATAATTACATAGTTGTATAGTCTGGCTATATTCTAACCCATACTTGCCATATCTTTAGAACTATAAAAACACAAAAATATTCAGGAAAAGGAACCACTTTCATGTGTTTATAAAATGTTTAATAAATGAGTCATTATGCAATTATAGGCAATAAATAGAAGCTAGGGCCAGGGGCCAAGGCTAGTTCAGCAGGCGAGTCTTTGCCTTATCTGTGTGAAGTCCTGGGTTCAGCCTCTATCATTGGAAATGAATATAAACTATTTTTAAAAAATAAGAAGAAAAGAAATAGGGGCTAGGGAGATAGCTCAGCACTCTGTGTTTAATCCACAACAATACATAGTCCACCCAAGCACTGAGCTGGGAGTAGAACTTGAGAACTTCCTGATATGGTCCAAGATCAAAATTAAAAGCAAAAAATAATACACAGGAAATTATCATTCCCAAAAGTCAAAGGTTCAAAGTAAGTGAAAACTTAAAATATACTGAATTTTGGCCAGTTGTGGCAAAATGGCTTCAGTGAAACAGCTGCAAATAAAACTAATATAAACTAACTTCAAATTAGTCAACTAGTACTTTGTAGAAATCGTCAAAAGTAAAATTCATCCAACCATGGAAATTATTCACTTGATCACTTTAATCCCGTTATGCATCGATTTGCCCGAGCGGGTGCCAGTAACATTTCCATTGGACCCTATCATGTGCCAATGTAGCCGAATGGCATCTGGTTGATTCAGGAACATGAAGAGCCTCAAACCGTTCCTTCAGGGTCTTTACAAGGAAGTCTGACCATCTTGTAGGTGGGCGGCCACATGATCTTTTGACATCCCGTGGGATCCAGTCGGTAATGGCTCTAGTCCAGTGGTTGTCTCCAGATTGCATTACATGTCCAGCCCATCTGATTTTCGATGCCTTGGCAAACGAGACAGCGCTCCCTGATTCTGGAATAGCGACGGAGGTCAGAACTCCGATTCCTTCTCTCACTTGAGTGAGGCGTGATATTCCAAGCATAGCTCTTTCGATTCCTCTCTGGGAGACCCTAATAACATTCTTATCCTGCTTTCATAGAGCCCAAGTCTCTGAGGCGTATGTTAATGCAGGGAGAATGGTGGAGTCAAAGAGATGTGCCCGGAGCCGGAGGTTCTTTGTCCTTTTAGCTATTTCTTCGATGCCTTTGAAAGCACTCCATGCTGCTCTCTTCCTCCTGTGCAGCTCAGATTTTAGGTCGTTCATCATGTTGACTTCTCAACCTAGGTACACATAACTGCTGCATTCAGAGATGTTTGTTCCATTGAGAGTGAATGGGGCCTCTGGAACTAGCTCATTTATCATGAACATTGTTTTCTTTTAGATTCAGCTGTAGACCTATCTTTCCACATTCTCGGTCGAAGCTAGCCAGCATTTGTGCCGCTTGGCTAATGTTTGGTGTTATTAAAACTATGTCATGGAGCGACGAAGGTGGTGTAGTTGCCGACCATCTATCTTCACTCCCATTCCTTCCCATTCTAATTGTTGCATGATGTTCTCGAGGGTGGCGCTGAAGAGTTTTGGTGAAATGGTATCACCCTGTCGAACCCCTCTTTTGACATCAATGTATAGCGCCCACATGGCAGAGCCTGGCAAGCTGTCCGATGCGTGTTCGATATGCCAAAACCAGTAACCAGGAAATTATTCTAAATTCTAAATTTTATACATTTACCAAAGCTAAAAAGACAAAGACCCTCCTGTTCCGGGCACATCTCTTCAACTCCACCGTTCTCCCTGTATTAACATACGCCTCAGAGACCTGGGCCCTACAAAAGCATGATGAGAATGCTATTCCTCTACATTTAATTCCTCTACCCCTGTGTTATAGGTCCATCCCCCTTCAACTGCTTCTGGCTCTTTCTCTGTGGGAAAGAATCAGGAGTCTCCTAACTTATTTCCTAGAGTCTCTACCGGGAATTGAAGTCCTTTCTTCAGAGGCTAGAAAGCATACTAGCTCTTGGAAGGTCCCAACTCAAACAGTCCTGGACACTGGCCACATTTTAATACTCCTGTTCACTTTCCCTGTGACTAGGCTCTACTGAAAAGCTCTCCTGATTGTGACTTCTCATGAGCATTTGAACATAGGCCTCTAGTTTGGTGCAGTCTAAAACCAAGCATTGGTGTCACCCCTCGTCTTCTTTGCATGAACAAATTATAAAAAGAATCATCAGGCCTGGTGCAATAGTACAGCAGTTAGGGCATTTGCATTACATGTGTCAGATGGCATACCATATGATCCCCTGAGCACTGCCATGAGTAATCTCTGAGTTCAGAGCCAGGAGTAACCCCCTGAGCATTGCCAGGTATGACCCAATAAGAAAGAGGATGGGAAGAGAATGATCAGTCTTTTATTCTGTCATTTAGGATCTTCATTTGGACATTCTCAGGCACTATCAGAACTCATTCTGGGCCAGAGAGAAAGAGAGAGTATAGGGCAATTTCTTGCATGCATTTAATCCAAGACACCACTAGGAATGACCCCTGACACAGAGTCAGGAGCAGGCCTGTCATTACAACCGAATATGGCCCACCACCACCCCCTACTCAAAAAATAGGTCAGGTTGAAGATAAACAATCTATGGACTTTTGACCACACTAAAGACGTCAGAAAAAGGCTGTGATAAAGTGTGCTTTAGCTGAGATCACTTGATCACTTGACATCCCATTATTCATCGATTTGCTCGAGCGGGTGCCAGTAACATTTCCATTTGATCCTATCACGTGCCAGCATAGCCCAATGGCATCTGCTTACTTCAGGAATACGAAGAGCCTCAAACTGTTCATTCAGAGTCTTGACAAAGAAGTCTGACCATCTTGTAGGTGGACGGCCAGATCAGAAGTTTATATTAAGGTTATCAACCAGCAAAATAGGACCAAAGCATTCCCTGGGCAAAAGAATAAAATTATTTCAAAGCATATTTACCATCAATTGATTTATTTTTATTTTTTTTATTAAAGCAATATAACTTGCAATACTGTTAATGATTATTTCAGTAACAGTTTAAGTGGTAGCTACCATCTTAAGTGATCATGCCCTCTGCTCCCCAAAACTGACCTGAATGGATACTTGAGTCAACCTAGGCTGTTTAGAGTCTTTCCTTAGAATTTCTGAACTTGTTGGTATGTTTGAAAGATCTATGTAACTAATTTCTTAACTAAGTACATATATGATATATTTTTTTAATTTTTTATTATACCACCGTGAGACATACAATTACAAAGGTGTTCTTAATTGGTTCTTGGTAATACAGTATTCCAGCACCCATCCCTCCACCAGTGCCCCATTTCCACCACCAATGTATCCCACCCTCCCCCCCACCCCCCAGGCTGCCTCAATAGCAGGTAGCCCTGTTTCCTCTCTTCTCTCTCTCTGTCTCTCTCGGCATCTCTCTCCCTCTTATTTTACACATTGTGGCTAGCTCTGCAGATATTTAGAGTTTATCACTTAAGTCTCTTTGTGTATATTCAATGGTGAGCTTTAATCTGCCATTACCATTTCCCACATTTAGTAAAACACTGGTATCTATTTATATTCTATTAATGAATGCAGTCATTCTATATCTGTCCTTTTCCTTCTGACTAATTTCACTCAGCATGATAGTCTCCATGTCCATCCATTTGCAGGTAAATTTCATAATTTCATCTTTTCTGATAGCTGCATAGTATTCCATAGTGTAGATGAACCACAGTTTCTTTAGCCAGTCCTCTCTCTGTTCTCGGGCATTTAGGTTGTTTCCAGATTCTAGGAGCGCAGAGATGAACAAAGAAGTACAGATAGTGTTTCTGCTATGTGTTTTTCGGTCCCTCAGGTATATTCCCAGGAGTGCTATTGCTGGATCAAATGGGAGCTCAATATCTAGTTTTCTGAGGAATGCCCATATTGTTTTCCAAAAGGGCCGGACCAGCCGGCACTCCCACCAACAGTGGATGAGAGTCCCTTTTTCCCCACATCCACGCCAGCACCGGTTGTTCTTGCTGTTTTGGATGTGTGCCAGTCTCTGTGGTGTGAGATGGTACCTCATTGTTGTTTTGATTTGCATCTCCCTGATGATTAAAGATGAAGAGCACTTTTTCATATGCCTTTTGGCCATTCAAATTTCTTCTTTTTTGGAAGATTCTATTCATTTCTTCTCCCCATTTTTTGAAGGGGTTGGCTGTTTATTTCTTGTGAAGTGCTACCAGTGCCTGATATACCCTCAATATTAACCCCTTTTCAGATGGGTATTGGGTGAATATCCTTTCCCACTCTGTGGATTGTCTTTGTATCTTGGTCACCGTTTCTTTTGAGGTGCAGAAGCTTTTCAATTTTATATAATCCCATTTGTTTATCTTTGCTTCCATTTGCTTGGTCAGTGGTGTGTCATCTTTAAAGATACTTTTAGTTTCTATGTCATATAGCGTTTCTCCTATGTTTTCTTCGATGTACCTTATAGAGTCATGTCTGATGTTGAGATCTATAATCCGTTTTGATCTGAATTTTGTGCATGGCATTAGAAGGAGGTCTAAGTTCATTTTTTTTACACGTAGATGCCCAGTTTTCCCAGCACCATTTGTTGAAGAGGCTTTCTTTGCTCCACTTAATATTTTTTGCTCCTTTATTGAAGATTAAGTGGTTGTATATTTGAGAGTGTGCTTCAGGATATTTAGTTCTATTCCATAGGTCTATGGGTCTGTCTCTATACCAATACCACACTGTCTTAATTACAACTGCTCTGTAGTAGAGCTTGAGGTTGGGGAAAGTGATACCTCCCATCTATGATATATTTTTTTTAAAATATTTTATTATACCACCATTAGATATATAATTACAAGATGTTCATGTTTGAATTTTGGTTCTACAGTGCTCCAACACCCCCTCTACCCCTGCCCATCTCCCATCACCAATGTCCCCACCTCCCTCCTCTTTCCCCCAGCCTGGCTCCATGGCAGGTTCCATATCTCCTTTCTCTTTCTTTCTCTCTCCTTCTCACCTTTCTTTCTTACACATTATAGATTGTAATAAATTCTAGAACATGATTGGTTCCACTAGATTGATGTATCATGTCCGGACCACGAAAATGGCGGCTATTATGGTGAGTGAGTCTTATCCAGCTGCTTCCGAGGCCCTACAGAGGTGATAGGCCCCACTCCCCAAACCCATCTTGCCTCCTGGAAGCCGCATGGTCAGCTGAGCTAGGGGAAAGCCAGATGGCAGCCCTCTCCCCCACCTCATATGTCTGAGTCTCTGCACCAGGGCCGAAAGCCCTGAGGCAGTTCGTGGGCGGGGCCACCAGGCCTCTGGGATGGGTCCGAGAGGGGAATGGGGACCTCAACTCCATCTCCAGGAATACCCAGTGACTTCCACCTCCGATAGCCGCCTTACCTGGGCTTGAATTTGGCTGCTCTGAGCTGGTCTTCAGATCAGCATCTCTCTTGCGTGGGTTCGAAGTCAGCCAGCATTTGTGCCACTTGGCTAATGTTTGGTGTTATTAGAATAATGTCACTCTCGAGCTCATTCACCAACATGGCAAGGCGTGAGCCTCAGGCAACCAAATCCTAATGTCCAAGCTCACAAAGCAGTGCAGAGAAGCCATAAAGGAAGACCTCAAAGAGAGAAGAGCAGCAATACTGGCTGATGCAGCAGAAGCTGGGAAAAGCATTCACAATACGTGCCTGTCCTTCACCAAATATAAGACCAAGATGACTGCCCTCCGACATCCTGATGGATCTATCACATTTTCCATAAAGGTAATGGAGAAGATTATCCATGAGTTCTACCCTGATCTCTTTGATACCAAATTCCACAGGATGGATATATCGTTCCCAACGTTCTCCCTTTTGAAATCCAACAAGTCATTTCATCAGTAAAGAAGCGAACAAAGCACCTGGCCCAGACAAAAGTCAGACCCGAACACCTGAAGAATCTGCCATCAGTACTCATCAATACACTGGCTCGGCTCTTCACACCGCTACCTGTCTGAATGCAAGGTGCCTTCCCAATGGAAAACCAGCAGGACAGTTCTGCTATTCAAGAAGAGAGACATCCATGACATTGGCAACTATCGTCCCATCTGCCTATTGTCCATCATCTACAAGCTGTTCACTCGAGTCATCCTGAACGGGATTGGCAGAATGTTATATGAAGGACAACCATGCGAGCAAGCTGGCTTCCAAAAAGGATATAGCACAATCGACCATATCCACATGGTAACCAAGCTAATTGAGGTTTGTAGGGAGTTTAAGATGCTGCTCTGTCTAAGGTTCATTGATTTAAAGAAAGCCTTTGATTCTGTGGAGACTCAAGCGGTCATCAGAGCCCTAGCCAATTATGGTGTTCAAACCCAATACATCAAGATTCTTCGTGAGCTGTGTTATGGATTCACCACCAGTATCTCAACATTCTACAAGGACATAATCATTGATGTCAAAAGAGGGGGTTCAGCAGGGTGATTCCATTTCACCCAAACTCTTCAGTACCACCATGGAGAATGTCATGTGACAATTAGAATAGGAAGGAATGGGAGTGAAGATAGATGGTCGGCAACTACACCACCTCCACTTCGCTGATAACAGCCTTAACCATGTAACTAAATGAACCTCACTGTTAATCATATTACTAATATGTACCCCTGGTACAACATGATAACAGAGGGACCATCAGCTATGTCGACACATCAGCTATGTTTTCCCAGTCGAATCATAAACATCAGGTAAATGCAAATTTATTTGTTTCTATAGAGGACAGAATAGTACTCATCAAAGCTTTCAAGATCATGAAAAGAGAGAAAGTATCACAGACCAGAAAAAGAGTAATGAAAATGAAGACTAAATGCAATCCCAGACACTAACTCTGAGAAATAATTCATGAAATAGTGAATGACATCAGAACTAAATCTTGAGTTTAGTTAATGATGTGAAGTTAAAAAGATGATTATGGCTAGTGCTAATGTCACGTAGTTTTCCCCCTATGTTGAAGTTCTTCTGTTTATAATTTCATGTTTTGCATTCAAGTCTTAATCTATTTGAGTTGATAGGGCTTACTCCTGGCTTTGTGTTCAGGGATTACTCCAGGTGGTGCTCAGGGGGACCATATGGGGTGCTGGGGATTGAACCTCAGTCAGGCACTCATAAAGCAAATGCCCTCCCCACTGTACTATTGCCTTGTCCCCAGAAGAGATACATCCCAATCTTAATGATATAATTGATAGTGTATTTACTTTGAGCATAATTTTAAAAATAAATATAATTTGATGATGTAGGAATATTTAGTCAGGTTGTTCAAACCACTATCTTAAAAAATTTCTTGAGGCTTGGTCTTAAAGGCCAAGGCCCATGCTTAAAGACAAGCTTCTTGCTCGTTTGTCTCTGTGTCTCTTTGCTAGCCTTTTCTACTCTAGAGAAGCACATCCTCTCTCTTGAACATGTACTTCCTTTCTTTCCCTCCCTCACATCTTGCTAAGCAAGTTACATACAATAAAAACTACCTTGTCTCATTAAAAAAATTTCTTGAGACCTGATAATAAGATCACAGTTTGGAGTCAGATAGATAATTCAGGGGTTAAGGCACGTGTTTTGTATGTCGCCAACACTGATCTGGTCCTTGGCACCACATGGTTCCCTGAATATTACAGAGGATGACCCCCAATTCCCCAAAACAAAAGATAAAACAAAGTCACAGATGTATTTTAGCTTCTTCCTCTTTGGTATTTGTTTATTTGGGGAATTAAAAAATATACTTGATCATCAAGAGTATGCCACCCACACTGCAGAGCCTGGCAAGCTACCCGTGTCGTATTTGATATACCAAATACCAGTAACAATTATAGACCTCATTCCCATGACCTGATGGAATGGTTTGAGGCTCTTTATGTTCCTGGAGCAAGTTGATGCCCTTGGGCTCTACTAGCATGAGACAGAACATATGGAGATGTTACTGGTGCCCGCTCAAGCAAATCGATGATGAATGGGAAGACAGTGATTAAGTGATTTGTGTATGGTTTAAGATAGGGTTCGGGGCCAGAGCGATAGCATAGTGGGTAGAACATTTGCCTTGCACACAGCAGACCCGGGTTCAATCCCTGGCATCCCATATGGTCCCCTGAGCACTGCCAGGAGTAATTCCTGAGTGCAGAGCCAAAGTGTAACCCCTGAGCATCGCCGGTGTGATAAAAAAAATAGAGAGAGTGAGAGGGTTCAATTTCATTCTTTTGAATGTATATTTATTGAAGTACCTATGTTTCCTTGTATATTATTGGCACCTTGTTGAAAATTTATTGATTGTTTATGCATTTATTTCCGGATACTCTATTATATTGACCTATGTGTGTTTTTAATCAATAACAGATCATTTTGATTACTATGTCTTCGTAACATTTTGAAATACGGAGATCTGATGCCTCCAACTTTGTTCTTCCTTTCCTCTCTTGATCACTCTCCTCTCTACTATTATTTATTATTTTATTTTATCTTTTGACTTTTGGGTTGCACTCAGCTGTGCTCAGGGCTTACTCCTGACTCTGTTCAGGATCACTCCTGGCAGTGTTCACAGGACGATATGCAAGGCAAATTATTTACCTGCTAAGCTATCTTTTCAGCCACTCTCCTCTCCTTTTTTTTTTTTTGGGTCACACCCAGAGATACTCAGGGTTTCTCCCTGGCTCTGCGCTCAGGAATCACTCCTGGCACTGCGTGAGGACCATATGGGATGCCGGAGATCAAACCCTGGTCGGCTGCATGCAAGGCAAATGCCCTACCCACTGGACTATTGTTCCGGCCCCGTCTCCTTTGATCACTGAGATCATCAGCTAGACACTAATTCCAAAATCAGATAGGAGATCTGTCAGACCTCATTTTATTGTGATATATCTACTTTCTTAACAATTCTCTTTTTTTTAGCTATTTCTTTCCTTGACTTCTATGAAGATACACTAACCACTATTGTCTTGTTTAGCTCCTACCTTACTGACTGTTCCAAGTCTCCTTCATATCTCTTCTATCTTTTTTTAGAGACTGCCCACATCCACTTCTCATTACATGTTCTTAGATGGTCACATTAATTCTTTATTTTTTAACTTTATTAAAACATCGTGATTTACAGATTTCATCACAGTATAATTGTCACGATAGCAGTCTATTTCAAGTCCAGCCCAGGTATGCCGATCCAGAGACTCACACACATGGGGCAGAGCTGTTACTTGCTATCCCTGTGCCCAGATGATCACGAGGCATCTGGGAGGGGATGGCAGGTTCTAGCCCTGGCCCACCACCCGAGCAGAACCTTGCAAGAAGCCAGAGGAACCCCCACACCATGAGGGCTGCCATTATCCACATCTGGACTCCCTCTCCTCAGAGCTCCACCAAGCAGAAGAGCTGATCACAGCCCAGTTCATCGAGACCCACCCTGCAGCAGTCCATTTCAAGTCCATCCCAGGTATGCCGATCCAGAGACTCACACACATGGGGCAGAGCTGCTACTTGCTCTCCCTGTGCCTAGCTGATCACAAGGCACCCGTGAGGGATGGCGGATTCTAACCCTGGTCGCCACCCCAGCAGAGCCTCGCAAGAAGCCAGAGGAACCCCCACACCATGAGGGCCGCCATTTTCCACATCCGGACTCCCTCTCCTCAGAGCTCCACCGAGCAGAAGAGCTGATCACAGTCCAGCTCATCAATAAATGCTCGAATTTTTATGAGACTACAAGAGAATCCCACTTGCACAGCAGAGTCTGGCAAGCTACCCGTGTAGTATTTGTCATGCCAAAAACCAGTAACAATTATGGACCTCATTTCCATGACTTGATGGAATGGTTTTATGCTCTTTATGTTCCTGGAGCGGACAGATGCCCTAGGGCTATCTTGCATGTGACAGGAAATATTAAGATGTTACTGGTGCCCGCTCGAGCTAATTGATGATCTACGGGAAGGCAGTGATACAGTGAATAGTTGTCACAAGCATTCATTGTTCAACACCAATCCCACTAGTGCCCCTACTCCCACCAAAGACCACTGCCAACTCCCCCATCCCCACACAAGCTCCTCTAGCCAGCTGCAATCACATTGATCATTGCAACATATATGTGGGAAATATTTTGGTAAAGACCTGATCTTAAACTGGGTTTTTATGTTATTATTTTTTGCTTTTTTGGGGTCACACCTGGTGATGCTCAGGAGTTACTCCTGGCTCTTCGTTCAGGAATTACTCCTGGCAGAGCTCAGGGGACCATATGGGATGCCAGGGATCGAACCCTGGTCGGCCCTGTGCAAGGCAAACATCCTGCCTACTGTGCTATTGCTCCGGCTCTGGGTTATGTTAAAATATCTCATGGCTGCTTTGTGGCTGCATGCTGCAGGAAGGCTCTGTAGCATTTGTGCCTCTGGTCAGTCTCCCTGGAGATTTACTCAAAAGTCTTGGTTCATGGTCAGTGGTGAATGGCGCCTGTGCAGCTAGTAGGTGCATCCACTGGGTCATTGGAGGTGGGGGAATGAGAGGAGGAGCCTTGTTCTCCATTCCAAGCACAGCTGGCACACCCACAGTGACCTGAATGCTTACTGACCCTGAGCTGTAATGGAACTGACCAGGGACAGAGTCAGTTCCCCTCTCGGAGCTTCATGGTCAGCTGATCACATTAATTCTTAAAATTTCACTTAAGCATGTACAGACTCATGACTAAAATAGTTCCACAAATTCATGAGTAACATCACAGATGGAGGCCCACAAAGATACCTTATATTCTTCCTTGTCATCATGCTTCACTTTCAGTCAGCTGCCAAGTACTGTACTTGATCACTTGATCACTTGAATCTGGTTATTCATCTATTTGCTCAAGCGGGCACCCGTAACATTTCCATTTGACCCTATCACGTGCCAATGTAGCCCAATGGCATCTGCTTGCTTTGGGAATACAAAGAGCCTCAAAGCATTCATTCAGGGTCTTGAAGAAGTCTGACCATCTTGTAGGTGGGCGGCCACGTGATCTTTTGATGTCCCATGGGATCCAGTCGGTAACAACTCTAGTCTAGCAGTCGTCTCCAAATTGCATTACATGTCCAGCCCATCTGATTTTTGACACCTTGGCAAACGAGACAGCATTCTTGACCCTCGATCGTCAATGGAGGTCAGAACTCTGGATTCCTTCTCTCACTTGAGTTGACGCGTGATATTCCAAGCATAGCTCTTTTGATTCCTCTTTGGGAGAAGCCAATAGCGTTCTCATCCTGCTTTCGTAGGGGCCCTGGTCTCTGAGGTATATGTTAATGCAGGGAGAACAGTGGAGTCGAAGAGATGTGCCCCGAGCCGGAGGTTCTTTTGTCTTTTTAGCTATTTCTTCGATACTCTTGAAGGCCGCTCTCTTCCTCCTGCGCAGCTCAGGTTTCAGGTTATTCATAATGTTGAGTTCTCCACCTAGGTACACATAACTTCTACATTCAGAGATGTTTGTTCCATTGAGTGTGAATGGAGCATCTGGAACTAGTTCATTTTTTTTCATGAACATTGTTTTGTTTATGAAACTATATGCTAACATCCTCAGGCAACCATATGCTAATGTCCAAGCTTGCAAAGCAGTGCAGAGAAGCCATAAAGGAAGACCTCAAAGAGAGAGGAGCAACAATACTGGCCAATGCAGCAGAAGCTAGGAAAAGCATTCGCCTGTCCCTCACCAACTATAAGACCAAGATGACTGCCCTCTGACGTCCTGATGGATCTATCACATCTTCCAGAAAGGCAATGGAGAAGATTATCCATGACTTCTACTCTGATCTCTTTGATACCAAATTCCACAGGATGGATATGTCATTCCCAACGTGCTCCCTTCTGAAATCCGACATGCCATTTTGTCGGTAAGGAAGCTAACAGCACCCAGCCCAAAGTCAGACCCGAACACCTGAAGAATCTGCCATCAGTACTCATCAATACACTGGCTTGGCTCTTCACACACTGTCGGGAGTGCCGCCAGGGTCCCCAACAGTCCCGGGAAGCGAAGTTCCCTTCTACCTCTGAAGCCGGTGGGGAATGGATGAAGACTCAGGAATCCAATGCAGTTTTAAAAGGCTTTACTTATCACAGGTTCAGGCATACAAGTCAGCAATAGAAAAAACCCTGTGCTTAGGATTCCCGGCTAGAACCCCAGCCATGTGTTGGCCAAGATGGTGGCCACCACGTGTAAAGGCCCTGTAAAGAGGAGACAAAGACAAGACTCCCAAAAAGAGTGCAAGCCCCAAAAGAGAGAGAGAGAGAGAGAGAGAGAGAGAGAGAGAGAGAGAGAGAAAGAGAAAGAGAGAGAGAGGAAGCAGGCTGGTCTTACACCCCTGCAACTCAGACCTCCCACGATTATGGGAAGCAGGAAGGGTCAAATGCCCTTAGGTAATTTCTCCCAGCACCTCACCTAGGCCCTATTATATGCTAATGTTTTGAGCCAATATCTGCCTGGAAATGCCTTTATAGGGTAGAGAAGGGGGGTTTCTGAGATGGCATGTCTCTGTACCAAAGACTAATACTAATGCCAGTTAAATATTTCTCCAAGCCTTCACAAGTCTCATCTACTTCATGGTAGTTTTGTATTTTAGTTGCCTTTGAGTTATCAGGGAGCCATGCTTGCTTGCTTGGAGGCAAACAGCATTTCTATCTGGTCTAATTACTTAGATCCAACGTGGCCAGGCAAATATGCTGGTAAGATCTAGCTAGTCCCACGATGATTATGGTAGCATGAAAGAATATTTATACCAGCCAGTACAGAATACATGGTCAGATAAACTGCCACATTTAGACTACCCCTTCCCCCTGCCCCCCAATCTATGAAGTGACCTGCAGGAGGCAATCCAGGGCAGATGCAGAGGCTCTTAGAGGAGTCCTGCAACAACACGCTACCTGTCTGAATGCAAGGTGCCCTCCCAATGGAAAACCAGCAGGACGGTTCTGCTGTTCAAGAAGGGGACATTCACGACATTGGCAACTATTAACTATATGCCCCATCTGCCTGTTGTCCATCATCTACAAGCTGTTCACTCGAGTCATCCTGAAAAGGATTGGCAGAATGTTAGATGAAGGACAACCAGGCGAGCAAGCTGGCTTCCAAAAAAAGGATTCAGCACAATCGACCATATCCATACTGCAACGGAGCTCATCGAGGTTTGTAGGGTGTTCAAGATGCTGCTCTAGACTTTCCTCCAAAGACTAGAAATTGAACTCCCATTTGACCCAGCCATATCACTCCTGGGAATCTACTCTGGGAAACCAAAAATACGCAGCGGAAACACCATCCCTACTTTTTTTTTTGTATTTAACATTTTATTATACCACCGTGAGATATACAATTACAACGTTGTTCACGCTTGGGGGTTTCGGTCACATAGTGTTCCAGCACCCCGCCCTCCACCAGTGCCCCTCAGCCACCACCCATGTCCCCAATTCCCTCCCCTCCCACATCCCGCCTAAATGGCAGGTTCTTTATCTCCTCTCCTCTCCCTCTCTCTCTCCTCCTTCTCCCACACATTGTGGGTTGCACTCACGTACACTTAGAAGCCATCACTTGCATTTTTTGTCTGTATTTAATGCTCAGTTCTATGTTAGTATCAGAACTTTAGACATTTATTCACTCATGCTTTTATGTTCATAGCAGCATTATTCACAATAGCCAGAATCTGGAAGCAACCAGAGTGCCCGAAAATCGATGACTGGATAAAGAAGCTTTGGTACATCTACACAATGGAATACTATGCAGCTGTTAGGAAAAATGAAGTTATACAATTTGTCTATAAATGGATGGACATGGAGAAGATTATGTTTAGCGAAATTAGCCAGAAGGAGAGAGACAGATACAGAATGACTGCATTTATTTGCATGGCATAAATATATATGTACATATTATGATACCAATATCCAAGGTCAAGTGAAACATCAGGAGGTCTGGTCAAAGGTGGAAATTATCACAAACATGTGGGAGTCAGAGGTTAGGTAAGACACAAAATGGAACAGTGTGCTAATAATTGTCGAGGGTACTAATGCCAACCTAGAACTGAGCATTAAATAGAGGCAAAAGGATACACATGACAACCTTTTAATGTATGTTCTGTAATCCATAGTCTGGAAGGGAAGGAAAAGAGAAAGAGAGAGAAAGGGAAAGAAATAAAGAACCTGCCGTGGAGGTGGGCTTGGGAAGGGGGGAGGGAACCGGGACGTTGGTGGTGGGAGATGGGCACTGGTGGAGGGACGGGTGCTGGAACACTGTATGACCAAAACCCAAATATGAACTTTTTAATTGTATATTTTTTTTATTTGTATATCTCACAGTGGTATAATAAAATACTTAAAAAAATTTTTTAAAAAGATGCTGCTCTAACTTTCATTGATTTAAAGAAAGCCTTTGATTCTGTGGAGACTGAAGCAGTCATGGAAGCCCTAGCCAAACAGGGCGTTCAAACCCAATACATCAAGATCCTTCGCGAGTTGTATTATGGATTCACCACCAGGATCTCACCATTTTACAAGGAAGTGATCATTGATGTCAAAAGAGGGGTTTGGCAGGGTGATACCATTTCACCCAAACTCTTCAGCGCCACCCTCGAGAACATCATGCGACAATTAGAATGGGAAGGAATGGGAGTGAAGATAGAGGGTCCACAACTGCACCCACCTCCGCTTCGCTGATGACATCGTTCTAATAACACCAAACATTAGCCAAGAGGAACAAATGCCGGCTGACTTCAACTGAGAATGCAAAAAGATAGGTCTATAGCTGAATCTCAACAAAACACACACACACACACACACACATATATATAAATATATATAAACATTTATATATGTATATTGCATTAATCTTCAGAGCTATCTTTCAGAAGAGAAACTGAAGCAGAGACAAAGTTAAGAAGCTTCCTGGAGTGCCACACAGCTTCTAAATGGCAGTCTGGATCCTAAGCCAGGCAGTCTGGCTCCAGAGTCCACAAGTTTAGTCACCATAGCACACTGCCCTATCCAGTGGTTTGTTGTTCAAAATAAAGTAAATGAGAGCAAACCCTGTAATATGAGAGCCTTTATAAGGATTCAAATGTAAGATTACTCCCTCTTTCCTGAGGGATGATTTTGGAAAAACAAAAAAGCAAAAAACTCACCCTGTGTTCAAGCTTATACGGTATTTGCAGATGATTCCTAAATATTTATGTCCATCTCAGACCGCTCTTCTAAGCTGCAGCTCTATCTACCCAATACTTCAGTCAGCAGACCATGCCATCATCTTTCTACACAGCTCCCTGCAAGCTAGTTCTGCTCCTTTTACTAGCACAGTAAATGTTGCACCAGCCAGCCAGAAGCTCGCAGCAGAAACTTGACAGCTTGATGTTGTCAAGGGTTCCAGACTCCTTATTCTTCTCTTTTCTCATCACACTCCTGCTTTATTTTTATTTTTTGGGTCACACCCAAAATAAAAATCCCTGAGCAATGCTCATGGGTTACTCCTGGCTCTGCACTCAGAATCAGTCCTGGCAGTGCTTGGGGGACTCTATGGGCCTTTGAGGATTGAACCCAGGTCAGCTGCATTCAAGGCAACCACCCTTGGTGTTGTATTAATGCTCAGGTCCCCTTCTGCTGTAATTGTTTTCTCTCTCCCACAAGTTTTCCATATCTTTGTACCATTGTTCAAGTCCAAGTCCAAAATACCTTTGAATTCACAGTTCACTTGGTCACAGCCATAGGACAGACAGAAGGGGTCAAAACTCTGCCAGGTCCTTAAAACCCTCTCCTCGGATCTCACTTTACCATTTTCTCTCTCACTATCCCCTCCGCACAGCCCTGCCCAGTTTCCAGCTCACTTTCTTTCTAGAATGTACCTTAGAGTGAAATCACCGTTTCCAACTCTTTGTTTTAATCATCTACGTTTCTTCCTCTTAATCTCCAGCCTCAAATTTGGGCTAGCACAGGAAGGCAAGAAAACGAGGTGGTGGTACAGAGTGAGGGCTAGAGAGCAAGAGATCATCGGAGTGACCAAGAGGAGGGACCGGGAGATTACCATCGAAGGGGATGGAGTAAGAGCGCCTGGGAATGGGGATGCGAAAGAGGACAAGGGAGGAAGGGTTGGGAAGAAAGGGGGGAAAGAAGAGCCAGGCACGGGACGCGGAGGACGAGGAGAGAATCTGGCTGGAGCCAAAAACTGAGAAGAGAAGGGAGAAGGGGCTGGGGAGGGGGGCGCGGGGGAACGTAGCGAAACGGGTCTAAGAAGGAAGGGTCGGGAGGGAGACTAGGACCTGGGGGAGCAGAGGGGACGAGGAGGGGACTCCGGGACGCGAGAGGGGCGGGAGGAGGAAGCAGGGGGAGCGCGGGTGCGAGAGCGCGACGAGCGGAGGGGACCGGCGCGGTGGCCGGGAGCGGGGAAAGGAACGGAACGTGAGGCCGGATCCGGCCGGGGCCGGGGGCCGGGAAGTGGAGGGGCGGAGGGAGCCGGGCGGGGTTCGGGTTACCGCGGAGGGCGGGGGACGGCCGGGGGAGGGGGCGCGGGGCCGCGGTGGCGAAGCTCGCAGCCTCGGCGGCGGACGGACTGACGGCCGGGGATCGGGACCGACGGCGGCCACCCGGAGCTGCCCACGGCGCGACGACGGGGATGCGCGGCCCCGGGTCCTGCGCGGGCAGGCGCTGCCCGGGGGCTGAGCGCGACCCCAGGCGCCCCGGACCAGGCGAGGAGCCCCAGCCGCGCCGAGGTCAGTGCCCGGCCCCGCCCGACCGGCCCGCGGGGCTCGGGGGGCGGCGGCTTCGGCGGAGCAGCCGGGGGGCTTTGTTTGAGCCGAGACAATGGGGAAGGGGGGCCGGGGCCTGCGGGACGCGGCGAGCGTGAGCGCGAGCGTGGGGGGGCAGGGCCTGGGGGGTCTTTGTGTGCGCGTGTCGCCGAGCCGAGCTTTGTGGTCTTTGAGCTGGGCTGGGATGCGGGTCGGGGGTGCGCGCGGGTGCGTGTGTGCGAGGCCGTGCGTGGCCGTGGGCCCGGAGGCGGCGTGTCCGTGTGCACGCGTGTCACAGGCTGAGCATCCGAAGGGTGTGTGTGTGTGTGTGTGTGTGTGTGTGTCCTGGTCGGGCGCGTCCTGATAGTGTGTGTGGCGGTCCCCTGTTGCCTGCCTCCGCGGGGGCCATGTGTCGATTATGCAGGATGGGAGAGTGACAGACCAACCCAGACCGAAACAAAGGCATGGAGGAGAAGGAGAAAGAGGGGAGTCAAGCCTAGCTTGGCGTGGGGGAAGAGTCGCCTCGCAGTGTTATGAGTTTATGCCTGTGCAGGGGGCCGACAGAGCTCCCCTGGCCGGGTCCCCGCCCATTGGGTTGGGTATAGTGAGGTCTAGACACACAATGAACTCAGTGTGGCATGGACTGGGCTGACAGCCACAAGGTCAGAGGCCAGGAAAATATTGTTGCTTCTGTCAACTCTTTGAATGCCCACAGGGGACCCAGCCCAAACCCTAATCGACCCACAAGGGACAGTCCCAGACAACACTCACCCATAAGATACTCTCACAGCCACCATACCCCTCTGGGAATTGTTGTCAGAGCCCACATGCAAGGATCAAGATACTCTCAGGCTAGCAGGCAGAATGAGACAGCCACCATGTTCCCACAGAATCACGGCCGAACACAGACATATAAGACGCTATTGCTACCAGTTCCTCAGAATGGGGCAGCCACCATGTTCCCACAGAATCACGGCCGAACACAGACATATAAGACGCTATTGCTACCAGTTCCTCAGAATGGGGCAGCCACCATGTTCCCACAGAATCACGGCCGAACACAGACATATAAGACGCTATTGCTACCAGTTCCTCAGAATGGGGCAGCCACCATGTTCCCACAGAATCACGGCCGAACACAGTAAGACGCTATTGCTACCAGTTCCTCAGAATGGGGCAGCCACCATGTTCCCACAGAATCACGGCCAAACACAGACATATAAGACGCTATTGCTACCAGTTCCTCAGAATGGGGCAGCCACCATGTTCCCACAGAATCACGGCCGAACACAGACATATAAGACGCTATTGCTACCAGTTCCTTCTCAGGCACACTGCCATGTCATACACACCCAGGGAAACTTCATCACGGCAAGTGTCAGATCATCTGAGTCAGATTTCACCGGAGCTGCCCAAAGTGAGCAGGTGTCCCAGGATCTGACCCTAACAGGAGGCTGCTTTGCGATTACTCCTGCTTGGATCACTTGTTTACCTCAGAAAAACACAGTCTTAGACGCACACTCACAACAGAGTCAGCTGTCTTGACAGTTAAATAAGTTCTTTTTGTGTTTGCACCATTACTCCTTCCGGCCTTCCTTCTGGATCCCAATTCCTTTTACTCTGGGCTTCAGTGTGGCTCTAAATGTCCAATCAGCCCCTCAGCTGAACTCCTGTGCTCCTTCCCAAGTCCATTTCCAGGACAACCCTGTAGAATCTATCTCTAAAGTTCTAATCTCCTGCATTCCCCTCTCTGTCCACTACCTTCCAGGCCCTTCCAGCTCATGGACGCCCCTACCTGCTGTATATGTAGTCTTCCCCCTGAAGAGCTCTTGACCCTATCTCTTTACTTACTCTGGTATTTTCCTGGCTTTCTGCTCTTCAAGCTTATGTACCATGGACGTCCTTTCAACCACTCCTTTGCCGCTGCTTGTTCCGTTATCTTAAACCCACTCCCCTTGCCCACGAGAGCCTCAACCCCTACCAGAGTGATTTTTCACCCACACCAAATGATGCTTCTGTAAATAAATTCCTGCTTCTATAAGTTCTACCCTCTGCACAGCCCTCCATACGTTCACGAAGAGATGACATTTAAAATTCTTTTCTTTACACTCCTCACATCCCTTGTTCTAGTGTTTTCAGAAGATTAGTCAATTCACTACTAATTTTATTCATTCAGCAAATATGTATTAACTACCTTCTCTGTGCTGGGCTGTGTTCTGGCCTTAGTAGGTTGAAGGAGTGTATTTGGTCCTTGCCGTTATATGGAGTGATGCTCTGAAATAGCATCACAGCAGGAAATTTTCAGCAGTGTAGGGAGGTCAGAAGAGGTGCCCTGGAGAAAGTGACATTCAAGCTTAAACTTGATGGGAACCATCCAAGATGTGGTGAGATGGATGGAGTGGTCAAGCCAAGGGTGGAGCTTGGGAAAGAAGTGAGAGTCTCAGAAGATGAGTTAAGACAGTTAGATCATGAAGTTCTTTAGGTCGTGTGAAAAAAAAACTTATCTAACCCAAGAATAGTGGACAGTCACCAAATAGCTTGACACCATAGTGTGGCTTGATTAGATCTGACCACAGCTTGGAGACAGCGGGGAGGAGTCTGGAAAGGAGGAAACTTGCAGGACCCAGGAGGGGGATAAGGCCAGCCTGAACTGACTGTTGGCTGTGGGGAGGGAGAAAGCAGATGGTTTCAAGAACTCTTTGGACTGTGGGGGGTCAGCAGGGTGCAGGGACAGAAAAGATGTGGAGGTCGGAAGAGAGGGAGGAATTAAGGGTAACAACCTGGTCTACTCCCTCATTGAGAAATTCGAGGTCATTCACGTTGAATTCCTGCAGCTCCCTCAAACTACCTGCCACTTCCTCAGCCTCTTCTTATGTTTCTGAAACAGTATTTGTTCCTTTTAAGACCTCCACTATCCTGCCTCCAAGGGAACTTGCTGAATGACCTTGTCTTGCTGTTAATCTAGAGGCTTGTCCTCTGATCTGTGCGCATGTGAGGAACCTCTCCTAACTCTGCATTACCTGGGTAGCTCACTTTGCCTTAGGTGCCACAGTTTCTGGAATTTTGTCTGCATGGAGCTGCCCACTCCTAAGCTGAAAAAATACCCTCTCACTTGCCAAAACGGGGGGCTCTAAAACTCCTCAGTCGCTTGACTTCTTGGCAAGGATACAGATGGCAGGATCTGACATCCATGGTCTTTTTTTTTTTTAAGTCATTCTTGTCTTTCAGTGCCGGAGCTACCGTTTTATTCTACCGCCGTGTCACCAGCTGCAATACATAGTCCTACTCTAGAGATATTTCAACCTTAAGTAAACTACACATAAACAGATGATGCCAATATGATATGCCTCATTCTCTGAGAGCTCTTCCTGGCTTTCCATTCTCAGTCTACTTTGGGGGTTCCTTTGTGTACCCCTAAATAATGTTCATATGTTTTAGACCCCTTGTCATGTCCTCTGTGCACACATGCACCCCTCTGAGTGGTCCAATGCTTTACTTGTCATATCAGCGCCCCGCTCATCGAAGTTCTACCCTGCAGCAGTCTTTCTTAAATCCGGCTCAGGTATGCCGGTCCAGAGACTCACAGACATGGGGCAGAGCTGCTACTGGCTCTCCCTGTGACCAGCCGCTCACGAGGCGCCCGGGAGGGATGGTGGGTTCTAACCCTGGCCCACCACCCCAGCAGAGCCTTGCAACAAGCCAGACGACCCCCACTCCATGAGGGCCGCCATTTTCCACATCCGGACTTCTCTCTCGTCAGACCTCCACCCAGCAGACCAGCCTATCAGCGCCCGGCTTGCGCAGCCGCTTGCGTCCGCGTGGTTCATCAATAAATGCTGGACTTAGAGATGCCTACAAGAGTATGCTACCTGCACGGCAGAGCCTGGCAAGCTACCCATGTTGTATTTGATATATATGCCTAATACCAGTAACAATATAGACCTCATTCCGGAATGGATTGAGGCTCTTTATGTTCCTGGAGCAAGCAGATGCCTTTGGCTCTACTAGCATGAGACAGGACATATGGAGATGTTACTGGGGCCCGCTCGAGCAAATCGATGATGAATGGGAAGACAGTGATACAGTGACAGTGATCTGCATATCTCCTTCCTACCTGACTTCCATGTGCGTGTGCGCATGTGTGTATGTGTGTGTGTGTGTGTGTGTGTGTGTGTGTGCTTAGAAGGGACCTCACATATGCTAGGCATGTGCACTACACACCAAACCCTTACCTGATCTTTACTGTATAGCTCATAACTAATATAGTATGTGCAAAGCTGAACTTACCCTTTCTTTCTCCCCAAACTATTCAGTTCTCAAGCTAGAAACTAACTGTAGCCATTCGCTTCTCTATACATTCTAGAGCCCAGAAAGTCATTAGAACCCCGTTGGTTTTGCCCCCTAGCCAGCTTTCTCTGATATACTATTCCACTGGATTCTTGCTATTATGTTCTTACTGTTGTCTTTACACCTTCTTTTCCACATAAATTGCTGCAGAAGCTTCCTAACTGGCTTTTCTAAACTCTACTCTTTTTTTTCTTTTTGCTTTTTGGGTCACACCTGGTGATGCTCAGGGGTTATTCCTGGCTCTGCACTCATGAATTGCTCCTGGCAGCGCTTGGGGGACCATATGGGGTGCCGGAGATCGAACCCGGGCCGGCACAGGCCAGCCGCGTGCAAGGCAAATGCCCTACCGGCTGGACTATCGCTCCGGCCCCTTCACTCTACTTTTCCCTCTCCCAGTCTATTCTTTTCACTTCAGTCAGAGGGCTTTCTCCCTGATGTGCCAATCCAGCCATATCATTCCCATCTCAGAATTCCTCAGTGTCTATTGTCTGGGGTGAAATTTGTACCTTTTGTTGTCAGACTTGAGGATGTTGGGCCAATTATAGTGCTGAGAGGCTACTTCTGGTGCCTCTGGGGTCCTCTCCATGGTGCTCAGGGGATCATGTGGTGCTGGAGATTGAACCTGAATCATCTGTACTCAACACTTACATACTCAGGCTGGAGCCATAGTACAGTGGGTAGGGTATTGGCCTTGAATATGGCCAACCCAGATTCTATCCCCAGCGTCCCTTACACTCATCCCATATGTTCCTGAACACTGCCAAGAGTAATGCCTGAGTGCAGAGCCAGTAGTAACCCCTGAGCATTGCCGGGTGTGATCCCTAAAGCAAATAAATAAATAAATAGATAGATAAATGAAGAGCTATGTACTAATCTTTTGAGCTATCCCCACCCCCAAGCCTGTACTCTATGTATTTATTTTAATAATTTTATTTAAACACTGTGATTTATGGGCCGGAGTGATAGCCCAGTGGGTAGGGTGTTTGCCTTACACGTGGCCAGCCCATGCCGGCCAGGGTTCGATCCCCAGCATCCCATATGGACCCCCCGAGCACCTCCAGGAGTAATTCCTGAGTGCAGAGCCAGGAGTAACCCCTGAGTATTTCCGGATGTGACCCAAAAAGCAAACAAACAAACAAACAAACAAATAAATAAATAAATAAATACTGTGGTTTACAAAGTTGCTCACAATACAGTTGCTTCAGTTATTTAACATTCCAATACCAGTCCCACCTCCCACCACCAATGTGCCTCTACCACCACCAAAACCACTTGTTTTCCACCCACCCCCACCCCAACCTGCTCCCTTAGTAGGCTATAATTATATTTGCTTATTATAAAATATAATAATAAGCAACTTATTATTATAAGTTGGCAGGCAGCTTCTAGCCCTGACCTGCCATCCCAGCAGAGCCTCGCAAGAAGCCAGAGGAACCCCCCATACCATGAGGGCCACCATTTTCAACATCTGGACTCCACAGCTCGTCAGAGCTCCACCCAGCAGAAAGCTGATCACAAGCCCTGCTCATCAGAGTCCCACCTACAGCAGTCTATTTCAAGCCCAGGTATGCCCGATCCAGAGACTCAGATACATGGGGCAGAGCTGCCATTGGCTCTCCCTGTGCCCAGCTGATCATGAGGTGCCCAGGAGGGAAGGCGGGTTCTAACCCTGGCCTGCCATCCCAACAGAGCCTCGCAAGAAGCCAGAGGAACCCCACACCATGAAAGCTGCCATTTTCAACATCTGGACTCCACAGCTCGTCAGAGCTCCACCCAGCAGAAAAACTGATCCTTCCCGTCTCACGCAGCTGCAAGTGGCCACGTGGTTCATCAATAAATGCACAAGATGAGAGGCTACTACAATAGTATCCCACCCACCGGCAGAGCCTGGCAAGCTACCCGTGTCGTATTTGATATGCCAAAAATCAGTAACAGTTATAGACCTCATTCCCACGACCTGAATGAATGGTTTGAGGTTCTTCATGTTCTCGGAGCACCAGAAATCTGCATTCCCACTATTTGGGCAGGTGCTTGGGGTTTTTGGAGATAGTGGAAAACCAAGTGGTACCAGCAGGCCAGGGCACTGCAGTGGCTCAGCATGTCCTGCAGCCAGTGGACCCTTCTGCCAGTTCATAGGCTGCTCCATCGTCCTAACATGTGCTCCCCTAAGCCTGCTCTGTTCCTTCCTGCTCATGGCACCCTGAAACCTGCACCTTCCTAAGTTGGGAGCTCAGATACCAGTGCCATGCACCTCACCCCTCTCCTGTCTGTCAGTGTAAGGGGAGGAGTCTTGGGGCCTGTTACTTGAAGCAAAAGCCTTTCCCACCTCCAAGGGACTCATTTATTAGATCCCTTCTTTTGCCTAGTTTCCCACTTCCTGTCCCATCCTTCACCTCCATTGTTCATGTGATTTGCAAAGTTGCTCACAATACAGTCGCTTCAATCATTTGACATTCCAACACCAGTCCCACACTGTGGGTAACTCAGTGACTCTGTGACATCTCAGCATTTTCTACCTCTGCTTCTTGGGAGGGTTTCTAGCAGTTTCTCTGTCTTCCTCCTAGCAATCCTTGAAACCCATACCTGGGTCAGGAGGCACTTCATGCTCCTTATCATACCACAATGCCCTTGTTTAAGCTTTTTCTATGAGCTCTCTGGCAAAGGAGCTCATTCCCTTTGGGTCTTATTTTATTTTGTGGTACTGGGTATTGAATCCAGGGCTTCATGCATGCGAGGCAAGTGTTCTACCACAGATCTATGTCGCCAGCCTTCTTTCCCTTTCAGTTTAGACTTTGCCTCCTATAGTATTGGTAAAGAGTTAGAAATGAGAGGGTGAGCAGAGGGTTGGTCACACCACAGACCTTCCAGCTGCCTCATTTACCATCTGGGTGGCCTTAGCTTCTCTGGGCTTCTCATTTCCAGAAGAAATGGGATATGGACTAGAACGGAAATGGAGGTAATATTAAGAGAGTTTTGGAGTCTGGGTGGATAATATAGGGGTTATGGTGCATGCAACCTCAGTTCAGTCCCCAGCACACATGAGTCTCTTGAGCACCAAGCAGGGTGGGCCTGGTTGTCCCAGATTCCCAGGATCTGAGCAGCACTGCGCCTCGAAGCCCCTCCATTGAACTGCTGGCCCAGTTATCAGGGAATTACCAGGAACTGTAGCCTCCATGCCCCCCAGAGCACCTCATCCCCCAAAAGAAGAGAGATGAAGATTCAGAAAAGAAGCAGTTCCTAAATGCTCAATCACGGACTCAATTCACTTTGCTTCTCCAGGGATTCCAATGTACTCTAGTGCCTCGACATCCTGCTCCCCCAAACTTTCTTTTTTTTCTACACATTTCTGGTTGCCACATCTCAATTTCTCTGCTAATTTCATCCCCACTGATCCCCTCTGTAGCCTGAATGCCAATGGTTAAACCTTAGAACCAGGCCCTGTTGCCCATCATCAACCATCGTGTCTTGCTCCCATACCCTGCCCTGCCTCACCTGTCCAGGTCATCCTATCTGTAAACACCTTAAAGGCAGGGACTGTGTCCATCCAGGTCGCTGGTATAGCTCAGGGCAGAAAGGTCTTTAGTAAACAATTGTTGAAAAAAATCTGTTAGCAGGGACCAGAGCTGTAGTACAGCAGGCAGGGCATTTGCCTTGCACGTGATTTATGTGGGTTCAATCCCCAGCAAGCCATATAGACCCCTGAGCTCTACCATGAGAAATTCCTGAGTACAGAGCCATGAGTAACCCCCTGAGAATTGCCAGTGTAACCCAAAAGGCTGTTAATGTACCATTTCACTCCCATACCTTGGACATGCCTTTCTCCTTTTCTTCATCTTCTGGAGCTCCCTAAGCAATCACAAGTCACTTTCCTGCTCTCATTGTCTGTCACTTTGCCCACCTGATCTTCCCTTTCTCTGACCTGGGTGCACACTGTCAGAATGATCCTCCTACAGCACAACATTCTTTTGTCTTTATCAGGGCATAACAAGTCTCCACTAGAAAAGCAACATGACCTGAGAGAAAGCACTCACCTGGGGAGTCTCTCAGAGCTGCCTCCTTGATGTCTTTCTGCTGCCTTCTTTGCGCCGTGGTTTCCTCATCTGTGAAGACATAACAATGCCGTGGCTACTGTGTTTGTCTGGAACATTCTATAGCAGCTGTCATTTATTGGGCCACACTCGCTTTGGAAAACTGATACTTGTTTTTCTGCTTGGGTGTGGCAAGCATGACTGCTCGCTAGAATCAAACACTGAAAACATAACTTCTCCATGTTTGCATCCCTGCGCTGACAGAAATATTGTGAGGTGAATCAAAGAAGAAATCTTTATAACAGTGTACGCTCAGAATGCGCATATGCTTCATTAGTCTGGAATTCTCATAATTGTGTGTCCTGGAAATGATGTAGTTTGCCCTAAAGTCTTTCATTCATGGTGATAGTGCTAGGTCCAGTTGGGGTTCTGAAATGTTCTGAAGTTCACGTGTTGTATTTCAGACTTGGTGACTGGCTATTAGCAAGTGAGTCAGGTCATTAAAGCAGTAAAGTGTGTTTGCTAGAAGCTGCTCCATTCAGGGCTATCCTCTAGGAACAACTCCTTATTACTTAGTCAGCTCTGTCTGATTTAGTATTCTGAGATACAGTTTATCTCAGAATGTATTCAAAGGCATACATCTGTAACAAAGAATATTCTATAGCCAGTTATATATTTCTCCAAGCCTTCACAAGAGTCTCATCTTTACTTCATGGTTGTGCTGTATATTAGTCTTTGACTTATTAGAGAGCCATGCTCTTTTGCTTGCTTGGAGGTAAACAGCATTTCTCTCTGGACTAATTACTTAGAGATCCAATGTGGCTAGGCAAATATTCCAGTAAGATCTAGCTAGTCCCACGATGATTGTGGCAGCATGAGAGAATATTTATACCAACCAGTATAGAATACATGGTCAGATGAACTGCCACATTCACTGTCCTCCTCCTATCTACAAAATGGCCTGCAGGAGGCAACTCCAGGCCAGATGCAGAGGCTCTGGGCAACAGTGTACTGCAACAATGGACCTCATTCCCAATGAATGGAGACGATACTGGCGCCTGCTGGAGCAAATTGATGAAAAACGGGAAGACAAGTGATACAAGTGAAGTGATACTGTGTGCTAGACACACTGTCCTAAGGTTTTTTTTTTTGTCATTTGACTCCTGTATTGGTCATATAAAGGAAAAACATTAATTTCCTTTGTATAGAAGAAGAGTTACACTAGGTGACAGAATCAGGATTTGAAAAGCCATGGTAACAACTGTGCTCATTTTCTAAACCAGGAAATGGAAATAATGGAAAATGGAAATGAAGGGATTTGCCCAATGTCACATTCACACAGCTACTTTGTGTGAGACTGGGAACCAAAATAGATGTCTTAGGCCAAGAATCTATGGCTGAAATGGCATCTTTCCCACTTCACTAGAATAGATTGCCTCCCTGTACTTGGAGTGCAGTAACTGTGTATCGAGGAGTGAATCTCTCTGACCTCTGGCTAGTTGTTGGTCCAGATTGGCTCTTGGCCCATTACTCTCACTCGCGTCCCTCTTTAGGAGGTTTGCACCAATACGACTTTCCTAAAACTTCTCACCAAGAACCCTAGCTAGTGACCCCTTACCACTATTGGCTACATCTTGCCCTTTGTCTTCAGTTCACAGAAGCAATGGACGCTACTGATTCCTCCTTCTTTGTTGAAATGTTTCCTCCTTAACTCCTGTGATAGTGACTCCTCTTCCACCTGTCTGTTCAGTTTGTCCTTTAATTGTGACTTCTTCCCAGTCCTTTCCTAGTCCCTCTTCATTTGACAAGTCCTCTGCACTTGATCATCACACCCATTGCTTTTAGTTATCGCCTGGTTTTTCCTACTCTGTATCTCCAACCCAGACATCTTTGCTAGGCAAAAGCCCTGCACATTCGACTCTGCCTGGGACACCCATTTGGATCCCAGTCCAAACAATGGTAGTGGTATTCTAATGGCAGGATCTTCTAAAAAACAGACAGTTGCCACGTTTTGTCAACTTGACCTCCTCTGTCTTCTCAGTGCCCCTGCTCTTGACCTGGGCAGTTGCAGATGCCCCATGCTTGTTTTCCTCTTCCCAGAGGCTCTCTTCTTCAGGGTTCCATTATATTTCTAGGACTGTTCCACGGATCCCTTGTAAGTTCTTCCTACCTTTCCTGCCTGCTGCAATCCCAGGCAGCAGAATGTACAAACCCTGGGATCAAATCTAGGCTAGATGATCAGGAAAGTTGTTTTCACTCTGAGTTTCAATTTCCTCAATGGAAGGCTGGCGCCTTCCTCAGAGGGCTGTTATGATGACTGAGATACTGCCAGTGAATTGCCTGGCATAGGGGCCCAACACACGTGAAAGCTCAGAACACGGATTTTTCTCTCTGCCGCCTCTGGTCATATTCATGCACAGCCACACCCTGAGGTGCCTCCTGGACACCAGAGCTTGGGAGGAAGAGTCAGGCACTACCCTGGATACTGGCCTGTCTCCTGGGTTTGTCCCAGGGATAGCCAGGGCTGCTTGTTAGCTCTCTTCTCCTCCCTTCTCTCGCTTCTTTGTGCCTGTCCCACCTCCTGTAGGCTCTTCCTGTCTCTGACTCTCTTACTCACCTCCCCCTTTCAGATGAACCCCGTTCACTTCTTCCTTCACCTTACACTTTCCCAGTCCTATCTTACTCCCTGTTATGCCCACCCCTACCAGAACTCTCCTCACTGTTCTGTCTCCCGTCTGCCTGGGTCTGAATCTCCTGTTTGTCTCGTTTCTGCCCATTTCTGCCTAGGCTTGAATCTTTCCCCCCACTGTGTTCACTGAAGCTAGTTCCCCTCTCCTTCCTACACTTCTGCACCAATCTGCCTTTCTCATTGCCCCCTTCTCACCCTATTGTCTTTCTGGTCCCTGATCCTTCTTGGCCCTGGGACAGGAAGTTGAGGGAGGAGGCCTGGGTGGTGCCAACAATCCTAGTCCATTTCCCCTCTGTACCTTGGACCACTTCTCTGCTTCTCCTAGAGTACCCCTTTCCCTCATAGTATCCCCGTCCCTGGAGCACCCCTTTCCTCTCACACCCTCCCTCACCCTTCCCCCAATCCACCTCTTTCCTCCCCATGTTCCCCCTGCGCCCAGGTCTTATAGACACACAGGCTGCTGGAGAGGGGTGGGGTAGTACTGACATCACATTTCAGGCCCCAATGAGCAGTCTTGCCCCTCCCCTCCTAATGAGAACCAGCTGTGATTCTAGAGGCCCAGATGTGGGGCTTAGAGGGGAGAGTGGGATGGAGCCAGAGGACAGAGTAATAGGACCAGGATAGAGTGGGGGCATGGAAGGAGGCTGAACAGGGAAGAAGAAAAGATATGACAGACGTGGAGAAGACAAAGACAGAGCTGGTAGGCGGCAGGATAGAGAGAGAAAGGAGACAAACATGGTGGCTTAGGGGCTAGATCTGAGGGAAGGGCTAGGACAGACCTGGAGAGCCAGAGACAGAAGAGGAAGACGTCTTGGGTAAAAGGCAGGGTGAAATGCTGGACAGATGTTGAGGGATCTGGTGCTGAACAGAAAGTTGGAGAGGATGAGACAGTCTCGGGAGAGAGTCTGGACTTTGAGTTTGGAACTGGAAGCCCTGGAGCAGGAAGTGATGAGGCGCAGTCCAGACAGAGCCTCCAGGGACCGAGAGGTCACAGCTGCAGCCACGGCGCTGACCATGAGTGCCCTGGCAGCATGTGTGAGAGCATGCCTGTGTGTGGGTGGGTCTGGAAGTGTGTGTGCGCCTGCCTGCCTGTGTGAGCATGTGCATGCATAAAGCAAGGATGGCAGTTGGGGGAATGGGGTGAGAAATGTGATAGAGTGCCTGCATGTGTGCTGTGGGGCCGTGGCTGAGGCTGTGAATGTGCTGCCTGCATAAGGTCTGTGTCAGTGGTTTTTATATGCCTGCATGTGTGAGGTGTGTGTATGTGTTTCAGATGAGTGAATAGACCTGCCTGGGTGTGGGAAAGCATGCTTCTCTGTGGTATCTGTCTGTGTCTGGCTCTGCAAGTATATATGTGTGGACCAGAGCAATAGCAAACAAAGCAAGGAGGACATTTGCCTTGCATGCGGCCGACCTGGTTCAGTCCCTGGAATCCCATATGGTTCCCTGAGCACCACCAGGAGTAATTCTTGAGTGCAGAGCCAGGAGGATCCCCTGAGCATTGCCAGGTGTGACCCAAAAAGCAAAAAAATAAATAAATAAATAAAAGTATGTAGGTGTTGGGTGTGTATGTCTGTCTGTGCCTGTGTGCCTGGCTCTTTTTGGTGTTTGGCTTTGTGATTATGCACCATTTTTGTGTGTGTGTTCACTGAAAATTCTCACAGTGAATGTCTAAGGGGATTTTGCACTGGGCAGGGATCTGGGTTTGGAGATGAGGGACCACTGGGTGAAGAGAAGGAATATCAGCTTCCTCCCAAACCTCTCTTCTTCACCTGAGCTTTAATCCCATGGGATTCATAAATCCTTTCATTCAGAAAAGGAACTGAGCATTTACTGTGAGCCATGTTCTGTGCTGTACACCATTTAGACAAAGATATAATTCTGGCACACAAATAACTGACACCCAGTCTTTGGATGGAGGGTAAATATAATACAATGCTGAGTATTGTAAGACATTAGCTTCACTTCCCATTATCCTAACCCTTATTCATAACTTTTATCATTGATTAATGCAGAAGAGTAACTCTTAACCCTTGGCCCTTCATTCAGTCTCTGGACCTAGATCCCTGATACAAAATTTTGTATCATCCCTGTATACTCAGCCTTTCTCTGCCCTGCATCAAACCTATGCTTACTTTGCCCTCCTTATTCTTAGTTCATCTTACCTCTTCATCCAGGTGACAATTCTATGGGTTCTGAACTACAGCCCCAGGGATATAGGTGCAATGCACATTAGAACCTCAGATCTCTATCACTGGCTCTGCACTCAAGAATTACTCCTGGTGGTGCTCAGGGAACCATATGGGATTCCAGGGACTGAACCAGGTCGGCCGCATGCAAGGCAAATGTCCTCCTTGCTTTGTTTGCTATTGCTCTGGTCCACACATATACCTACCATGTCCACACAATGGTAGGTACATAATCCTACCATTAGGATGATGTAGGGAATTGGGGAAACAGTATCAACCATACCTCAGCTTTGGAGTCCTTCCTCGCCTTGCCCCCAATTCTCACAAAACACAATGAGTAGGTGGTCCTATAGCCATTATACAGATTAGGAAAATAATACTCTGCAGGGCTCAAACCTAGCTCAGTTTCTAAGCTCCCTGCTCTTGTTATTGACTTACATGAATCAAGTTGATGGGGCTGGAAGTGTAAGTGTGGAGTCAGATACTTTCCTCTTTCGGAGCACAGGATGCCCCTAAAGCAGAGGAAACCTATAAACACTTCAGGAAGTGCTTCTGTAATAGATTCTGCAGCCATTGGTGCCTCAGGGCCATGGGCTCACGTGGGTTTGTGTATGTGGTCTGAGTTGGAAATGGACACTTGGGGGGAAGATTTGTAGGCAATATTTCAGGACAAGAGAAAAGTCTATATAAGAAAAGTTGGGAGAGAGCAGTTCAGTGCTGGAATAGAGTGTGAAGTTCTGAGTGGAAAGAGGATGAAGAAAGGAAATCAGCTTAAGGTGAAGGTCATGGAGTCTATGATGGTCATGGAAAATGACTGGCATACTTTATTATTTATTTTTGGGGTGCTTGACTACATCTTATGGTGCTCAGGGGCTATTCCTGGTTCTGTGCTCAGGAATGACCTCTGGCAGTGGCCGAATCATCATACTTGATGCTTAGGATTCAAACTGGGTGCACCACTGGGTGCATGCAAAGCCCCTTGACTCTGTACTATCTCTTGGGCCCTGACTGATGTATTTTAACTGAAGGATAAGATCACCCAGAATATGAAGAATGGACAAAGGTGCGGCCAAGGATTGAGTCTTGAGAGCACTTATTCTTAAGAGATGGTCAGAGAAAGAACTCATAGAAGAGATTGAGGGGTGAGTGGGCAGAAAATTACAAAGAGAGCAAAAGGCTGGAAGTCACCATCTGAAACCAAGTTGGTGTCAAGAAGTCGATGATCAGTGATTACATATTTCAGAATGATCCAAAAAACAGGAGAATTAAAGAAAAGTGTGATTAGATGTAGATCATAGAGCTTATTGGAAGCTTAGTTAGAGTCAATGCCACAGGAGACAAAACCACACTCAGAGGAAGGAGGGTGTGAAAAGTGAGTAACCAGAGGACAGGAGCTGGGCCTTCGGTCAGGGCAGGTGAGTGACCACAGGACATGAGTCGGGTCTTCAGGGAGGGCAGGTGAGTGGCCACAAGACATGAGCCATGCGTATTGCTAATACTCATTCAAGTCTCCATCAGGCAGCGCCATCACCCAGACTACTCCTGTGTGTGTGCGTGCGTGTGTGTGTGGGGAGGGGCTGGGTTGGAGGGGATAAGGGATGTCCTAAGATAACTTTCTCATTTGCACAGTCCTGTTCCCTAAGGGCACAGCTAAGCAGCTAAGATCGTCACAAGTTGTCAAAGTCGTGGGCTTATAGTCACAGGCACACCTTAGAATGCTTCCATTTGCCCCTCTAAGTCACTGAAGGGCATCTTCAGTGTGGCTCAGGAGTCCCATCCGTGTCATATCCTGGTCCCTACTACTTTATACTCACTCACGTTGTCCCCTACCCCACTCCAAAACACTTGCAGATGGTTTTTGACTCTAGACTAAACCTTCACACATTCTGTTTATTCTTCCTAATGCTTTTACCCCTTTATCTCTCTTATGTGCTCCACGATCCCTGTAGCCTACCTACTCCTACTAAGTAGATCTCAATGTCAATATTATTTGCTCAGAGATTGATTCTCTGTTCTAGTCTCTCACATTTATATCTGTTCTAGGAACTCCCTGGACACTGTTTATCAATTTGTACTTATCTAGGAACTCCCTTCACACTGTTTATCAATTTGTACTTACTGGTTCAAGTTTTGGTCAGTTTCTGGACTGACCAAGCAGTCAAGCCTCAAGCAGCCATGAACTATTTCTGTTATTCACTGACACAGTCCCAATGTCTTCATATAGCAGCTACATAGTCTCTTGTCCAAAGGAACCCAAAATAGGGGTAAGGGAATATTTAACATATATGATATGAGAGTCAAGCATATTTAAATACTAATAGAAGGTACCATAGAAATTAAGAGTTGATGGTTCAGGTTCCATGATAGGAACCTGAGCAATAGTATAGTAGGTAGGGTGTTTGCCTTGTACCACGGCCAACCGGGTTCTATCTCCGGTATCCCATATGGTTCCCGCACACCGCCAGGAGTAATTCCTGAGTGCAGAGCCCAGAGCAACCCCTTAGCATTACTGGGAGTGATCCAAAAAAGCCAATAAATAAATAAATAAATAAATAAATAGATAGATAGATAGATAAATAGATAAATAAACAAACAAAAAATAAATAAATGAAAATATTAATAGAAGGTACCAGAGAAAAGAAAGAGTTGATGATTCCGATGCCATGGTTACTCTCGTGAGTATTAGTCCTGGATGAGAAGGAAAATGAGAAAGGACCGGTCATGTTTTTAAGGCTGGAGATGGAAGGAAGGGAATCTGAGGAAACTGAGACCCAGACAATATGCAGCAAGCAGTCTGCTGAGCAGAGTGGGAGCAGTCTTGGGCGAACGGGAGCCTTCCAGAGCTCCTCAGGAGTTCCTGAACCCAGGAGTGGGGAGGCAGTGCAGGTGAGGGGGCGGGAGTGCCCGAGTCTGAGTCACCCAGACCTCTGTCGTGGCGCCCTTCATTACCTTCCTTGACCATGACCCCCTGTGCTTCACTCTCAGAGAGCTTGAGCTGGGGCCAGGGCCCAAGCTGGACCTGATCCAAAACCTGAGATCAAGCTGGGCACAGAGCCTGGAGCTGGAGCCCCGCCACAACTGGACTCCCTCTGCCATGCAAGAGAAAGGCACTGAGCCTTCCTGCGCTGGCGTGCAGAGCCTGCGAGCCCACATGCTGCCCTGGCTGCTGCCTCTACTGCTGCTGGGGGCCTGCATGCCCGGAGTCTGGGGCCAGGCTGGGAGCCTGGACCTGCAGATCGACGAGGAGCAGCCAGCAGGCACCCTGATTGGGGACATCAGTGCAGGGCTCCCAGCAGGCATGGCAGCACCTGCCATGTACTTCATCTCTGCCCAGGAGGGCAGTGGCGTGGGCATGGACCTGGCCATTGATGAACACACTGGGGTGGTGCGTACAGCCCGAGTCCTAGACCGAGAGCAACGGGATCGCTACCGCTTCACTGCAGTCACTCCTGATGGAGCCACAGTGGAAGTCACGGTGCGAGTGGCTGACATCAATGACCACACCCCAGCCTTCCCACATGCTCAGGCCACCCTACAGATTCCTGAGCACACAGCTCTGGGCACCAGCTACCCGCTGGAGCCTGCTCGTGATGCAGATGCCGGCCGCCTGAGCACCCAGGGCTATGCGCTCTCGGGTGATGGGGCCGGAGAGACCTTCCGGCTGGAGACAAGGCAGGGTCCGGATGGGGCCCCAGTGCCTGAGCTTGTGGTTGCCGGGGAGCTGGACCGAGAGAACCGCTCACCACTACATGCTGCAACTAGAGGCCTATGACGGTGGCTCACCCCTCGCAGGGCCCTGGCCCTGCTGGACGTGAACCTGCTGGACATCAATGACCATGCCCCCACTTTCAATCAGAGCCGCTACCATGCCGTGGTGTCTGAGAGCCTGCCCCCTGGCAGCGCTGTCCTGCAGGTCTATGCATCTGATGCTGATGCTGGTGCCAATGGCGCTGTGACCTATGAAATCAACCGGAGACAGAGCGAAGGGGATGGGCCCTTTTCCATAGACGCACACACGGGCCTGCTGCGGCTGGAGCGGCCGCTGGACTTTGAGCAACGGCGGGTCCATGAACTGGTGGTGCAAGCCTGGGACAGCGGGGCTCATCCGAGCTAGGCTCAGCCTTTGTGACTGTGCATGTGCGAGACGCCAGCGACAACCAGCCTTCCATGACAGTCATCTTCCTGAGTGCCGATGGCTCCCCCGAGTGTCTGAGGCAGCCCCCTGGGCAGCTTGTGGCTCGTATCTCAGTGTCAGACCCAGACGATGGTGACTTTGCCCATGTCAATGTGTCCCTTGAGGGCGGAGAGGGCCACTTTGCCCTGAGCACCCAGGACAGTGTCATCTACCTGGTGTGCGTGGCTCGGCAGCTGGACAGGGGAGGAGCGGGATGCGTATAACCTGCGGGTTACTGCCACAGACTCGGGCTCACCCCCACTGCGTGCTGAGGCCACATTTGTGCTCCATGTCACTGATGTCAATGACAATGCTCCTGCCTTTGACCACCAGCTCTACCAACCTGAGCCCCTGCCTGAGGTGGCACTGCCTGGCAGCTTTGTGGTGCGAGTGACGGCCCGAGACCCTGACCAAGGCACCAATGGACAGGTCACCTATAGCCTGACCCCGGGCCCCCACACCCACTGGTTCTCCATTGACCCCACCTCAGGCACCATCACCACAGCTGCCTTGCTGGACTTTGAGTTAGAACCTCAGCCACAGCTCATTGTGGTGGCCACGGATGGGGGCCTGCCCCCTCTCACCTCCTCCACCACAGTCAGCATAGCCCTGCAAGACGTGAATGATAACGAACCTCAGTTCCAGAGGACGTTCTACAATGCCTCTCTGCTGGAGGGTACCCAGCCTGGAACCTGCTTCCTGCAGGTGAGTAAACCCCTGCGCACAGCAGGATGCTACTGTGAGCAGGAGTGGGTCATAGAAGACCTCAGGGGAAGGAACCAAGCCTTTAGGTTTGAGCTTATTCGGTGAGTTCCAGATCTTCAGTGGGTGAGGATTAATGAAAGGAGAAGAAAATAAGATACTAGAGGGGCCAGAGCAATAGTCCAGCAGAGAGGGGTTTGCATGCAGCTGACCTGGGTTCAATCCCCAGCATCCCATATAGTTCCCTGAGCACTGCTAGGAGTAATTCCTGAGTGCAGAGCCAGGAATAACCCTTGAGCATTGCTGGGTGTGGCCCAAGTTGTAGCATACTAGAGCTGGGCTAGGTAAGATTTTGGCAGTGAGGAATTAAGATTCAGTATAGAGAGAAATTTGTGGTGTCATGAGTCTCTGTAACTCTCAAAGCCGTTCTTCAGAAAGGGTGCAGGTAGAGATTCCACACACCCCTGCAGTTCCAGTTCTTCAAAGGAGACACCAGTGTTTTCAAAGCTGTCCAGCCCAGGGCTGGGCTGTACTAGAAGGAGCCTCATCCTGCCTTAGAATGAGCGATGAGAAATGTCCAGTGAGACATTTCAATGCCCAGAGCAGGAAGGCCTGAAAAAGGAAGAGGTGGGAGTCCTAGACAGACTTGTGACAGGCCTGGAGGAGATGGAGGAGGCTTAACTAAGGATCAGGCGGAGGCCAGCTTGAAGAGGTGGTAGGACCCTGGGTAGGAAAGGCAGAACTTTATACGGAAGTGATCCTGGGAGGTGGGGGAAGGGGATGCATATTCTGATGGTTTTGCTTTTGTTTTTAGAGATTTTGTGTTTGCGGAGCAGTTTTAAATTCGTAGGAAAATTGAGTGGAAGGTAGAGCGATTTCTCCTATCTCTCCTGCCCCCAACTATGGTTTCATTATCGACATCCCCCACCAGAGTTGTTTGTTTACACTGACACAGTGTTATCACCCAGAGTTCACAGTTTATGTAAAGTTTACTCTTGGTTTTGTACATTCTGTGGGTACATTCTGGATAATGAGCTGTGTATAATGTAATGTTTATGTGTAATGGGCCTAAGTAATGACATGCATTATAGTATTTTTATTAAATATTTTATTATACCACCGTGAGATATACAATTACAACGTTGTTCATGTTTAGAGGTTTCGGTCACACAGTGTTCCAGCACCCGCCCTCCGCCAGTGCCTATTTCCCACCACCAATGTCCCTAATTCCCTCCCCCTCCCATAGCCCGCCTAAATGGCAGGTTCTTTATCTCTTTTCTCTCTCCCTCTCTCTCTTTTCCTTCTCTTACACATTGTGGGTTGCACTACATACACTTGGGAAGCCATCATGCGCATTTTTTTGCCTGTATTTAATGCTAAGTTCTAGGTTGGTATTAGCCCTTTCGACATTTATTCACACATGTTCCCTTCTCTGTCTTACCTAACCTCTGACTCCCACACATTTGCAGTAATTTCCACTTTTGGTAAGACCACCTGATATATTTATGTCATGCAAATAAATGCAGTCATTCTATCTCTCTCTCTTTCCTTCTGACTAATTTCAGTCATTCTATCTCTCTCTCTTTCCTTCTGACTAATTTCACTCATCATGATCCTTTCCATGTCCATCCATTTATAGGCAAATTTATAACTTCATTTTTCCTAACAGCTGCATAGTATTCCATTATGTAGATGTACCACAGTTTCTTTATCCAGTTATCAGTTCTCGGGCATACTGGTTGTTTCCAGGTTCTGGCTATTGTGAATAGTGCTGCTATGAAAATAAAAGTGCGGATGGTGTTTCCGCTGTGTGTTTTTGGCTTCCCAGAGTATATTCCCAGGAGTGGTATGGCTGGGTCAAAAGGAGCTCAATTTCTAGTCTTTGGAGGAATGTCCATATTGTTTTCCAGAAAGGTTGTACAAGTCGACATTCCCACCAACAATGTATGAGAGTCCCCTTTTCCCGCATCCACGCCAGCTGCATTATAGTATTATATAGAGTAGTTTCACTGCCCTAAAAATCCTCTGTGCTCCACCTCCCTCCTACAGATTTGTTCCTCCCTCCCCTCTACAGATTGTGTTAAAATATATAATATATACAACATAATATATATTTTATATATGCATACATAATATATTTTATAAATATATTGCTTTTGGGGTCACACCGGCGATGCTCAGGGGTTACTCCTGGCTCTGCACTCAGGAATCACTCCTGGCGGTGCTGGGGGACCATATGGGATATGGGATGCTGGGGATCGAACCCTGGCCGGAATGGGCGCGCGCGTGCAAGGCAAACACCCTACCCGCTGGGCTATCGCTATGGCCCCATATTTTTAAAATATATATAACTTGCTTTGAGAGTGAAGGATGGATTAGACTGATAAAATAAATGGTATGGGGGCCAGAGTGATAGTCCAGCGGGTAGGACGCTTGCCTTGCATGGGGCCGACCTGGGTTCAATTCCCTGGCATCCCATATGGTCCCCCAGGACTTAGAAGAAACAAAGTGATTTTGCCCAGTGGACAGTGAAGGGTGTAGAGAGTCAGACTCCAGTCTGCAGAAAGCTGTAGAACGCCATGTTGTGCTTAGAGGACTGGATTTATTCATCACATTGGCTTCATCAGTGCTGAAAAGAAAACTGGGTACAGAACAGACACGAGAATAGAAAGGGACCAGATTACAAGCTTTGAATTTATCTTAAAACCATAAGGAACCAATAAGAAGCTCTCTGCAAATGTGATACATCTTTTAGACTGATTAGCGTCCACTGCCTCAGGTAGCACGGGTGCAGGAGAGGAGACGGAGTTTAGTCATCTCTCCTTTGAGCAATCGTCATTCTCTCCAGATCATCCTCTATTTCAGGGTTTCTCAGCTACTGTGTAACTGGTATTTTAGGGGATATAAATTCTTTCCGTGGTGCTGCATTTTGGATATCTGGCAGCATCTAGACTCTTGTCCACTAGATACCAGCTGCCTCTAGACATTGCCAAATATCTCCTCTAGAGGGCAAAAGCATCTCCATTTGTGAATCAGTTGGAGTCTAGTACTTGAAGTTTTCATGTCTCATAAACCCACACACTCCTGAGCATCTTTCAGAGGCTGTCTGTGACCTCGACTCCAGACCAGTGCCCTAGTCTGACCGGTCTTATGGCCAAAGTTTAGGTATCTGCCTTCCTTTCCACCCACTCTCCATGTCTTTACTCTTGGCTCATGACCAGTGAGTCCTAATTTTCAGACTTCTTTCCTCATTTCTGCCTGTGCTCCAGGTGATTTCCCGAGGTTCTTTTTATTTTTTTCAAATATTATTACACCACTTTTAGACATACAATTGCAAGATGCTCATGTAGAGTTATGGTTCCACAGTGTTCCAACACCCATCCCTCCATACGAACCCATCTCCCATCACCAATGTCCCCACCTCCCTCCCCCTCTCACACCTCAACTACTTGGAGGGTTCTGTATGTCTTTTCTCTCCTCTCTATCTCTCCCTCCCGCCTAACTTTCCTACACATTGTAGAATGCAGTACATTAAAAGACATAACTGTTTCCACTAGTTTGATGGACCGGGTGGCAGCAACCGCGACTTAGGGTCCTCATGGTCAGCGTCTGGACAGCGAAGGTGGCAGCTAGTGTGGTGGGCGAGTCTCATCCGGCTGCTTCCGGGACCCCCAGAGGTGATGGGCCCACTCCCAAAACCCATCTGTCCTCCTGGGAGCCCCATGGTCAACTGAGCTAGGGGAGAGCCAAGTTCCAGTTTCCAGAGTGGGTTTGAGGCTCTGCTTGTTATGGCTGGTTGCCCCAGGGCAGCTCCTGGGTGGGCCACCAGGTCCCCAAGGTTCTTTTTTAAAGTTACTTTTGTTTTTAAGCCATTAGTAACCAGACGAAATGGGAGTTAAAATCACCATTGGGTGTTCATAATTGTTTCAAAATCTCTTAATACTTGATTAACCCATTTTCATTTCTCAGGTATTTGCTACATACGGATCACTCTATGAGGGACACAGAACACAGTAAAGAATGTGTCACTTCCCTAAATTATGGAGTTTATAGAGTACAGTGCTAAGAAACAATTTGACTTCAGTAATAAAACATCTATGATGCAAATATAACTGATGTGCAGAGAGGCAGTACAAAACTTTTCCCAAAACCAGACTGGAGTGAGGAGAGGACAGAGACTAGGGTGCTTGCTTTGCATGCAGGTGACTTGGGTTCAATCCCGGCACCACATATGGCCCCCTGAGCTCCTCCAAGAGTAATCCCCAAGTGCAGAAAGGGTATAGGTGGAAAGTGGGATATGAGTAGATGGTGATTGTCCACACAAGCTGAGGGAGTCGAGCCTTTCTTATAGGGAAAATTGAAGATGTTGAGCAGTGAGTACTATGAACATACTCATCTTTAAAGATGATTTTAGGGATCAGAGTATAATACAGTGGATAGAGCACTAAACTTGCACACAACCGAATCAGAATCAATCTCCAACACCCCATATGGTCCCCTGAGCTTTGCGATGAGTGATCCCTGAGTGCAGAACCAGAAGTAAACCCTGAGTACCTCTGGATATGGCCCCCAAACAAAAAAACAAAAAACTAGCTAACTAACAACAGATGCGTTTAGGAGTCTGCTAGAACAGTGATTCACAGTTGGTGATGATTTTGCCCTCTAGAGGGATATTTGGCAATGTGTAGAGGCACTTGTTTTCCACAGGTGTGAGGTCTATGATATCTAGTGGGTAAGAAGAGTCCAGGGATGCTTCCATATATACAAAAGGCAGTGCCACAAAAGAATTTACATGCCCTAAATACTCTGTTGAGTAGTGGCTGAGAAACCTTGATAAAGTGGATGAATTAGAGGGAATTATAATAGTTCTGGGGAGATATGATTCCAGCCCAAGTCAGGACAGTGATAATGGTAAAAGACAAGAATAGACAAGTATGGGGATAATAAGGCTTACATATTCTCTGGTTGATTGATATGCCGGGAAAGGAAAACAGAAGAACACATTTCTGGCCTGAGTAACCGCCTGGATGGAAGAGTCATTAGAGAGGGCTTTGGAATGATCATGAGTTTAGCTCTGGACAGGTTGGATTTAAGGTGCCTGTGGGATATCCAAGTGGAGATGCTGATCTGGCATCTGGATGTGCACCGTCTGGAGCTCAGAGAAATGGCCCAGGTCAAGGTATAGGTGATGATCCAAACCACATAAGTGGAAGTGAAGGTTCTGAGAGAGTGTAAGAGTGAGCAGAGACCAAGAAGAGAGTCAAGGAAGTACAGAAGGTAAGAAGGGAGGTGGCGGGGGTGTCAGCAATGGGGAGCTGGGAAGGTACCTGATAAGGGGGTCTGGGGGTGTAAGCAGTGGTAGAAGCTGGGAAGCACCTGGGAAGGGGGTCTCGATAGAGAGGACGTGGTAGTTTGTGATCTGGTAGGAATTTAGAGTTCACAGAAAAGGTCTTTATTTCCTCCTAAGAGTACACCTGATGAGTGTGACGTTGAGGAGGAGAGAGATGAGGCTAGCATCAGCTTTGGGGCAGACTGAGAGCAGGAGCTGAGCAAAGTTGAGTTGTGAGGTTGGGGTAAGAGCCTGTTGGAGCCTTTGAACTGGGGCTGCATAGGCCAGGAAATTCACCTCCGCTTGGTCATTTCCGGTCAGTGATCTCTGCACCTCTTGGGGTCACTTCCTGACAACTTCCCTGACCACTATTTATTGCTCTCTTCCTTCAGTGAGTCAGAGGGCAAAGGTCTTTAACAGCTTCTGGAGATGGTTCCACAGCTGTGCTGCAGTCCGCCCGGACTAATGCAGGGAAAGTTTGTCTCTTGGGATATATGGGCCCACTGCCATAGCAAAGAGTTTCCAGGGTTCAGCCAGGAGGGTTCTCATGGTCTCTTGGGAGGGTAAACAGTGGCATAAATCACTTCCGTCAAGGGCCTGGGCAACAATCAGATGTTTCTGGCCTGTCTTCTCTCTGAGCAATGTTCGCTGGCTCAGAAAGGGGAACTCTCTGACTTCCTTTTACAGTGTATCACAACCCCAAGGTCTCGTACCCACAAAGAGCACTTTGCCACAGGCTACAGTAATTGACACCAGCAAACCTGCCACTGAGGGACCATTGCATACCTAGTGTATATGAGTATAAACAGTTTGAAAGAAGTTTTTGTACAAGGCAGGAGAATCAGAATGTCCATTTACTCAAAGAACAAACAGACATAGAGGACCTACTGTGTGCCCTGGCCATCTTACGGGATGACTCCTCCTACACACCCCGCCCAGAAGCTTTTAGAGGCTTCCATGGGGTGTTCTGTCACTCTCCTTTTCCTGAGCCAATCTGGAAAGATAGCCAAGAATTAACCAGGAAAGACTTTCCCCCTTTTGGTGGGAGATGGGAGTTGAGGAGAGCCTAAATGATTTAATAACTTTAATACTATACTATATATTTACAGTTCTCCCTCTTTTACTTCCAGTGAGGTTGACTTAAGAGGTGAAGGGAAGTTAAAAGCTCATAACCCACATCTGAAAGTCAGCAGCCAATCCCAGGGAGTCAGGTGATCGGATCCTAGAGGTAACTGGATCCCACCTTAGTGACTCAACTCAGTTGAGAAGCATCAATTCAGCCCCCTGTAATTCTGTTGGCCCACTCTCCCCTTAGTGTGATTATGAGATTGCTGATTTTTTTTTAAGTCACACCTGATGATGCTCAGGGCTCTGTGCTCAGAAATGGGTGGGACTTTGGGGACCATACGATGTGTCGGGAATTGAATCTGGGTCAAGTGCTTTGTGTGCTGTACTATATACCCGGCCCTTGGTGATGAGTTTAACTCCTTGTGATCCATCTGAAATTGTCACAGCTCTTAACCCTCTTTCGCTGGTCCTCACAATTTGGAGAGTCTGTGTGAATTCACCAGCTTTCTAAAATTCATTAAAACCGTAACACCCTTGTAGGACTTCTGCACTCACTCCCAGAGATGTGCAGGGTGATGAAAGATTCAGGTTGTCAATGAGCCAGGTCCCAGTTGCACAGGGCAGTTTTTGCATTCATGTTTTCTCTCTATGCTGTGAACCATCATCCTTTTCACAGTCTAGTTAGTGCCATGTTTTCCACACTGTTCTGCTTTTTGTCGGTTATGCTGCTTGTTTAAAATGGCTTCCAAGCAACCAGAGTGCCCGAAAATCGATGACTGGATAAAAAGCTTTGGTACATCTACACAATGGAATACTATGCAGCTGTTAGGAAAAATGAAGTTATAAAATTTGCCTATAAATGGATGGACATGGAGAAGATTATGTTGAGCGAAATTAGCCAGAATGAGAGAGACAGACACAGAATGACTGCATTTATTTGCATGGCATAAATATATATGTACATATTATGATATCAATATCCAAGGTCAAGTGAAACATATATCAGGAGGTCTTGTCAAAGGTGGAAATTATCACAAACGTGTGGGAGTCAGAGGCTAGGTAAGACAGAAAATGGAACAATGTGCTAACAATTGTCTAAGGTACTAATGCCAACCTAGAATTGAGCATTAAATAGAGGCAAAAAGATACACATGACAAACCTTTAATGTATGTTCTGTAATCCATAGTCTGGAGGGAAAGGAAAAGAGAAAGAGAGAAAGGGAAAGAAATAAAGAAGCTGCCATGGAGGCGGGCTGGGGAAGGGGGGGGAACCGGGGACGTTGGTGGTGGGAGATGGGCACTGGTGGCGGGATGGGTGCTGGAACACTGTATGACCAAAACCCAAATAGGAACTTTTTAATTGTATATCTTTGTAATTGTAAAAATAAATTTTTTTTAAAATCTAAAAAAAATAAATTAATTAAAATAAAAGCATTAAAGAAATAAAAATAAAATGGCTTCCAAGGGGAACAGAGACAGTGCAAAGGGTGAGGTGCTTCCCTTGCATTGTAGCTGCAGCAGCCAGGTCCTTTCCCAGGGCCTGGATCAAATTCTAGTACCATATATGGTTCTCCAGCTCTGTGGGGTGTGACCCCTAGAGCTCAGCCAGGAGTGGCCCCTGAACATACTGGGTGTAGCACAAAACAGACACACACGCGCACACACACACACACACAAAATAGCTTCATAGTGCATAGAGCTCTCTGGTATTCTTAATTAAGCACAAGAAGACCTTAAGGAGAAAATGTGCGTGTGTGTGTGCGTGTGCGATGCTTAACTCACATTTTATTCAGGGGCCGGAGCGATAGCCCAGCGGGTAGGGCGTTTGCCTTGCACGCGGCCGGCCTGTGCCGGCCTGGGTTCGATCCCGGCGTCCCATATGGTCCCAGCGCACCGCCAGGAGTAATTCCTGAGTGCAGAGCCAGGAGTAACCCCTGAGCATTGCCGGGTGTGACCCAAAAAGCAAAAAAAAAAAAAAATACATTTTATTCAGATACTTTGTAGTGCTATGAGTTCTGTGTTTATGAATTAATGATATCCAATAAGATGTCTTAAACATAAATGCATAGAACAAGGTTATGTATTTAGCCATGGACAGAAATGTGAGCAAGGGGGTGAAACAGGCTGCGATTGGCGTCTGGCGCCACGTCCTACACCCTCCGTGTGCTGCCATCCAGAGACCTGGAGAGCAGCTTCTCTGCACCTGTCCGCCTCACAGGCTCTTAACTCAGACCTTTGTGGCCCGGAGCCTGGGGCATCATTCATCTGAACTTTCCCCAGGTGACCGCCACAGATGCGGACAGTGGCCCATTTGGCATCCTGTCGTATTCCTTGGGTGCTGGACTTGGAGCCTTGGGGTCTCCCCATTCCGCATTGATGCCCTCACTGGTGATGTGTGCACTACCCGAACCCTGGACCGTGACCAGGGGCCCTCAAGCCGACTTCACAGTGACAGCAGTGGATGGGGTGAGTACGACGTACGCAGGCTGGGGTATTGCAGTAGAGAACTTCGCTAGGACCAGGTAAGACCCACCTGACTTACGGCTACATCTCTCACCAGGGAGGCCTCAAGTCCATCGTGTATGTGAAGGTGTTTGTGTCAGATGAGAACGACAACCCACCTCAGTTTTATCCCGAGTATGCGGCCAGTCTGAGTGCCCAGAGCACCCCCGGTACCACTGTGCTGAGGGTCCGTGCCCATGATCCAGACCAGGGACTCCATGGGCAAGTCTCCTACCGCATCCTGGCTGGCAATAGCCCCCCTCTCTTTTCCCTGGATGAACACTCAGGTGAGGATTCTCCTTTTCCTAGGGCTTCCCACCAGACCCCCACCCCACCCCCATACATGAGGTGTTGCCCCTCCTCTCAGAGCTCCTCCAGCTCTATTCTGCTTCCTGATATATCTTTGCTTCTGTTGTTCTTCCCAGGGCTGCTGACAGTAGCCTGGCCCTTGGGCAGACGGGCCAACTCTGTGGTACAGCTGGAGATCGGGGCTCAGGATGGAGGCAGGCTGCAGGCGGAGCCCAGCGCCCGAGTCAACATCAGCATTGTGTCTGGAATCCCCATGCCTCCTGTGTTTGAACAGCTGCAGTACATCTTTTCTGTGCCGGAGGACATTGCTCCAGGCACTAGTGTGGGCAAGGTCCAGGCACACAACCCACCAGGTATCACTGTTCACCCACTTGATGCCACATGCCAAAACCCCAGTAGACACCATAGCCCACTAGTTCCATCTCTGGGTACCCTAAAGCAGTGCTTCAAAATTAGGGACTCTCAGAATGTTCCAAGGGGCCACAGATGAAAACAGCATCAATGGGCTGCCATGGCATGAGACTAGGCCAGCTGGCAGAGCAGGAATGCCACAGGAAGGAAGCAAGGTTGGACGAGGGCTATGGGCAGGAAAGGGTTAAGAAACACTGTCCTTGGGGCCAGCACAATAGCACAGAGGGGAGGGCCTGTGTTCTATCCCAGGCATCCCATGTGGAGGAGCACCGCCAGGAGTAATTCCTGAGTGCAGAGCCAGGAGTAACCCTGAGTATTGCTGGGTGTGACTCAAAAGAAAACAAACAAACATTCCTTTACAGTGTCACTCTACAGATAGCCCCATATGAAATCCTTCAGTTCTGTTTGCAATACCTGTCTGGTATGAGGCATGCTGGCTCCCTGCCCACTCCTAGCATGTGGGGGATCCTCCTAGTGCACACAGCTATCCATCCACATTGCCCTAGACCTAAGACTCTGAAGGGCATAGGCCTGGGCATTGTCTCTCCTCGGGGTAAGAGTCTGGGTCATGGGCATTGCCTCCTTCTCCTGGTCAAAGTCTGGGCTTAACCTCAGTAATGTCCATCTCTTTCCTGACCCCTCTTTATTCCTCCCTAGGTCGCTTAGGGCCTGTGACTCTTGCCCTGTCAGATGGGGATCCTCGAGGACTCTTCTTTATAGATGGGACCTCAGGTCTGTTACAAACACTTCGCCCTTTGGACCGGGAACTCTTGGGACCGGTGCTGGAGCTGGAGGTGCGGGCAGGCAGTGGTGCACCCCCAGCTTTTGCAGTAGCCCGAGTGCGTGTGCTGCTGGATGACATAAATGACAATTCCCTGCCTTCCCTGCCCCGAAGACACCGTGTTGTTGCCACCTGGCACTGCCCCAGGGACCCCCTATCTACACGCTGCGGGCTCTAGATCCTGACTCAGGTGTTAACAGTCAAGTTACCTTTACGCTGCTTGCTGGAGGTGGTAGAACCTTCACTGTGGACCCCACCACAGGTCATGTGCGGCTTGTGGGACCTCTGGGATCCCCAGGAGGTCCAGCCTATGAACTGGAGCTGGAGGCCCGGGATGGGGGCTCCCCCACCCGCACCCAGCCACTTTCGCTTGAGGGTGGTGGTACAGGACTTGGGGACTCGTGGGCTGGCTCCCCCACTTCAGCAGCCCTACCTACCGTGTGGACCTGCCCTCAGGCACCACCCCTGGGACTCAGGTCCTGCAAGTACAAGCCCGAGCACCAGATGGGAGCCCAGTCACATATCACCTTGAAACAGATGGGCCAAGTGGCCCTTTGGCCTGGAGCCACAGACTGGGTGGCTATGGGTAAGGGCAGCTCTAGACCAGGAACTCTACACACTGAAGGTAATGGCAGTGTCTGGGACCAAAGCCGAGCTGGGGCAGCAAACGGGAACAGCCACCGTGAGGGTCAGCATCCTCAGCCAGAATGATCACAGACCCAGCTTGTCCGAAGAGCCCACCTTCTTGGCTGTGGCTGAAAACCAGCCCCCAGGAACCAGCGTGGGCGAATATTTGCCACTGACCGAGACTCGGGACCCAATGGAAGACTAACCTACAGCCTGCGACAGGTCTCCGAGGAAGGCAAGGCCTTCCGCATCCACCCTCAGACGGGTAAGCACTGGGAGCCCCCCTTCTGGGCCTCCACAGCCTGATCCCCACGTCCGTAAGCTCCCAGACAGAACCCCCCAGAGCCTGGCTTTGGGGACCAGGACTGAACCTGGAGCTTTTCACTCTGGCGTTCCCTCCCACACTCCCCAACTCCCGGTCTCAGCATCTCTAACCCCTCACACATGGTCCCTATCCTGCCCTCCTAGGGGAGGTGACCACCCTCCAAAGCCTGGACCGCGGCGGCAGAGCAGCTACCAGCTCCTGGTGCAGGTGCAAGACGGGGAAGCCCTCCCGGGCGCCACAGGCACCGTGCACATTGCAGTGCTCGACCTCAACGATCACAGTCCCACCTTCCTGCAGGCATCGGGGGCTGCTGGTGGCGGTCTCCCGATCCAGGTAAGGGAAGCAGCAGCTAGGGCAGTGTCTCCCCAGAAAGCTGTAGGTGCAGCTGAGAGAGTGGCTCTCAGAACAAGCGTGAGAGTTGGAAAGGAGGGATCTTCCTGCACACCGGTGTGGGGGAGCCCTTTCGTGAGTTGCCTTTCTCCTAACAGGTGCCAGATCGGGTGCCTCCAGGGACCTTAGTGACAACTCTACAGGCCAAGGACCCCGATGAGGGGAGAATGGGACCATCCTCTACGCACTAACTGGTACAGGGGCAGAGAGAGGGGAGGTGGTGGGTGCCGCCATGCACTGTCGCCTGGCTCAACTCCGTAATCCCTACCCGCTCTCAGGCCCTGGCTCTGAGCTCTTCTCTCTGCACCCCCTCTCTGGGGAGCTGTTCACGGCGGCACCCCTGATCCGAGCAGAGCGGCCCCATTGCTAACACTGAGTGCTCACGATCAAGGCAGGCCCCTCGGAGCTCCAGCCTCCAGTTGCTGGTGCAGGTAATGCCACTGTGCCTCCAGATGGTGCACTTGCCCTGTGCCCTTTGGGGGCCCTCGGGGAATAATACCTTCTTAGGGTTTGGGCGCCCTTCCCAGTTCCTCACGAGCTTGCCGCAAGCCCCTTTCACACGGTTCTTCCTGATTCTGAACCACCACCCAACTCACCACAGGTACAGCCCTCAGCTCGGTCTACGGTGCCCCGCTGGATCCCCTTGGAGCCAGACCCCGCGACGCCTGTGCCCGTTGTGCTCCACGGTGACAGCCGCCGAGGGGCTTCAGCCCGGCTCCTTGCTGGGCTCGGTGGCACCTCCGGAGCCGGTGGCCATGGGCGCGCTCACCTACACACTGGTGGGTGGCGCGGACCCCGAGGGCACCTTTGCGCTGGGCGCGGCCTCCGGGCGCTTGTACCTGGCGCGGCCACTAGACTTTGAGGCGGGCCCGGCTTGGCGCCGCGCTCACGGTGCGCGCGGAGGGCGGGGGCGGGGGCGCGGCTGCTGCGCGTGCAGGTGCGGCGTGCAGGACGACAACGAGCACGCGCCCGCCTTCTCCCGCGATCCGCTGGCTCTGGCGCTGCCCGAGAACCCCGAGCCCGGCGCCACGCTCTACACGTTCGAGCGACGGACGCCGACGGCCCGGGCCCCAACAGCGACGTGCGCTACCGCCTGCTGCGCCAGGAGCCGCCGGTGCCCGCGCTCCGCCTCGACGCGCGCACTGGGGCGCTCAGCGCCCGCGAGGCCTGGACCGGGGAGACGACCCGGCCCTGCTGCTGCTCGTGGAGGCCAGTGACCGGCCCACCAACGCCAGCCGCCGCCGCACGCGCGTTTCAGCGCGCGTCTTCGTCACCGGCGAGAATGACAACGCGCCCGTGTTTGCGTCGCCGTCCCGGCTGCGCCTTCCTGAGGATCAACTGCCGGGGCCCGTCGCTCTGCACGTGGTGGCCCGCGACCCCGACCTGGGCGAGGCTGCACGCGTGTCCTACCGCCTGGCCGGCGGGGGGACGGTCACTTCCGGCTACAAGCCAGCACGGGTGAGGCAAGGGGTGAGGGTGGGGCCAGCCCCGCCCAGGGAGGGGCTGGCCCAGCCCAGCCTACTGCCCGGCCGCTGGTGTGAAGGGGGTCTTCATGGGGAGAGAGTAGTGGGCCCGACTGACTACCTACCTTCTGCCTGCCCAGGGGCGCTGTCCATAGTGCGGCCGCTGGACCGAGAGCAGCGAGCCGAGCACGTGCTGACCCTAGTGGCCTCGGATCATGGCTCCCGCCGCGCTCAGCTGCGCAGCTGCTGACTGTCAGCATCGCCCGATGTCAACGACGAGGCACCTGCGTTCCACAGCAGGAATACAGTGTCTTCCTTCGGGAGAACAGCCCGCCCGGCACCTCCCTGCTCACGCTGCAGGCCTCGGACCCGGACCTGGGTAAGACCTTGTGGGTGGGGGTAACAGAGAGAGCCGGCCTGGGGCAAGAAAGAGAACGTTGACCTTGTACCCTCCGTGTGCCCTGTCACTACTCCTCAGGAACCAATGGGCATGTGACTTATGGGGGTGTCTCTGGAGACAGCTTCTCCCTGGACCCAGAAACCGGAATTCTCACAACTCTTCAGGCCCTGGATCGGGAGGAGCAGCAGGAAATCAACCTGACAGGTAGCACTGACTGGATCCCCAAAGCTCTGGTGGTTGGTAAACACCATTGTTCTATAGCAGAACTTTCAGGGTACCCTCAGGGAAGTATTTTAGATCCTTCGGAGCAGTCAGGAGTGGCCAAGTGCAGGGTGAACGGCCAGGTATTCCAAACCTCAGCTGCACTGTGTCACAGCTGTGCCGACTAGGTACAGCTCATCGCTACATTAACAGTGTAGTATGTTGATGCCGAGGACCAAAGCGAGATGAGCTGACTTGCTCAGACAGAGCACTAGGTGTCTTGCCCACCTGATTTTGCTTCTTTTTCATTTCCTCATTTTGCTTCTTCCCATCGTGTTTCTACTAACCCGTGATGTATCTCACGTGCACCAGGTATGCGAGGCGGGGAGAAAACAGTCATCTTCTGACACTTGAATCTTTATGTGGGCATTTGTGGGGTATGGGGAACACTTGTTGAGATCTCTGTGGCGTGGGTTTCTCCGTGAACTGGAAACAGGCTGGATGTCATTGATTGTGTTTCACAGTGTGCGCCCGGGACTGTGGCTCACCTCCACTGTGGACCCGTGTCACAGTACGAGTGGCTGTGGAGGATGAGAATGACCATGCCCCAACCTTTGGGAGCTCCCCACCTCTCCCTGGAGGTGCCTGAGGGCCAGGACCCTCAGACTCTTACCAAGCTGAGGGCCTCTGACCCAGATGTGGGAGCAAATGGACAACTGCAGTACCGCATCCTGGGTAAGAGCCCACCTGTGTCCACTAAGCCAGACCCTCTCACCAAGTTCTTACTCCTGTTGGCTGATGTCAGACTTGGTATCTGTTCCCTGCAACACACACACTGTGTGTCTTTCATGTTTCTCACATATATCAGTGTTTCTGGTTGTCTGTGTGCCACCCTCTTTCCTGATTCCCTCTCGATCTGTCTTCCCATTTCCATTCCTTTGCTTTCATGTTAAGCTCTCCCCAGAGAGTAGTTGTTCTCAAAATGTTAAGCCCCAAAAATCCTTAATGCTATTAATTTTTTAGAAGTCTATAAAAGCTTTTATTTCTATGACATCACTGTTTGATGTAATATCTAATGATAAATGCATAGTTTTGAGAAATACATCAATGTTTTATTAGATACTAGGATGAGAATAATGTAATACTGTAATAAACCAGCCACTGAAAGGCTCTTTTTTTCCATAGTGCTATTTAAGTATGAGGAAATGGGGGCTGGGGCAATAGTCCAGCAGGTAGCACATCTGCCTTGCACGCGGTCAACCTGGGTTTGATCCCTAGCATCCCGTATGCTCCCTTAGCACCGCCAGGAGTAATTCCTGAGTCTAGAGCCAGGAGTAAACCTGGAGCATTGCCAGGTGTGACCCAAAAAGAAAAAATAAAGCATGAGGAAATGTTAAGTGTTTAAAATTAAATGATTTATTACTGCTCTGGCCCCATGATTTTTTTCCTGTTCTTAAATTTACTTTGCCTTAAGCAATATAAAACAAATGAAATTGTTGGTTATGTACAATGACCCCCTCAGCTGATTTACTACCGCATTTATCACTTAACTTTCATAGCTCTTAATTTTTGCATCCTTCACGGAGTTCGCCATTAATTTACATCTCTGATAGTCACCATATAAGGCATGGTTATCAAGCGTAAAGAGTAAATACAAATTTTCTCAAGCTGACCTAAGGCTTCCAAATAATTTGGAGAGAAGAGTAATGACTATGGATGAGAATATGATCACAGAGAGACGGGCGCAAGCCTAACACATAGTCTCAGGATTTCTAATAGATGGAGCTATTGGACATTAATTCTGCCCCTCAAGGTGTTGCAATTGTGGCTGCAGTGCCCGGCTATGTTGACAGGTGGCAGACAGAAGACAGGCTTGTCTACACCCAGGGTTCTGCCCGAAGACCCTGGTTGGTTGATGGTCTGATATAGAAAAAGACTGGGCCCCCTGGGATGAACCCAGAGCCACGGCAGAGCCTGGCAAGCTACCCGTGGTGTATTCAATGTGCCAAAAACAGTAACAATAATGGACCTCATTCCCAATGAATGGAGACCTTACTGGCGCCTGCTCGAGCAAATCGATGATCAATGGGAAGACAAGTGATTACTGTATCACAATTACTATAAGATAGAAATGAGGTTACAAGCATAATATCAGGAATTACTAAAAGCAATTCAGCAAAAACTGAATCTCTGAAAATATGTATTTATGTTCTATATTTTCTGTACCTAGAATTCCAAACACAAAAAACACTGTCATCTGTCCCACTGATTATGTCATCACATATCCTGTAATGTCCAACTAGACAGAACATTTGTGAGTTAATCAACATGCAAGAGGCACATAATGTTTTCATGTTGCCACAAAAACTTACTCTCTGAAAGGCTGGCCAAAGACATTGAGTAGTCTCCACGCCGTCTTTACCTTCTGTCTGTGTTTCCTTTTGCTTTTCTGTCCACCCCCACTCTGCCACAAACACACACATTCTTAGCCATTGCCTGGAAGTCACCCGGCTCCCACAAACATGCATGTTTGTTTATGTGTGCATGCCTTCTCTGCAGATGGAGACCCATCCGGAGCCTTTGTTCTCGATCCTGCCTCTGGAGAGTTCGGCACCACGAGGCCCTTAGACCGGGAGGTGGAGCCAGCATTCCAGCTGCGAGTGGAAGCCCGGGATGCAGGTCAGCCGGCTCTCAGCGCCACTCTGATGGTCACAGTGACAGTGCTGGATGCCAACGACCACGCACCCGCATTCCCTGTGCCAGCCTACTCTGTGGAAGTGTCTGAGGGCGCGCCTGCAGGGACCTTGCTGCTCCAGCTGCAGGCTCATGACCCTGATGCAGGGACCAATGGCCTCGTGACCTACTACCTGGGTGCAGGTGCTGCAGGAGCCTTCCTGCTGGAGCCCAGCTCTGGGGAACTGCGCACAGCCACAGCCCTGGACCGAGAGCAGTGCCCCAGCTATGCCTTTTCTGTGAGTGCAGTGGACAGTGCGGCCGCAGGGCCTCTGAGCACCACAGTGCCTGTCACCATCATAGTGCGCGACGTCAATGACCATGCCCCCACTTTTCCCACCAGCCCTTTGAGGCTGCGTCTGCCCCCGCCCAGGCCCCAGCCTTGGCACCCCAACCCTGGCTCTGGCCACTCTGCGGGCTGAAGACCGTGATGCCGGTGCCAATGCATCCATCCTCTACCGTCTGGCGGGCATGCCGCCACCTGGCACCACTGTGGACTCTTATACTGGTGAAATCCGCTTGACCCGTTCTCCTGCAGTCCTGGGGCCCGGGATCGTGTCCTCTTTATCGTGGCCACTGACCTGGGCCGCCCAGCTCGCTCTGCGACTGGTGTGGTCATTGTTGGACTGCAGGGGGAGTCTGAACGTGGACCCCGTTTTCCCTCGCACTAGTAGCGAAGCTCTGCTCCGTGAGAACGCACCCCCAGGTGGGTCCCCAAACATACCTCTCAGCTGGGTAAGCTGGGGTTGTTCACAAAACTGTCTCCATGCTCCCTCGGATGGTGTTCACAGTCTGACCGATGCCATCCTCTGTGCAGGCACTCCTGTTGTCTCCCCAAGGCCACCCACGCTGGGGATCCAGTGGCCCAATCACCTACAGCATTCTCAGCGGGAACGAGAAAGGGACATTCTCCATCCAGCCCAGTACAGGTAAGGAGCAGGCCTTGTAAGGGGACAGGCTGCTAAGAAAGCCTGTTTGGGGAGGAAGGGAGGGTGTTGCCCTGAGTAAGGGAGCTCGAGGAACTGTCGAGGCCTTTTGCTGCCCACCAGGAGTCATCACTGTCCACTCAGCAGAGGGGTTGGACTTTGAGGCCAGTCCCCGATTGCGACTGGTACTGCAAGCAGAAAGTGGAGGCTCCTTTGCATTCTCCGTGCTGATGCTAACCCTGCAAGATGCCAATGACAATGCTCCCCGCTTCCTGCGGCCCCACTATGTGGCCTTCCTGCCCGAGTCCCGGCCCTTAGAGGGGCCCCTGCTCCAGGTACAGGGTGTGGTGGGAAAATGGGGAGCAAGGATTGGTCAGATGTGCCTGTGTCCAGGCTAGTGGCAGCAACCTTCTCCGCTCACCAGGTTGAAGCGGATGACCTAGACCAAGGCCCCAGTGGGCAGATCTCCTATAGTCTCGCTGCATCCCAGCCAGCGCGGGGCTTGTTCCATGTAGACCCGACCACAGGCACTATCACCACCACAGCCATCCTGGACCGTGAGATCTGGGCTGAAACACGGTGAGACCTGGCTCTCTAGACCCCATTCTCAGTCCATTCGGTTCCCCAGCCCTACCTTGAATCCCTCCTTCCCTGCCATCTATATACACACCCTAAGTCTTTCCAACCCCCAACCTTCCCTAAGTCCTCCAAGTCCCCCTTAGCCGGGACCATCCACTGATGGTACTTTGTGTCCAGGCTGGTATTGATGGCCACAGACAGAGGAAGTCCGGCACTGGTGGGCTCAGCTACCCTGACAGTGATGGTCATCGACACCAACGATAACTGTCCCACCATCCCCCAACCCTGGGAACTCCAAGTGTCTGAAGGTGAGGGCTGTGTTAGGTGGTGGGCGACAGCATTCCCTGCTCCAGGGTCTTTAGGACCATCTTAACACACTTGTCCCCCATGCCACAGATGCACTGCTTGGCTCAGAGATTGCCCAAGTGACCGGCAATGATGTGGACTCTGGGCCGGTGCTGTGGTATGTGCTGGTTTCCTCCGGGCCCCAGGACCCCTTCAGTGTAGGCCGTTATGGAGGACGTATCTCACTCATGGGGCCCCTGGACTTTGAGCAGCAGGACCGCTACCATCTGCAGCTCCTGGCACATGATGGGCCTCACGAGGGCCGTGCAAACCTCACAGTGTTTGTGGAGGATGTGAACGACAACACACCTGCCTTCTCCCAGAGCCTCTACCAGGTACTGGGCCCCTGGAGGGCCCCCTACATCTGCCCCTTGGGGTGTTCACATTGGAGGGAAATGAGTCCCGAGGTCTGTGTGGGCTGGATGTCAGAGACCTCTGCCACTGGGAAGGTGCCAAAAGTAGCTCCCAAGTCCTGGAAGCTGTGTCCAGAAATGGGGAGGAGGCAGGAAATTCTGCTGAGGATATGGAGTGGACATCTGAGCTCAGGGGTCCATACTCCAGAGTGTAGGCTGAGTGCACTGTGGGAAACAGCTCAGCTGCTGTCCTCCCCTGTAGGTGATGCTGCTTGAACACACCCCTCCAGGCAGTGCCATTCTCTCTGTTTCTGCCACCGATCGGGACTCCAGTGCCAATGGTCTCATCTCCTACTCCCTGGCTGCCCCGGCTGAGGGCTTCAATGTCGACCCCAACAATGGTGCGCCCTTCTTGGGCTCTGATTCCTTCTCTTCTGTGTTGGGCTCTCGATTCTGAGCTTTCTTGTCTGCACCCTAAAATGTATCTCTGATCAGGGGGTGCATACCTCCTATCCCTCTGTCTCCTTCTTAGCCCTGTTCTCACTGCTTATCTGGAAGCCATTATTTGAAACCTGGAGGTATTTCTGTGATCTCCAAGAACATGGGCCCTTCCCGGCCTGAACTTTTAGCCATTTTCATGGCCTCAAAAGACGTTTCTTAGGCTCACCCACAGTCTTTGCTGAATGCCTGTTTATCTTCATTCTCTTCTTAGGGACTCTGTTCACAACAGTGGGAGCAATGGCTTTGGGCCAGGAGGGGCCGGGAGTGGTGGATGTGGTTCTGGAAGCAAGAGATCATGGGCTGCCGGCCGGGCGGCGCGAGCCACGGTGCACATACAGGTGCAGGACCAGAATGATCACGCCCCAACCTTCACTTTGCCACACTACCAGGTGTCTGTGACTGAAGACCTGCCCCCAGGTTCTACCCTGCTCACCCTGGAGGCCGTAGATGCTGACAGGAGCCGCAGCCACACCTCTGTGGACTACAGTATTGTTAGTGGCAACCGGGGCAGAGTCTTTCAACTGGAGCCCCGGCTGGCCGAGTCGGAGGCTGATGGTAGACTAGGCCCCGGACACTCAGCTGCCTAGTGTTGCTGGAACCTCTGGATTTTGAAAGCCTGACCCAGTACAACCTTACTGTGGCTGCGGCTGACAGGGGACAGCCTCCTCGTAGCTCCACAGTGCCTGTCACAGTCACTGTGCTCGATATCAATGACAACCCCCTATCTTCTCTCGAGCATCCTACCGGGTGGCAGTGCCCGAGGACACGCCTGTTGGAGCTGAGCTGCTGCATGTGGAGGCCTCGGATGCTGACCTAGGACCTCACGGTCTCATAAGGTTCACACTCAGCTCAGGTGACCCTCTGGGGATCTTTGAGCTGGACGAGAGCTCAGGCTCCTTGCGACTGGCCCACTCCTTGGACTGTGAGAGCCAGGCTCAACATCAGCTTGTGGTTCAGGCAGCAGACCCCACCGGGGCACACTTTGCCCTGGCACCAGTGACAGTCGAGGTCCAGGATGTGAATGACCATGGCCCAGTCTTCCCCTGAGCTTGCTCAGCACCAGCCTGGCAGAAAACCAGCCTCCAGGCACTCTTGTAACCACACTGCATGCAGTTGACAGGGATGCCGGAGTATTTGGGAGGCTTCAGTACACACTGCTGGACGCTGGTGTAGGGCCTGATGGGCGGGAGGCATTTGCACTGAACAGCTCAACAGGGGAGCTACGAGCTCTAGTGACCTTTGACTATGAGCACACCGGAAATTTCCAGCTGCTGGTGGGTACTGCTGACGCTGGGAATCTCTCAGCCTCTGTCACTGTGTCAGTGCTGGTGACTGGTGAGGATGAGTATGACCCAGTTTTCCTGGCTCCAGCTTTCCACTTCCAGGTGCCAGAAGGTGCCCAGCGTGGTCACAGCTTGGGACATGTGCAGGCCACAGATGAAGATGGAGGTGCCGATGGCCTGGTGCTCTATTCCCTTGCCACCTCTTCCCCCTATTTTGGGATCAACCATACTACAGGTGCCCTGTACCTACGTGTGGACAGCCGGGCACCAGGCAGCGGAACAGGTGGCTCTGGGGGTGGGGGCCGGACTCGGCGTGAGGCACCCCGGGAGCTGAGGTTAGAAGTGATGGCACGGGGGCCTCTCCCTGGTTCCCGGTGCCACAGTGCCCGTGACCGTGGACATCACCCACACCGCCCTGGGCCTGGCCCCTGACCTCAACCTACTTTTGGTGGGGGCTGTGGCAGCCTCCCTGGGCGTCGTGGTGGTGCTTGCTCTGGCAGCTCTGGTTCTTGGGCTGGTGAGGGCCCGGAGCCACAAGGCTGAGGCAGCACCTGGGCCCATGTCACAGGCCGCACCGCTGGCCAGTGGAACCTTGCAGAAGCTGGGCCGAGAGCCCCCTAGCCCGCCACCGTCAGAACACCTGTATCACCAGACTCTCCCCCAGCTATGGAGGCCCAGGAGCAGGAGGGCCATATCCCGGGGTGGCTCCCTGGACCCTTCACACTCGAGCGGCCGAGGCTCAGCAGAGGCTGCAGAGGATGCAGATCCGTATGATCAATGAGTTCCCCGTGGCCAGCGTGGCCTCCTCCTTGGCTGCCCGTGGCCCCGACTCGGGCATCCAGCAGGATGCAGACGGACTGAGTGACACATCCTGTGAGCCAGCAGCCCCTGACACCTGGTATAAGGGCCGCAAGGCAGGGCTACCTGCCAGGGCCAGGAGCCACTCTGTACAGAGAAGAGGGCCCTCCCGCCACAGCCGCTGCCTTCCTGGGGGCTGTGGTCTCAGCCCCGTGCCCCCCCGGGGACTATGGCTTCCCAGCAGATGGCAAGCCCTGCGTTACAGGCGCACTGACCGCCATTGTGGCTGGTGAGGAGGAGCTTCGGGCAGCTACAACTGGGACTACCTGCTGAGCTGGTGCCCACAGTTCCAGCCGCTGGCCAGCGTCTTCACTGAGATTGCCCGTCTCAAGGATGAAGCTCGGCCATGTCCCCCGGCTCCCCGCATCGATCCACCACCCCTTATCACTGCCGTGGCTCACCCTGGAGCTAAGTCTGTGCCCCCCAAGCCAGCCAGCACTGCTGTCACTCGGGCCATCTTCCCACCAGCCTCCCACCGCCTCCCCATCAGCCACGAAGGCTCCCTGTCTTCAGCCGCCATGTCCCCCAGCTTCTCGCCCTCACTGTCTCCGCTGGCTGCCCGCTCCCCTGTGGTCTCTCCGTTTGGGGTGGCCCAGGGCCCCTCAGCCTCAGCACTCAGCACAGATTCTGGCCTGGAGCCCCCGACGACACAGAGCTACACATCTAGCTGTGGCCCAGACTGGGTCCCGACCTGGGATGCGCCTAGTGTCCCCAATGCAGGCCCCGTCTGAGCCTGCCCCGGCAGCCTCAGACCATGGTTGGCCATGGAGGAGGCTGGTTCCCCCATCCCAGACTCCTTTGCTGGGAGTGATCCCACATCTCCCACTCACCCACCAGAGCACCAGAACCACAGATTCGTCTCAACTTGTCACTGACCTGTGGCCAGGTCCAGTGTGGGGAGAAGTATGAAGGAGGTGGCAGCCCTGGGTTCTCCTCAGTGAGGGCTTCCAGCCCTTCACCAGCACCCTGACACGGAGCTGAGACTTTATTTATTGGAGGTTGGGGGAAGTCCTCCAACCTGTTGGGGGCCCAGCTCCCTCGGGTTCCAGTGACACCCCTGCCCTTGCCCAGAACCAAGTGCCAATTCTCACTGTGGAGCCTTAATAAACTGCAGTTTGTATCCAGCGTTCAGCTCTGTTCAATGGGAGTGGGCAGAGGCTGGGGATAATAGGGAGGGACCTGGCATGTTGTGGAAGCCTCAGCTGCCACCAAGGGGGAGTGGGCATGGAGGCATTCGGGACAGGGTTGGCATCGGAGCCCAACCCGAGTGTCAGCAGGCCCCTCTGCCTCTGGCTCTCGACAGCAGAAAGTGAGGGGCAAGGTAGACCTCGGTGACTATAGGGGCAGCATCCAGAGGGGGACTGTGCAGGGCAGAGATCTCAGGGTAGCCAGTACTACACCTGAGGGATTAGAGGGAGGTGTGGGTGGCTACCAGAGCAACCATATCCCTTTATTGTTATTATTATTATTATTATATTTTATTACCATTTATTATTATTTTGCTTTTGCGGTCACACCAAGCGATGCTCAGGAATTACTCCTGGCGGTACTGGGATGACCATATGGGGAATCTAATCCAGGACAGTCAGTGTGCAAGGCTGTCCTTGCACCCTCCCCGCTGTGCTACCGCTTCTGCCCCCAAACATTTCCCTTTATATCCACGTGAAAATAAAAGCTCTTTTGACAGCTCAGGTTCTCTTGAGCGATTTTCCTGCTGTGTCCCTGTACATATTCCCCAATCCTGGGAGGCAAAGCATACGGACTAAAAAGCAGTCCCATCCTGCAGAAAGGCGCCTAGACTGGGAGGTTAGTGGCCATCCGGCCAGCACAGAGCAGGACGAGGCCGGCCCTAGGCGACCTCCGGCACCCCGAGACGCGCTGCCTCCAGCTGGGCAGACCCGCGGTGGCAGCGCCCTCCCGCCTCCAGGCCCGGACCAACCCCTGGAGGGAGGAGCCGCGGGTTGCAGTGTGGGTGGGGAGAACGCTGCGTGATCAGTCACATGACGGCTGACCCGCAGGAAGGCCGAATGGGTCTCGGAGCTCGGTGAGCAGTGGGGGGGCCCTGGAAGCAGACGAGCCCGCTGAAGCAGCACAGGTCGGAGGGGGAACACCATTTTCCCGCTCGGTGAAAGCCCCTGCTCCCTCCCCCACAGCTTTCTAGGGCTTCTTGCCCTCGTGGTCGCCAGCAAATGCACTTACAGCCCGGAGCCTGACCAGAGGTGGATGTGAGTTGGCTGAGAACTGGCCGCCCCTTCCCTGTCCCCTCTAGCGCCGACCTGGGTCCAGCCGCCCCAATGCCGCAGTCTCTCCTCCAGCTTCCCAGGCTGTCCTCTTCTGCCTGTCCTGTTCTTCCCAGGCCACCCGTCACTGACTGCCTCCGAGATCTTCCCCAGAATCTCCCAAGCCTTCCATGGCTATATTCCCCAACCCCACCTTAATGAAGGCCATGTTCCTGGGTCCCTTTCTGCAGGATACCACCAGGTTGGTCGCTGTTGGGCCGCGCAGCTCCGGAGGAAGAGCTGAGTCTCACCTTTGCCTTGAGACAACAGAACCTGGAAAAACTCACTGAGCTGATACAGGCTGTCTCGGACCCTGGCTCCCCTCGATACGGTGCCTTTTGGGACTGGGAATGGGCTGTGGGATGCAGTGGGGTGACACAGTGGGAACCCAGCTGGCAGACTCCTCTTGCAGTCCTCAGGAAGAGGGACTTGATGTCAGACAGGCGAGTGGCCACTGTTCTCAATGTAAGACGGTGAACAGGGGCTCACAGGGTCCTCAAACCCTGGCACCACCCCGAGTACTGCTACACCTGTAGCTCTGGAGGTCCCCAAGCACCATGAGGGTGGCCCAGTTGGACCCCATCACCACAGGGCCACAAAGCTCCATATTTCCAGGCCTTGACAACCCATTGGCCCATTGACCAAATACCACTAGGAGTGGCCCTGAGTCCCCTTAGCACTGCATAGGAGCCCTTCGGCCCCAATAAAGTGAAGTGAAATTGTCCAAAATTAAGTCATATTCTTTACTGTGAAACTTTCCATCTGTATTTATCAGCTAGAAACCAAAAAGTGACTTCAGAGATTAAGCATGGGTTCTGTAGTCAGACCTGGGCTCACATTTTTTTTTTCTTTTTGGGTCACACCCGGCAACGCTCAGTTCCTCTTGGCTCTGCACTCAGGAATCACTCCTGGCGGTGCTCAGGGGACCATATGGGATGCCGGGATTGAACCCGGGCCGCGTGCAATCGCCCTACCTGCTGGGCTATCGCTCGGCCCTGGGCTCACCTTCTGACTCTGCTACCACCAGCTAGCAGGCAAACAGGGAAGTGGCCTCAGGAGGGGCGTACCCCCCCCCCTTCAAGTGCACGCCCTTTCCTCTTCTGTTTAGGCATTGGCATTTTCAGGGTTAGTTTCTGTTAATTTTGTTTGTTTTTTGGAGCACACCCAACAGTGCTCAGGACTTCCTCTTGGCTCTGCGTTCAGGGATCACTCCTGTGGGGCTTGGGGATATGTGGTCCCGGGATTGAACTCAGATCCTTCCTGGGTACTACATCTCCTGCCCTGCAGTTTCCAGCTCTCAACCTGACCCTTGGAGTGGGTCACTTCTCACCATACCTTGTTTTAGGTTTTGGCTTTGGAAAGAAGTTGGGCCACACCAGACTCTGCTCAAGGGTTTCTCTGTGCTCGGGATCACTCCAGGCACTGCTCTGGGGACCATTTGCTGTGCTGGTGATTAAATAGCGATTGTCTTTGTAGGGCAGGCACCTTAACCACTGTACGATCTCTCTAGCTATATTTAAAGTTTAAAATTGGGACCAAACTGATAGTAAGAGGTTCAGACACTTGCCTTGCATACAGCTGTCCCTGTTGAAGTTTCCATTATCACATACAGTTGCCAGGCATGTTCCCTTTTCCCAGATACATAACATGAAGTTTAAAGTCCCCAAGTAGGAAGAAATGAGCTGAATTACATGTCATCCTCTCACCCCTGGGATTTCAGACCGAAGATACTCAAAGTGGAAAAACTGCTTAACCATTTGTTTTCCACCCGGTGACAGTCCCTACGGTACAGCACTTAACCACTTCCTGGTCTTCGGGATAAATCTGTATTCTTGGCCAAGGGTCCCCTGGACTTTGCTTCCCAGGTATCTTGTACCTGTTTGTCTTCTTTCCGTTTTTTCTTTTTTGGCTCTTTTGACCACACCCAGCTCTGCTCAGGGTTATTCCTGGCTCTGCACTCAGGAATCACTCCTGGTGGTGCTCGGGGACCATATAGGATGCTGGGGTTCGAACCAAGTTCAGCAGTGTGCAAGGCAGGCACTTACCCACTGTACTATTGCTCTAGCCCCCACAACTTGTCTTTTTGCCAGAAAGGTCCTACTGATCCACCAGATCCTGCTCTAATCTCCCTGAGAACTCTTTAGGGGAAGAGGCTGTATGGTTTCCCAGGTGACACTCAGGAGACCTGGCGGTCCCTTCTAGCAGCTCTTAGCCAGTGGGCTCACTGTGGTGTCCAGGAGACAAGCCCAGCAGTGGTATGGCAGCATCAACGGGGAGCCACACCTAGGCCTGGGCCTTAACCCCGGTGCTATTGCTTCATCCCTTCCCGGGAAGTCTTGATGTCTCTGGGCTGGGCTTCACAGAGGACCACCTGGGAAGCACTGGATATATGGAGGCAGGAGCCTTTCCTGAATCTCTGCAGGCAAATACCTGACCCTGGAAGATGTGACTGAACTAGTACGGCCATCGCCACTGACTCTCCGCACCGCACAAAAATGGCTTTTGGCAGCTGGAGCTCGAAATTGCCTGTCAGTGACCACACAGGACTTTCTGACTTGCCGGCTGAGTGTCCGGTGAGAGGGAATGGTGACCCTGGAGAGGGAACCAATCATTCCATCTGGGAGATGAGCTTTGCCAATGGGAGGGGGCCAACAGCTTGCTGGGGGCCTGTGGGTGAAGCGCTTATGCATGGGAAGACTAAGGAGCAGCTCAGAGATGCTCAATGCTTCAACCAAAGCTTTCTGAACTCTTTTCTCGGATGTTTGCCCTACAGACAGGCGGAGCTACTGCTTTCTGGGGCTGCATTTCACCACTATGTGGGAGGCCCTGCAGAGACTCATGTCATAAGATCCTCTCGTCCCTACCAGCTCCCGAAGGCCTTGAGCCTCCATGTAGACTTTGGTAACATTCACAGGGGTTGCTGAGGGTTGGGTAGGGGAGCCGAGGCAGACAATGTTGGGTGTGGGTGTGGAAGGTGTGGGGGACAGAGGCAGGGACAGAGGTGAAATGGAGCCTGGAGTCTGGAAGTTCTCTCCTCCAATCTGCCCTCTCTTCACAGTGGGGGGTTTGCATCGCTTCCCCCCATATCATCGCTAAGGCAACACTCCGAGCTCCAAGTGGCAAGGACCTTTGGCTTTCATCTGGGTGTCACTCCAGCTGTGATTCGTGAGCGATACAACTTGACAGCACAAGATGTGGGCTCTGGCACGACCAACAACAGTCAAGCCTGTGCCCAGGTGAGTCCAAGTCCCAGGGGCCTCACTAACTGTCCAAGGCACCTGACCTCCCCAGGGCTTGCTCTCAGCCTGGCTCCTGGGCTCTCAGCCCCTCGCCTGTGAGCTTTCCTGGTTTTCCTTTGTGCTTTGAACTCTGATACCTTGTATTTGCTCCGATTCCCTCTGCAGTTCCTGGAACAGTATTTCCATGAGTCGGACCTGGTTAAGTTCATGCGCCTCTTCGGTAGAAAATTCAAACACCAGGCATCTGTCACCCGTGTGGTCGGGAAACAGGGCGGGGCCGGGCCGGATCGAGGCCAGTCTGGATGTGGAGTATCTGATGAGTGCCGGAGCCAACATCTCCACCTGGGTCTACAGTAGCCCAGGTACTACCAGGGCGGTGGGCAGTGAGGAAGGGTTGAGGGCTGAGCCCTTCTTCCTAACTGGAGTTTCTAGAACTCGAGGGAGATCCCAGGAGCTCCCAAATGATAGCATTGTGTTCCTCTTTGCGACTCCCCAGGCCGGCATGAGTCCCAGGAGCCCTTCCTGCAGTGGCTCCTGTTGCTCAGCAATCAGTCTGTCCTGCCACACGTGCACACCATTAGCTACGGCGACGACGAGGACTCCCTCAGCAGCGCCTACATCCAGGCGTGTCAACACCGAAGTTTCAAAAGGCGGCTGCTCGGGGCCTCACCTTGCTCTTTGCCTCAGGTGTGATTTCATCATAGGTGTGACTTGACTTTATTCCCATTCAGCTCTGAAATTTTGGCCCCACAGTGTCCCCTGATCACAGCTTCTCAGTCTGAACTCAGTAGAGGTGTACTGACCTAGCCTTTCAACTCTGACCTCTGACTGTAAGACTAATCCTGGAGCTTCCCTTCTGATGTTGGAACCTTGAGCTCTGGCTGACTAAAGAGAGAGCTTAGCTTGGTCTCTTCACAGGTGACAGTGGAGCTGGGTGTTGGTCTGTCTCTGGAAGACACCGGTTCCGTCCCTCCCTTCCCTGCTTCCAGGTAATCCCCTTACCTCACCACTTGCCTGTTGACTACCAGCTTGTCATTGGAAACCTCATGAGGTGCTCCCCGTGGCTCAGCCCTCAGCAATCTGCCGAGGTTGCTACACTCTCCCTCTTCTCCCATAGATCAGGGAAAATTAGATTAGATTATAAGAGACAGCACACAAGATAAGAGATAGCACACAAGAGTGTCTCTCCTTCTCGGGTCCCAGGTATGTTGGTTGGAGAAACGTGATGGGTGTTCATCAGGGCAGTCTTGTCGTGGCCATCTTAGGCTGTGTGCTCAAGACTCTGTCTCCCCCAGTACAATCTTCCACACATAATCTGGCTGTTTCAGCAAAACCCAGGCATTCTCACCCACCCACACGCATAGATCTGCTGAGACCCCTACAGTCTGGGTGCTCCCTTCTGCAGTCTGAGTGCTCCCTTCTGCAGTCCATGTGCTCCCTTCTGCAATCTGAGTGTTCTCTTCTGCCCCCCAGCCCCTATGTCACCACAGTGGGAGGCACGTCCTTCCAGAATCCTTTTAGAGTTTCAAATGAGGTGGTTGACTATATCAGCGGTGGTGGCTTCAGCAACGTGTTCCCGCGCCTTCATACCAGGTACGTATATATTTGTGTAGAATAAGCCCACTTATAAGCCCAGGGGGGTGTGGGAGTTGTTGCGTGAGTGCTGAACAGGCTACAAGCGAACACCCCACAACACCTTTCAGGAGGAAGCTGTAAACAAGTTCCTGAGTTCCAGCCCCCACTTGCCCCCCAGCCAGTTACTTCAGTGCCAGAGGTCGTGCTTACCCAGATGTGGCAGCGCTCTCTGATGGCTACTGGGTGGTCAGCAATGGTGTGCCCATTCCATGGGTATCTGGCACCTCGGTGAGAATCCGCCTAGCTGCTAACGGCCTCTGAGGAGCTCCCTGCCCCCTGCCCCAATACCCTTTACAGCTCTATATCCAATGCCTCTTAGCTGTCGCACACTCCCTTTCATTGTCTCCCTCTGGGCCTCTCTTCTGCACCGTCATTCCTGCAGGCATCGACGCCAGTGTTTGGTGGAATCCTGTCCTTGATCAATGAGCACAGGCTGCTCAGTGGCCGCCCCACTCTTGGTTTTCTCAACCCAAGGCTGTACCAGCAGCATGGGAAAGGACTGTTTGATGTGAGTGATGGGCTGTGGCATGCTCTCATGGTTCTTGGGAGTAGAATAGGGACTTGAGGGCAGTTCTTATGGGGCTATACCTTCGGGATGGAGTACCGGGTCTGGGTGTGCTTTTATCAACAAACACAGGTGTGCTGCCCACTTTCTCCGTAGGTAACCCATGGGTGTCACAAGTCCTGTCTGAATGAAGAGGTGCAGGGTGAAGGCTTCTGCTCTGGTCCTGGGTGGGATCCTGTGACAGGCTGGGGAACACCCAACTTCCCAGACCTGCTGAAGACACTCATTAACCCTTGATCCTGTCCTGATGGGTGAAGGAACTGTGCCTACCCCACAGCTGGCGACTTGGCACCTGCATCTCTTGAGAGCCCTACAAAATCCTCATGTTCAGCGCTACTGACAGCTCCCGATCCGAACCCTGAAGTGCTGTGGGCTTAGCATGGCTCCGAGTCCTTGCCTCCACCGCATTCTCGGTTCTGTTCTCCCCTACACCTGCCACGTCTTCCTCAGCAGCTGCATGACCATGAGCGCCCTCTCCCTCATTCATTCTCTTCTCAGCCAGGCTTTCCCACTGGGCTGTCTGAAGTGTCAGTGTGTGCTGTTTCCCCTCCAGCTCAGAGGCATTAGTGCATCGCACTGAGGCCCCTACTCTCATGTACCCATCCTTAGCCCCTGTCTGAGGAACAGCAGTGGTCTTGTCACCAGTACACATTGCTTTATGGGCTCTCCGTTTGCTGTGCTCTCTCCTTCCCTTCCTTTCCAAGGCCTAACCCCTCCCCCGCCCATAAATTCCCTCTTCTCTTATTTCTGTGCTTCATCAGTGAATCTTGGCGTACTTGGTTCTAGTACTTTCTAGTTCTAGTTTCTAGTTCTGAGTAACTCTTTCATTCTACCCATTGTCCCTCTAATAAACCAATTTCTGTCATCTCACTAATTTAGACTGATAGTGATTAGCAATTGAAACACAAAATGTGTGATACTCAGCATTTCTTCTTCATTTTTTTTAATGGGGGTGAGGTAGTGCCAGGAATAAAACCCAGAACCTCACACGTGCTCTACCACTGTGCTACATCTTTGGCCTCAGCACTTTTTTTTTTGTAACTTCAAGGGCTCTTTTTTCTTCTTGGTAAATGATTCAATCAGTACTTCTTGATGCTTCTAGTCAAGCCAGATACCCACCCCAACCCCTATCTTTAACCAGCAAGACCTACTGATTACACTTTTCTAAAATGTCTTCATCCACAAGTCCTAAATATACCAAGAACTTACATACTTTTCTCCATCTCTAATGCTACGTTTTTCTCCTTTAAAATGTAGGAGCCTTTGTAAAAAGTCTCCTAAGTTTCTACCCTTCCCTAAATTTCTTTATAATAAAACGCAAATGCTAGTAGGTCCTTTGCTTATGACCCTTCAAAGTTAAAATTACTGATAAAAATTATGGATTTTTATCATGATTCACAGCCTTCCTTGCTATTTGTTCTGAAGTAACAGATTATTTACTCTCCTACTTAGTATCTGCTTCCCCTCAACCTACATTTTACTTTTCTCCGGATGGTGCCCTTTGCCACAGGTGTGCCTGATTCCTAGTGTTCGCGTAAACAGCTCAGATAGTACCTCCTCTTGTGAATCTTTTAGCTCCCCTGAAGCTAAAAATACTAGAACTCTGAAGCCAAGTATATTTAATTATTGGTTTTGATAGACTAAGAGTCTGGGCAAGTAAGCTCCCTGAGCTGTCTTCATCTACCTCTAGCATTCAGGGAATGATGAAATGAAATTGACAATAGATGAAAGATACTATTTCGCCCTCCTTGCACTGACACTATTCTCCCTCGCACTGATGCCTACAGCTAGTTCTGTTGACGTGGTACTAAAATAGCCAGTTGACTTGTCTACCTCCCTTTCCAAGACCAGTGTTGCCTAGAGGACTGGATCCTGCCCTACTAAACTTTGTATTTCCAGGCCCTAGCCTAGATTGGCAAATAGGAATTTAATGTTTGTTGTATTGAAAACCCCATTTGTCCACTTGCTGTGTTTTTGCATGTTGTTTGTGATCCCGACTGAAATATCTCCCTGCCCAACTCAGAGCACTGCGTGAGCCCTCCTGGTGCCCTCTTTTGTGGGCAGCTACAGGGAAAGGGAATTTCCGACTCTAAGAAACCTTCCCAAGGCAAATAAGGGAACCAGAAATGCAGTGTGGGCAACCCTTGTTCCAGAGTATCCACAATTGTCAGGAGGGAAAATTAAGTCCCAACCCCTAGTCACGTTACTTAGGGGTGAAGGAGAGAACGGGATGGGTGTGTGTGTGTGTTGGGGTGGAAAGAGATCCAGCCAGGGAGGCAAGAGCTTAATCCCAGGCACTAAATTTATTTATATATATATATATATATATATATATATATATATATATATACACACACACACACACACACACATATATATATATATATATATACATACACATTTTTTAAATGGGCATTGGGGAGGGAGAATAGATAGTTAGAGACACAACGGACTTGCGCCTGACTCTGTCTTCAGGAACCTAAGAGGTGCGGAATCCGAATCGGGTCGCCCACGGTTCCTAGTTCTCCGGCCCAAAGCAAGATATTTAACCCTTCAGACGAGGGGTATCGGACAGCAGAGGAGCTTTCTCCATTAAGAGGTTGCAATTCCGGCAGAACTCTCTGGGAATAGGCGGGGTGGGAGGTGGAAGCTCCGCGACTCCGGTGGTTCACCAACGGTAACAGTCCCCACCCTCCTATGTAAGCCGTCTGATTGGCCGACGGCTACAAAAGGAGGTAGGGCCGCTTGAGGGAGGAGCGCGGGGCGGGGGCGGGGCCGGGCGTGACGTCACCGCCGTGTGCCTAATGTGGGCGGAAGCGGAAGCGGCTCTGTTCGCCGCCTCACCGGCCCGATGAGCTGCAGCGGCTCCGGCGCGGACCCCGAGGCGGCGCCGGCGTCCGCCGCCTCGGCCCCGGGCACGGCCCCCGCGACCTCGGCCCCCGCCGCGTTGCCCGCCGGCACCGCTGCGGAGAGCAAGGCCAGCCCGCGGGAGCTGCGGGGGCGCCGGGGCGGCGCGGGCCGGGGGAGCCGGCGGAGCGGCGCGGGGCGGGTGAGGGCCGGGCCGGGCCGGGGCGGGCTGCGGCCGGGGGCCCCGTCGGGGCTGGTGGGGGCCTCGCGTCTCAGCCACTGCTGCTTCTCCTCCAGCTCCGGTGTCGGCGGGCGGCGCAGCGCCCCTGGAGGGGGGCCATGTCTAACAGGGTTTACGTCCTGCCGAGCGCGGCCAACGGGGACGTGAAGCCGGTGGTCTCCAACACGCCGCTGGTGGACTTCCTGATGCAGCTAGAGGATTACACCCCGACGGTGGGCACCCCGCCTCCAGGGGGCCTCCCCGGAGCCTGCGGCCGGCCCAGCTCACGCTGCCCAATTGATTCCGCAGATCCCAGATGCCGTGACGGGCTACTACCTGAACCGCGCCGGCTTCCGAGGCCTCCGACCCGCGCATGTGAGTACCCCGGAGCCGGCCCGGCTGCCGTTTCCCGGGGCCCACCGCCTCCCTCATACCCGTGTTTGCCCTCTCTAGAATTCGGCTCATCTCCCTCGCTGCCCAGAAATTCATCTCAGATATTGCTAACGATGCCCTCCAGCACTGCAAAATGAAGGGCACTGCGTCTGGCAGCTCCCGGAGCAAGAGCAAGGTGTCCCCCCCCTCGCCCCCAATCACCACCAGCTTAAGGAGCCCGGCAGGGTGGTGAAAAGTCCGCTCGGGTCCCCCACCTGGGAGTGAGTTCTGTGTTCGACCCATCCCCTTCCTCAGGATCGCAAGTACACACTCACCATGGAGGACTTGACCCCTGCCCTCAGCGAGTATGGCATCAATGTGAAGAAGCCGCACTACTTCACCTGAGCCACCCACTCCTAAATGTCCCGTTTCTCCCCGTGTCCCCACACAAGCATGTTTTCATAATAAACTTTATTGTGACAGGCAGGGCTGATCCCTCCCATGCTGGGAGACACGGTGTGGCAAGTGACAGAAGCTCTGAGCTCAGCCCCTTTTGGGGCCACTGGTTGGGGTTAGGGGGTGGGCCCCATCAGTGGGGCAGTACCATGACTGAAGGCAGGGAGGCAACCAGAGGGCTGCTGCTTTGGGAGTGCAGACTCCCCTGACCAGGTCCGGACGCCTCTGGAGGACAGGCCCTATTTGTCCTGCATCTTCTCCAGGATAGGCACAATCATGTCAAACTTGGGTCGCTTAGCTGGGTCTTCATTCATGCAGATCTTCATGAGCTTACAAACATGGGGGAAATGCCTGGTGGGATAGTAGGGTGCAGGCCTTCTAGTGCTACCTGCAGGAAAACAAGGGGGCCTCAGAACTTGGGTCTCATGTTGGAAAAGGCCCTCGACCTACAAGGACGGGATTTCTGTGTATTCTCATACAAGGAAGAAGAGCCCAGACATACTAAATTTACTGACCCCACCATCTCTATTCCCAACACTAATGTCTGAACTTGTGTTCCCACCTTCATTCCGATCTCCATGTTGGAGAGGTCAGCAAAAAGGGCACCTCTCGGGTCACCAGTTCCCACAGAAGCACCGCAAAACTCCACATGTCTGCCGAGCGTCTGTTCGTGTCTTCAGGCTTCTTCTGCAGAGCTGTAGGGACAAGGCCTATTCCAGCTGCCTTTCCCATCATCCCCCTTCCATTCTTTTTATTTTTTTATTTTTGCTTTTTGGGTCACACCCAGCAATGCTCAGGGGTTTCTCCTGGCTCTGCACTCAGGAATCACTCCTGGCGGTGCTCGGGAACATATGGGATGCCGGGATCGAACCTGGGCTGGCATGGGCCGGCCGCGCGTGCAAGGCAAACGCCCTACCCGCTGGGCTATCGCCATAGCCCCCCCCCCCTCCATTATTTCTAAGCTGACCTTCCTTTTAACTCTCAATATGATGCCAAACTCACCTTCAGGGGCCACCCACGCAGGGGCATACATTCGCCCAGGGCACTGGAAGGAGAATTTGACATCGGCCATGCTGATGCGAGCAGTCATGTCCTCATCAATCTGAGGAAGCAGAGGTGCGAGAAGGTTAAGCCCTGTTCTGTCGCAGGTAAAGAGCTTCCAGGGGCCTGGGCTGAGCTCAGGGGTGACCTCACCATGACACTACGGCTGTTGAGTGCATGTCGTGGGATAAGGGGCTCTAGGGTGTGCAGGAAGGCCATGCCCCTCGCCATGTCCAACGCGAATTTCACAGCCTGGCTTTGGTCCACAACAAAATCTAGGAGGCAAGAGGTCGAGTTTGCAGAGGCTTCCAATCCCCCTATCCCAGGAGCTCGTCAGCCGGTACTCACTGGTGCCCTCATGCAGTACATTGTACAGAGATCCATACGGCATCCAGTGTGTAATGAGAGTGGGGTGTGGAGCAGGCGGGAGACTGACAGGCACCTAGCACTGGAAGCACATTTGGATGCGAGAAAATCCTGGGAAAGGGAGAGTATCGATAGCTATCACAGTGGAAAAGATTTGCCTCTAGGGCTTAAGAGAGTATGAGGGTCAAGGCACAAGCCCAGCATGCAGCTGACCCTGCACCATTGGACACAGCCCTGCAGACACCATTCACCGCCAGGAGGGCCCAGCAACCTGGGTGCAGGACCTAAGGGGCACTACCCCACACTGACCCACACTGACTCAGCTGGGTGGGAACTGTTAGGAGGGCCACTGGTATTCACCACCTGGGAGCTGGCACGCCCCACCCCAAAGCAAAAGCACTCCCTTCAGTTGCCAGAGCTTGTGTTGATCCAGCAATCAGCGTCTAATTAGACTCTCCCACCTGAGACGGGGACACTCCTCGTTGAAATCCCTGCTCTTCCCTCGTACTCCAGTCTCGAACTTTCAGCACCTTCACCACAATGTCGCGTTGCCCTGCCAGCGGCCCTTCCACAGCTGAGGGACAGGTGAGGGTTAGGAGGGTCTAAATTAGGCCACCACTTTTTGCCACTACTGGAGAAAAAGCTTCAAAGGAGGCAGAACAGTCAGTGATACGTGGGGACCAGAGGGCAAGGGTCACCTCTCCAGAGTAGTTTTCGTTGAGCTTCGCCACAAAGTTGAGCTGTTTGAAGTCAATGCCGGAATGTTTGTTCAGAGTCCCATTTCCTGAAAGTCAGGATGCAGGTCAGGTACCCAGCATCCCTAACCCAGCCGAAGAGCCCAGGATTATTCCCTGTCACCACCCTTCTCCTGCCTGACTCACGAGGCCGAGTGCGGGTGGTCCCCTTCCAGAATGTGTCCTTGTATGGGATACGGTTGAGGTTCTGGCCCATCTTCTCTGCCCGCTCTATGAAAGATATAAACAATCTTAGCCTGAACTGTGGTATGAGAGAGGGAGGAAAGACAGGGCTTAACAAGAGGACCTAAGCTGTAGAGAACGGACCTCGAAGAAGCTCTCTTAAGGGGGCCTTGGCTTTGTCTATAGGCATTTCTCCATACTTGTTACAGATGCTGACAAGGGCCCCGTTAGCCACCAGGTCCTGGAATAAAAAGGCAGCGATAATAAGCTTCCTGCTTGGCAGTCACATAGATGTAGTTTACTTCCTGTGTACACTCAACAGAACTCACAGAACTGACTAGAGAGTTCCCGAATATCCCACTGAGGTTCAGACTTTACTCCCACGCATCCTGGTTCTTACCTCTGCGACTTGATCTTGACCCCAAAAACAGGCATAGTGTAAAGGCACATTTCCATGTTCATTCACTGCATTGATGTCAGCTTTGTACTGCAACAGCTGGTCCAACAAGAGGCAGAAGGCACAGTCAATTCCAAATGACAGCCAGGTGTTGTGGTTCGACAGAGACCAGTGCACATACTTTTCTATAGTATTACAATGATCTGCTTCTATATATTACATGTATACATAACATACTTACAGTATAAAAGTAACATTGTGTGTATAAACATATAAATGTACAATGACTTATTTCTGCATAGCATTGTAAAGTATATTACCATGCCTATCACTCGTTCACAGGCATGTGTGTGATGGGGATGGGAAGGACCGTCACACTCACCTTCTGTACAATATCGCGATGCCCATGACTGGCTGCCAGGTGCAGGGGTGTGTCGTCCCCACGGTTCATCACATTGATTCGTGCCCCACGCATAATGAGCATCTCAACCACGCCGAGCGGCCCTCTCGGCAGGCCCAGTGCAGAGGGGAGAACCCATGATCATCCCTTAGAAGAAGAGGCAATAGTCAAGGAACTGAAGATGGGAGGGGGCAAAGGCTATGATGCTGAAAAACACTTGAAAGCCTGTGAGTCAAATGACTCCCCTCTGGGAACCTCTGGGAATTGCTTACTTATATCAGCAATTCCAAAATATGTCTAATTCAGGGCCGGAGCGATAGCCCAGCGGGTAGGGCGTTTGCCTTGCACGTGGCCGCCCATACCGGCCCGGTTCGATCCCGGCACCCCATATGGTCCCCTGAGCACCGCCAGGAGTAATTCCTGAGTGCAGAGCCAGGAGAAACCCCTGAGCAATGCCGGGTGTGACCCAAAAAGCAAAAAAAAAAAAAAAAAGTCTAATTCAGACTAGCCCTGAGCTTCAAATGAAAACGACTTACCCCTGAAGTCCCAACAAGTCCACGATTTGCATCTTCATTTCCCACCACCCTTTCATACATGGCAGCATTCTTAGTCCAGTTTTCCCTGTGCCTCCTTTTTGCGCTGTCTGTTGATCTGCTGGTCCTTTCTGTTTATCAAGCCTCTTACACATCCCTGTCCGAAGAGTACTGTTACTCTAAAGTTCTATGTATCAGATTTCAAGCTTAGAGAGAGAGAATGTACTGACACTAAGGGTCCAAGGCATTTTAATGTGTTTTTAAGTGTATTTGAGGGAAAGGTATTATGGAAAGAAGGCTGTACTCATGAGAGTAACTATTGACTGATGACAATACTAAAAAAGATCTATAAATGGAAGAAAATGAAAATGTTTTGGACATGTTTATAATGAAAACCTTGGTAAGTCATCAGTGTTGAGGCTGATAGAGACCACCAAGTAAAATGGGCTTTTACCTACTCACTGAACCCCTAAGCATGTAACAGAAAACAGGGCTCGCTTCTTTAGAAGGCAAGCTAGGGGCCGGAGCGATAGCCCAGCGGGTAAGGCATTTGCCTTGCACACAGCCGGCCTGTGCCGGCCCGGGTTCGATCCTCGGCATCCCATATGGTCCCCGAGCACAGCCAGGAGTAATTCCTGAGTGCAGAGCCAGGAGTAACCCCTGAGCGTCGCTGGGTGTGGCCCAAAAAGCAAAAAAATAGAAGGCAAGTTACCTTATTTCTTCTCCCAACATTATAAAGTAAAGGAAGGTACAAAAAAACCCCTCGAAACTAAAAGCACTTGGATGGAGCAGGGCCTGCCTGACGGCCTGGGGCCATAAAAGGAAATTTCCTCCAAGTTCTGGATAACAGATCCAAGGGGTGGAGCAGGGGCGGGTCTTAGTCTCTGCTGGCAGCCTCCGGATGCCTTTGTGCTGTGGTCACTTCCCGGTGGGGGTTCTAGGAGAGGGCCTGGAGCTAACTGATCTGGGATTTCCTTCCCCAGATGTCTGCACAGTGGTTGGGAGCTGGGGGGGGTGTGGCCCTTCTGAATGAGTTGCCTACACAGCTGCCCTCATCTGCTTTCAGAGATACACACAGGCTTCTCCAGAGCTGTGGGTATTCCCCTCCCCCTACTTATCAGTCAGTTTTGCCTCCGTCTCTTCTAACTGATGCCCTGACTAACCAGCCTGTGCAGTCTCAGGTGGATGGGGTCTGCCCAGAGTTGAGCTGCCCTTTAATCCCACAAGGCCTGCGGGTTCTCTACTCCCACCTCAAGCCAGCACATAGCCAGCTTGGCCCCTTGAGCCTCAACACCAAAGTAGTTCAGTTTCACTACCAAGACCCCTGCACCCTTTGGCAGTAAATAATCTTCCTAGAGACAGGACCAAATGAACCCCTTCACCTTGGATCTATAACCCCGGCAAGAAAACAGTAATGGTTATGTTTTTATCAGAGTACTTCTTAAGCAATAACATGAAAAAGAATAAGTAATCCCAACTTCTAAAAGAGAAGTGTACAACTTAATGGTGAAGCATGAGTAAAGATGAGGGGACCCTTCCTCCGCAGACCCCAAAAACTCAACTCCCCAGTCTTAAAAAAGAAAATATCTTACATATATTAAAATTCATCTATATCAGTATTACTACTATTTTTTTTTACTTCTGTCTCAAGCAACTTTAAGGAAGTTGTCTACATTCATCTTTTCTCCCTCATATCCCATGTAATCAGTCACAGTTCTGCTGTCTCACGAACAGGCATTCTGTCTGGTTCTAGGTCTCTAAAACTCAATAGAACTCCGTAAATGAACGAAGCCTAGTATAGTGTGGTTTCTTTCCCAGCTCTCTTTGAAAGGATCCTCATAGAGATCAAGTATATTAATTGTAACTTCAATGGTCATTTTCTTTCTTTTTTTTTTTTTGGGTCACATCCGGCAATGCACAGGGGCTACTCCTGGCTCTGGACTCAGGAATTACTCCTGGCAGTGCTCGGGGGACCATATGGGATGCCGGGGATCGAACCCAGGCCAGCAGAGGCCGGCCACGTACAAGGCAAACGCCCTACCCACTGGGCTATTGCTCTGGCCCCTCAATGGTCATTTTCAAGTGCTCCAACTTCTTTGGCTTCTAAGCAACTTATACTATTAGTGACCACTCCTCTTTTGTTCACATCTCTAAACTTTACTAACAAATTTTCCTTTTTCTCCTTAAGTCATCACTTGCTTTTCTTAGGTCTTGCAGCCTTCTCGTTAACGCCCTCCTCTTAGTTTCCTCTATCTTATTGTGTCTTCAGGTGTTACATATATTCACCATCTCCCTAGTCTTTTCTCCCACTCAGATTGCTTTTCTGAAATTCAAATCGGCATATGAACAACCCACTGACACTTTCTTTTTTTTTTTTTAATTGTCTACTATATTTTCATCTCACTGAAGTGAAGCACTGTCACTTCAAAATGTCCAGAGGGGAACGCCTAACATCTCCAAACTGAACTTGTGTCCGTCTCAGTGAAAGTAATAAGCATCTAGCCAAATGCCAAACCCAGGCCACCTTTCACCTTCCTAGTCACTTCACATGCAGTCTCGCCAGCCTTTTACTCTAAAGAGTTCTGAAATCTGATCTTTTTTTTTCTTTCCCCACCTGCCTCCATTCTAGTCCAGGTCTAGTCTAGATTTCACATTTCTGGAATTCACTAGACATTTGCTTCTCCACATCACTACCCGCTCCTCACAAAACACCCGAAATGACAAAATGGGCACAACATTTCATTTCATGACTTTCAACCCTTGTTCTTAGAATAAAGCCTTTGCTAGAGCCTAAACATCCTCGCACAACCTGGCTGACCTGAGCTGAACTTTCCAGCCTGATTTCCTGCACTTGCCCCTAATGCTGGCCCACAGAAGCTCAGAGAGCTTTTTCTTTTTTAATCTTCCGGTCTTATGGAACCCTGAATAATTTCCTCCGCTTGCTTCCTCGCTTTTTGGCGGTGCAGTCCACCAAGTCTGAAGTTTACACGCGGCCTAGCTAAGTGAAGTTGACTCACAGCCAGGAGCCAGCTCAAACACAGCTGCTCGTGGAGACCCGGTGCCCCAACAGGCTGTGCCGAGCTCTGGGCACACCCAGTAGGGACAGTCCTTCGTCCCACCAGCCGTGAGCCACCCGCACATGGGCGCGTCTGCCCTTCTCGCACCCCCAGCCGCGGCTGCTCACCCCCTGGTTGAGGTCGTTCTCTGTGTTGTCCAGCCACAAGCGGAACGGCAACCGCATTGCCCTCCCGGCACTGGGTGAAAATGTCGTCCATAGCAGCGTCCCAGCACTGGAGTCCCCAAGAAGGGGTGGGGGTGTCTGGGGACTGGAGGAATCCAGGCAGGAGGGATGAGTTCCAAGCCCTGGAGCCTGGGGAGAAGTGCTTCCGCTGGGGAGAGGGAACTGGGCAGGAGACCCCGACTGCGGCTCGGGGGTGCACGGGAAAGGTGGTCGGGCGGAGTCAGGGGGTGGTTAGTGGGGCAGTAGCTCTGGAAGGGGTGTCAGAGAGCAAGCACTGAGCCCGGCCCGCGGCCAGAGCTGGGGAGGGGAAAGTTCACGCGCCCTCCCCCGGGAAGAGGACTAGGGGTCCTTTGCCAGGCTAGCCCTCCTTCCCTCCTCGGACCTCAGGCTGGCAGGTGAAGGGTCGGCAGTTCCTGAGTCTTCGTAGGGAGACGCGTGGTGCTCTCGCACTCCCGGGACGCGGCTGGAGGACCTTCTCGGGGAACTCCCGTCCGGCCGCGCCCGCAGCCCGGCCCCCGCCCCTGCCCGGCCCCGCCCCTGCCCGGCTCCGGCGCGCGCGGGCCGCCTTCGCGCCCCGCCCTCCTCCCTCGCCCGTCTAGCCCGCTAGTGGCTAAACTCCATGGTTTTCCGCACCGCTCTAGCTGGTCGGTTCTTCCAGTCGTTGGTTTCCGGCTCCTGGTAGCTGGTTGCTGGCGCTCGCGGAGCCGCGCGTCGCACGTGCAGCGGCGTGTGGAGCCCCCGGCCCACATGTTTGAGGAACCGGAATGGGCCGAAGAGGCCCCCCGAAGCTGCGGACCCCCCGGCCTGTGGTCTCGCGGCCTCAGCCCGCGGCCGCCTCGCCGGTCAAGGTGGGTTGCCATCGCTCACTCCGAGCGCCTGTCTGACAGACGGAGGGTGGGTTTTGCCCGGACGTTGGAGAGGGGGACGGCTGGGGCTTTAGACTCGTATTTGGTAAAGGTGAGTGGTTCTGGGGGGGCGAACAGCTGGCGCTAAAGAAGGCGGTGGGGGACATAGACCACTTCAGCGTGAGCCTGCGCCAGACTCAGGGAGAGTTTTATTTATTTATTTTATTTTTATTTTTTTTGCTTTTTTGGGTCACACCCGGCAATGCTCAGGGGTTTCTCCTGGCTCTGCACTCAGGAATTACTCCTGGCGGTGCTCGGGGGACCATATGGGATGCCGGGGGATCGAACCCGGGCCGGCACAAGCCGGGCGCGTGCAAGGCAAACGCCCTACCCGCTGGGCTATCGCTCCGGCCCGCAGAGAGAGTTTTAACTCCAAAGTCTTCCCCGCGTGTCGACCCTTTTATTCAAACCCTTGCTGACGCTTTCTCAGTCTCTCGAGAGCCTTTCGCCAGCCTCAAGCAGGGGCCTACCTACCTGCCTGCTTTATTCCCGTCGCTCTGGCCCCAGCCCTAGAGTCTGGCCCTTCTGAAGCCCGTTTCCTTCCGTTTTTCCTGTACAGGGGAGAGCCTGAGCACGAAGGTGTGGCCCCGTCACTCTTATGTTCAGAGTCTTTCCTGCCTCCTAGATAAAGTTATCAGACAACTGGTGGCAAAGCCTGAGTGGAGCCCAGATACGGTTCAAGTGGTAGAGCTCATGCTCAGCCTGTCCGACGCCTTGGTTGGATCCCTGCCCATGCTCAGGACCGCCTTGAGAGGCTTCTTATACCCAAGGTGTGGCCCAGCACTATCAGGAGTCATGCTTACTCTCCCAGGCCCAGTCCATTCACTCTGTTCTTATTCTCATTGTTTTTCCCCAGGGCTCCAGGCGCAGTCAACTCTTGACCACCTTACTGGCCCTCAAGGCAGCATCCCTTCCCCAGCAGCCCCCAGCTTGTCTTGCAGTGACTCCGAGGAAGATGTGGAGGTGGGAAAGAAGAAACACCAAAAAAGAGCTCTGTGTGCTAGGGCTTCAACTGCAGTTGAAAAGAAGAGGAAAAAGAAGCATCTGAAACAGAACCTACCTGACAGGGACACTGAGGAAGAAGTGGTAACAAAGAAGTGTCGCAAGAGTGCTCTTCTGAACAGTGATTCTGCTGAAGAGAAGAAAAGGAGGAAATATCAGAACCGGCCCCTGTCAAACCCAGTCCAGCACTTGGATAATGTTAACCAAACAGGTATATATGTATGGGAAACAGGGAGAGAGGGTGAGGGGTGGGGGGGTTATGGTATATAACAGAGGTTACCTGCCAATTTTAGGTTTGGAATTAAACAGTAAGAAATACTTTTCAGTCCCTGTGTAAAGGACAGGTGATAACTGGTGTTAAAGGACAGGTGATAACCTGCCTCTGAATTAAGGAGATTTGTCCTTATTAGAAATCCCATTTCCATGCTAATACCAACCTAAAACTGAGCATTAAATACAGGCAAAAAGATACACATGACAACCTTTTAATGTATGTACTGTAATCCACAATCTGGATGGGAAGGAAAAGAGAAAGAGATAGAGAGAAAGGAAAGAAATAAAGAACCTGCCATGGAGGCAGGCTAGAGGAGAGGGGAGGGAATCGGGGACATTGGTGGTGGGAAATGGGCACTGATGGAGGGATGGGTGCTGGAACACTGTATGACTGAAACTCAAATATGAACATCTTTGTAATTGTATATCTCACGGTGGTATAATAAAATACTTTAAAAAATTAAAAAAAAAGAAATCCTATTTCCACCAGAGGTCAGGTAAGGTAGAAAAGGGATCAGTCTGCCTATAATAGTTGGAAATGGTAATGCTAAACTAGAACTGAGTATTGAAAGTAGATAAAGGGGTATGCGTGATAACTCCTCAGTGTATGTATTGCAAACCACAGTGTGTAAAAAGAAGAGAGAGAAAAGTAAAGTGCCTGCCATATAGGCGGGGGTGGGTGGGGAAGGAAACTGGGGATGTTGGTGGTGGAGTGTACTGGTGGAGTGATGGGTGCTCCAACATTGTATGACTAAAACCCAATATAAACACTTTTGTAATTGTCTATCTCATTGTGACATAATAAAATTTTATCTTATTTTTATTTTATTTATTTGTTTTTTTGCTCTTTGGGTCACACCTGGCAATGCTCAGGGGTTTCTCCTGGCTCTGCACTCAGGAATTACTCCTGGCGGTGCTCGGGGGACCATATGGGATGCCGGAGATCGAACCTGGGCCGGCATGGGCCGGCCGTGTGCAAGGCAAACGCCCTACCCGCTGGACTATCACTCCGGCCCCCATAATAAAATTTAAAAAAATAATCCCATTTCCCTCCCTACAGGACCCAAAGCTTGGAAGAGTAGTGCTACAAGTGACCCATTTACATCTAAACCAAACCCTGAGACCTCTTCCCCTAATCCTCCCCACAATTTGAGTCGCAAGCAGTGGCGGAACCGGCAGAAGAACAAGCGTAGACAGAAAAACAAGTTCCGACCACATCAGCCTTCAGCCACACCTGAAGTGGCTGATCAGCCTTCAGCCACAGTCTTCACAGAACAGACAGAGGTGCCTCCTGTCACCACTCTAGACAGCCAGGATGCTCGGGCAGTAGCTCTGCGAGCCCGGATGACACAGAGACTGGATGCTGCCCGATTTCGCTACCTCAACGAACAGCTATACTCAAGACCCAGTAGTGCTGCCCAAAGCCTCTTTCAAGAAGATCCTGAGGCCTTTCTTCTCTACCACCGAGGCTTTCAGAATCAAGTCAAGAAGTGGCCACTGCATCCTGTGGACCGCATTGCAAAGGATCTTCGCCAGCGGTGAATGGGAGCTGGGGGGCTGTGAAAAGCATCATGGATCAGTCATGGGCTTAGAGCAGACAATGAATGACCCCTCCTTTCCATTATTAGGCCTGCGTCCCTGGTGGTGGCGGACTTTGGCTGTGGAGACTGCCGCTTGGCTTCCAGTGTCCGAAATCCCGTCCATTGCTTTGACTTGGCCTCTCTGGACCCTAGGGTCACTGTGTGTGACATGGCTGAGGTATAGCCCTCTTGATTAAGTATCTGACCTATGTTCAAGGCCCAACTGCCATGCCCATTCTTACGCTTTTAATGCTATATCCTCTCTCCCTACCTGCCATCCTGATGTCCAACCCTAGCATTTAGGAATGTTTTTATTTGATTGCTTTTTTGGTCTTCTTTTTCCTTCCACCTTCTACAGGTTCCTCTGGAGGATAAATCTGTTGATGTGGCTGTGTTCTGTCTTTCACTGATGGGAACCAACATTAGGGACTTCCTAGAGGAGGCCAATCGAGTGCTGAAGCCAGGGTAGGTGCTCTTAAAACACTGGTGTGTGTATATGTGCACAAGCAAATGTCTGCTTTTACACAGATCTTTCATCCTTCTTAGGGGTCTCCTGAAACTGGCTGAGGTCAGCAGCCGCTTTGAAGATGTTCGGGCCTTTCTGGGGGCTGTGACCAAACTGGGTTTTAAGATTGTCTTCAAGGTGAGAGCCCAGGCTATCTGTCCTTTTTTTTTTTTGTCTTATGTGTGACCTTTTGATATGGTAATGATGTTCATGAAGAAGTTCTTAGCACTGATGCAGACATTTACACCATGAAGGCACAACCCAGGGATGAAGGTTTTTGAGGAGCTAGAATGAGGATTTGGAACTCACTGGATTTTTTCTGCCCCTAGGATCTGACGAACAGTTACTTCTTCTTATTTGATTTTCAAAAGACTGGACCTCCTCGGGTAGGGCCCAAAACTCAACTGTCAGGCCTGAAGCTTCAGCCATGTCTCTATAAGCGCCGGTGACCTCTGGAACCCTCTTGGAAGGGAAGGCACATATTGAACTCCAGTCTCAGAACATCAGAGACTATCCAGCAGACTGACACAGGACCTACTACCACCCTTCCTCCCAAGAACATCATGTGAGAAAACTCATGACTCAACTCTGTTCTAGTGATTGCTTCTTGGTTTTTCTGGAGACTTCTCAGTAAAAGCTAGATAAAGATAAGGAATTTATTCAAAGAGTATAGCCAGGGTATCTTTAAGTCCCAGATTCCAACCCTCTTCTGATCTCTCTGTAGATCAGTTTCCTGTAATGTTCTGCTTTTATGACTTTGTTCTTTCTAGTCCTTCAAGACCTCAGACAGGCAAGTAGCTGTTGCTTCTTGCCTGTGGGGCAACTGGAGTCCACTAATAGTTTGACTCACATATTCTGCACTGTCCCTGTATTGAACTCTTGTTTTCTCATCTTCATTTTCTTTAGAACCTTATGACCCACAACTCCCATCTATACCTCTTGGCCTGTGGGGTATATGTATGGCTAAGAAATCAGGTCATGGGATCAAGTAGGCCTGGATTCAAATCCTGATCTGCCACCTACTGCTGCATCATTTAATGTCTGAATATCTCATCCTCATTTGGAAAAATGGTGAAATTCCTGTCTTAGAATTGTTGTGTATGTTAGCTGGGTATATCTATTTCAGGTCTTGGAATATAGAAGGTGCTTAGTAAACTTGCCATGACTACTCTGTGTTATAAATCTTACTCTCTGCCTTCCTTTGGTATGAAGGTTGACAAGTAAATGAATTTGATGACTGAAAAGGATCTTGGAAAGGACACAATAGTCTTTTTAACAGGCTCATTTTTTTAAGCTACTTAAGAGATTATGCTACATTCTGTCCTTTGATCAAGGAAGTAAGGGAGCTGGGCCTCTTTGTAAATAACTGGTTACTGAGATGTTTGGTGGGATGTTGGGCTATTCATTAACAAAAAGGGTCTGCCTTTACGTGGGCCCCAATAAGCTGTTGTAGGAAAGCTTAAGAAAGGCTAGTGCTGGGAAAACATGAACACAATACTAGGTCCTTAGCCTCTCCCAAACGGTGTCTGCCGTGGACCTAAATGTAACCATTTAGGGGTGTAAAGCCAACCCCAGCCAACCCCCCCGGAAATATCATCTGGAATTCATCAGACTCCAAAATCATCCTGAACTGGGATCAAGTGAAGGCCTAACTGTAAAAAAGGACCTGTTTCCAAGATCAGAAATGGAGTGACTCCAATAAGAGAATGGAGGTTTTGAAGCAACTTCTAGGCAAGGGCACATTTACAAACTAAACTATTGGCTCATGTCCCACCACCTCTGCCATGTAAACTCATCTAGCAGCCTTTTTTCCAGAGATTCATAAATAAAAATCTAGAAGGAGGTCAGTTAGTTGCAAAAATTTCTCGGACACCTGTTCCCAGTGAGACCTCCGGGGTGATCTTTGAAGGGGGCAGGCCAGCTGCTGTCCAAACGAAGCCCTGGCAGCCGCTCTCACACTCCAACCTCGCCACCATGCCTCCAGCTGGACCTCACCTCAGGACTAAGCACCACAGAGAACCTAATCTGCATAAACTCCAGGTACACAGGTTATTGTGGATGAAAACTCCAGGTCTTTTTGGAGTCAGCATGGGTGACCTCCAACCTCCCCATACTTCCAGAAAACCTGACAACCACACCTAGTTAAATATTTAGCTGCCCATTTAAATACTCCGGATTTTCTGGAGCATACAGCCACATTTGTGATATCTCAAACTCTATAACACTATGACTTCACAGTGATAGCACAGCAGAGTGGATGGGATGCAAGGAAAAATCCAAGGAACAAATACTAACACAGAAGAATTAACTTGGCAACAACAGCTTAGTAAATCCTCAGGCAAGGACTTAATGTCCCCATGGTGAGATACACAATTTTCACAAATTTTCTTCTACAGAAATATTTTTTGATCATTCTATTGGCCATTTAATGGTAATAAGCAATATGAAATAAATTGTTCTTTATTGTTACAGGAGCAGGCTTGAGGGGTGATTGGGAAAATGGAGATGAGGGTGGAAGGAAGTTGACAGTGATGGTGGGATTGCTATTGGAATATTGAATGCCTGTAACAAATCATGGACAACTTTAAACCACGGTGTTTAAAGTGGGGAAAATAAAACTGAACTGTGAACCAGCCAACATATTCTGTATGGTGACTTTGCATATGGTGCTTATCTCTGCTATATAGCCCTCCAATTTGCAAAATCATATGCTTCCGAAGTTGTTTCCAACTCCTCAATTCCAAAAACACTTAATTTTTCCATCTGCATAAGAATATAGATGCACAACATCAAGAGTACAACTTTGACTGCTTTGTGTATTTGAGTGGTTGGTGCTTTAGGCCTTTTCAATTATAATTTCATTTTTTTATTCCCCAGAACTTATCACTGGAAATTCATCTGAGGAAATGATAAAGACTCACAATGTCCTGCTGATTGGGATTGATAGAGCAGGGGTGTTGCAGGAACCAGGCATTGTTGAGGAGTGACGCTGGAGGAAGACAGCAGAATGTCAGTAGGTAGAAATGGCGGAATGTTGAGGGTTAGTGAGAGGAATCTGAAGTCTCTTGTTTCTGAGCAATTGGATAAGCTGGTGTTGCTGTTCAAAACATTGGGTTGTAAGTATCTGGTAGATGTTCATTTGAAAATGGAGCATAAAAATGCTTGGAGAGATCTGTGCTGATTTGAGAATCAGCCATCTAGAAGTCATAATTAAAAGAATAGATAAGATGAACCAGAAAGATACTACAGAGGTGAGAGACACTTGCCTCTCTTATGGCTCTCGCTTAACCTCAATCACCAAATGCTCTGTCTCCTGAACACCTCTCAGTAATTCCTTAGACCCCTCCTACAAAGAGAAAAAACGTCACAGTCTGGAAAGCTCTGGCAGAGGGAAATGAGTCAGTAAAAGTTATGAAATGAGAAGACTGCTAGAGATGGAGGAGTTAGACCAGGAGAGGATATTGAACATGGAAGGAATGGGAAGGTTAGCTGGCAGGCATTGAGAGGTCTGAAATGAGAGATGAGTCACATTGCAGTAGGGTGAAGATTGCTAAGTAATGTTGAGTATCTGTTTGAATTTATAGTGGTGGTGTTCATGAGTTGATAATTAGGCCTGTTAGTCTATCTGTATGGTTATTTTATCTGCTCAGGAATCTAGGCATGCTGTGAAAAAGGTGGAGGGAAGGAACATTCAGAATGGAATTTTGAAGTTGGAACAAAAGTGCTCAAAGGAGTTTGACTATTTCTAATAAGTGATTGTTGTCCTGTAGCATAGAATTTTGTAGAACAGGTAAACTAAAGATAGGAGTAGGTTATTGCCCTTAATTGGACTAGGAACCAGAGAGGCTAGGAGGGCTGTATTCGGAAACTGGAATGTTTAATTATTAATATTGGAAGCAGGGTATTACTAAGTGACAGCAAATTCCAGAGTATGGCCACAGGAGTGCCTGAGTGGTTTGTAAGGAAAGGTGCCTCTGTACTGGTTGATGGATTGAGGGCTCATATAAAGGGGAGTAGTGATCTGCACAGACTCTGAAATTCTGTCGGTTAGTGATAGAAGTTGGAGTGAAGCAGGTACCAGCCTCAGGTGTAGAGATAGATTCTGAGAGGAAAGGCAGATAGAGAAAAAGAGGCTTTTTTTTTTTAATATAAGTTGAATGGGGGGACGGTGGGTAGGATGGCACAGCCTACTAAAGAAACATTTAGGCATGATAAAAGACTGGTGAGTGGAGCTTTCAACTATGTGGCTGAAATAAAATATGCTGGTAGCCTTTTTCAGCTTGTCAGGATTCACGGGATTTGGGGGAAAAAAGATTTGTATGTCCATAGGGCTAGAGCATCCTGACATAACAGAGGCAAACCACAAAGCCCAAGGACTTGTGTATTGTAGGATACACATGACCTTTTGTTGCTCTATATTTGTATTCTTCAAATGCTACTTGTATTTGTAGGTCTCTACTCATCTTCCCTGTTTTCTCTTTTTGATGGTTAGTTAGAAGAGAAAGGAAGGGGCATTGCTCTTGTTGGTACTCAAAGGGACATGCAGCACCAGGGCTCAGACCTGGAGTTCCAGCATGCAGAGCACGTGACCTGACATGTTGAGTTCCCTCCCTGGCAGCTCCTATTTTGGAGAGATTTGTTTTTGGTTTTGAGTTATACCCAGAAATTCTAAGGGGTTACTCCTGATTCTGCACTCAGGAATCTCTTTTGGTGGTGCTCAGGGGATCAAATGGGATACTGGGGATAGAATCCTAGTCAAACACTTTACTGGGTAAACTCCTTACCTAGTGTACTATCCTTTTCTGTTTTCTTTTGCTCCAGCAGAACAGTGGGACTCCCTTACTTACAATTTAGATTCTCTTTTTGACTATTATGTTTCCAGCTGCCTGAGTAATTTTTGTAGGTCTCACTGAAGCCTTAACTGCCCTTAACTCAGCCCATCTCCCACACTGGGTCAACCTGATTCTGAAAGCAGAATTCTCCTGAGTCTGAACTGATCCTCCCTGCTCCATCATTAACAAGCTTTCCTTGCCTGAATCATGACTAGGCTTCAGTGTCTGATGTCGTGAGCCTTCTCTAAGGAGATCATAGTATGTATTTCCTAAAGGACCAGCCAGTAAAGTCCTTATTTCAGGAACAATGAGATTAGTTTATGGAAAAATTTGAGAAGTGATTAAGGAGCAGCAAAAATAGAAAGATAACTAGAAGAGGGAAGGAATTACTTCTATTGTGTTTCTCTGTCGGGTAGCCTCTGGGGTCCCCAACAATACCAGGAAGAGAGACAGCAGGGAATAGATGAAAACTCAGGAATTTGGCTCAGTTTGAAAAGGCTTTACTAACACGGGTTCTGATGTACAATCCAAGAACAGGAAAAACTCCGGACTCTGGGTTCCCAGCCACGTGTAGGCCAAGATGGCTGCCACCACATGTTGAAGCTCAACAGAGAACGGAGAGGTCGGAGAGAGAAAAAAACCAAGGGAATCCAAAAATGACAAAAAGGCCCCCTCTTCTTTTCCTAGCTTCTTTTATAGACTGAAATCCACCCAAATCTTCTAGCCCAGCCCATCATGGGTTGGGCTATCTAGAGATGTAGCCAGGTAAATGACCCTTTTGAAATGTAGATCTTTAGGTGAGCTTTTTGGCTCAAGCTTCACAAAAGCCAGAGCTGATTTCCAGAGGCAAAATCTCCCTAGCAGTGAGAGGGACGGACTGCATCTCTGAACCAGAAAGCAGTTCAGAATGTAATTTGTAGGAAGTGGCATTAATACTTTTTACTATGAATATATAGCTAGGAGATCCCAGACTCTGAATCCCACTAAGGTCCAAAGTCCACCAGAATAATTCACTTTGGCATTACCTTTAGAGTCAGAGACACGTTAGTTTGCTCAGAGGCATACTGGCATGTCTCTGAACTAGGAGAATTGATTACATTATGGTTGATCCAACGTGGCCAAGTACTCTTGGGATATCTACATGTATGTCCCATGCAGGGACCCGTGGGAACAGAATATTGATCTGGGGCAAGTGAGATTCATGATAAAAATATTTATGCCGTATAAAATTAGGAAATCAGTCCAATTCTGCCCAAACTCCCATTGTGTCTGCTAGAGATTCTCCAAAGGCAGGGACCAGGTCTCCACATAAGCTAGGTGTAGATGGAGGCTAAGGTTCAGTAGGGCCTGTCACCCAATAATTCTCAAATTCCTCAAAGTGGTTCTCAAACTTCAAAGTGACTTATGGTTTTCTCAAAGGCTTTTATAATCCAGATTTGCTAAAATCTCCATTTCTGATTGAAAAGAAGAAGAGTTTGAGTCCTTTTTTTGCTCTGATTTCTCTCAAAGAAGCAGGAAAGTAGATTTAGGAGTAGAAATGACTGAGAGAAGAGTTAGAGGGTTTTTTTTTTGTTTTTTTTGGTTTTTTTTTTTTTGCTTTTTGGGTCATACCCGGCAATGCTCAGGGTTTCTCCTGGCTCTGCACTCCAGGAATAACTCCTGACAGTGAAGAGTTTTGAGGAAAGATGAATATAAGTATTGTTTCTAGGAGTCTTCAAGGGAACAAATAAACCAGAGAAATAGAGTATGGTTGTAGTATAGTATACCTGGGAGAAATGAACCCACTGCCCAAAGCAAAATGTACTGGAAACCGTGCTCCGGATGGGGTGGACCCTCCTGGACTGGGGTGGTGCATTCCTGGGTGGAGTGTTACAGCCCCTTTGCACTGAGTCTTGCTTTGTTTCCTGTTGTGTAGCTCAATTTCCAGGCCCTAGAGGGCCTGTCTCAGAGTTTGGTGCATGTCTGGGGTGAGGATGGCAGCTCACGGGTAAGGATGGCAGCTCACCCGAGTGCCTGTCCGTCCTGGAGAACTGCCTACACTAAACTTTTTAGTTTAAACTTTTTTTAGTTTAGTGTAGGCAATTCTTTCGAGGAAAAAAGCTCATAGTATTAATAGCACACGAGGCGCCCGGGAGGGATGGCGGGTTCTAGCCAGGCCCGCCACCCCAGCAGAGCCTCGCAACAAGCCAGATGACCCCCCACCCCCCTCCATGAGGGCCGACATTTTCCACATCCGGACCTCCCTCTTGTCAGAACTCCATCCAGCAGAAGAGCCTATCACAGCCCGGATCATCAACACCCACCCTGCAGCAGTTTTTTTTTTCAATCCGTCCCAGGTATGCTGATCCAGAGACTCACAGACATGGGGCAGAGCTGCTACCAGCTCTCCCTGTGCCCAGCCGCTCACGAGGCACCCGGGAGGGATGGCGGGTTCTAGCCCTGGCCCGGCCACCCCAGCAGAGCTTCGCAACAAGCCAGATGACCCCCACTCCATGAGGGCCGCCATTTTCCACATCTGGACCTCCCTCGTCAGAACTCCACCCAGCAGAAGAGCCTATTGCAGCCCAGCTCATCAATAAATGCTGTATTTAGAGGTGACTATAAGAGTATGCCACCCACACGGCAAGCCTGGCAAGCTGCCCATGTTGTATTTGATATGCCAAATACCAGTGACAATTATGTTAGGTCATTCCCATGACCTAATATAATGGTTTGAGGGTCTTTATGTTCCTGGAGCAAGCAGATGCCCTTGGGCTCTCCTAGCATGAGACAGGACATATGAAGATGTTACTGGAGCCCACTCGAGCAAATTGATGATCAATGGGAAGATAGTGATAGTGATAGTGAAGGATCTGGTTCATAAAGAGAATAGGATGAAAGGTAGGCCAGAGCATTAATCCAGTGGGTAGGGCATTTGCCTTGCACGTGGCTGACTTGGGTTCAATCCCGGCATCCCATATGGTCCCCCTGAGCACTGCCAGGAGTAATTCCTGAGTGCGGAGTCAGGAGTAACCCCTGAGCATTGCCAGGTGTGACCCAAAAAGCAAAAAAAAAAAAAAGTCATACAAGATTGTATTGAAAACAGCTTGTTACCCAGCAGGTAGGGCTTTTGCCTTGCATGTGGCCAGCCTATGCTGGCCCGGGTTTGATCCCTGGCATCCCATATGGCCCCCTAAGCACCGCCAGGAGTAATTCCTGAGTGCAGAGCCAGGAGTAACCCCTGAGCGTCGCGGGTGTGACCCAAAAACAAAACAAAACAAAAACAAAAAACCAGCATGTTCTTGCAAGACAGTACAGTTGGGAGTCTCAGAATCCACCCTTTTCATTTTGTGGGAATGGTTCCTGTCCTTTTCTTGATCACTTGACATCCCGTTATTCATCAATTTGCTTGATTGGGCACCAGTAACATTTCCATTTGACCCTATCACGTGCCAGTGTAGCCCAATGGCATCTGCTTGCTTCAGGAATACGAAGAGCCTCAAACCCTTCGTTCAGAATCTACACAAAGAAGTCTGACCATCTTGTAGATGGGCAGCCACATGATCTTTTGATATCCTGTGGGATCCAGTCAGTAACGGCTCTAGTCCAGTAGTTGTTTCCAAATCGCATTACATGTCCAGCCCATCTGATTTTCGCGCCTTGGCAAATGAGACAGTGTCCCTGACTCTGAATCGTTGACGGAGGTCAGAACTCCGGATTCCTTCTCTCACTTGAGTGAGGGTGTGATATTCCAAGCATAGCTCTTTCGATTCCTCTTTGGGAGACCCGAATCGCATTCTCATCCTGCTTTCATAGGTTCCAGGTCTCTGAGTCATATGTTAATGCAGGGAGAACGGTGGAGTTGAAGAGATGTGCCTGGAGCCGGAGTGTTCCAGGCTCTGAATTGCTGCCTGCAAATCACTTCGTAGCGTAAGGGGGTAGTCTAAATGTGGCAGTTTATCTGACCATGTATTCTATACTAACTGGTATAAATATTCTCCCATGCTACCACAATCATCGTGGGACTAGCTAGATCTTACCAGCATATTTGCCTGGCCACGTAGGATCCCTAAGTAATTAGACCAGAGAGAAATGCTGTTTGCCTCCCAGCAAGCAAGCATGGCTCCCTGATATACTCAAAGGCAACTAAAATACAAAACTACCGTGAAGTAGATGAGACTTGTGAAGGCTTGGAGAAATATTTGACTGGTATTAGTATTAGACTTTGGTACAGAGACAAGCCATCTCGGAACCCCCTTCTCTACCTTAGAAAGGCTTTTCCAGGCAGATCTTGGCTCAAGACATTAGTATATAAAATGGCCTAGGTGAGGTGCTGGGAGAAATTACCTGAGGGCATTTGACCCTCCCCTGCTCTCCAAACAGTGGGAGGGAGATCTGAGTTGCAGGGGGTATAATACTAGCCTGCTTCCTCTCTCACATCTCCTTTTTGGGCTCTCTCTTTGTGAGCTCGCACCCTTCTTGGGAGTCTTGCCTTTGTCTCCTCTTTACAGGGCCTTTACACGTGGTGGCCGCCATTTTAGCCTACACGTGGCTGGGGTTCTAGCCAGGAATCCTAAGCACAGGGTTTTTCTTATTGTGGATTTGTATGCCTGAACCTGTGATAAGTAAAGCCTTTTAAAACTGCATCAGATTCCAGAGTCTTCATTCCCGGAGGCTTCGGAGGTAGAAGGGAACTTCCCAGCACTGTTGGGGACCCTGGCAGGGACCCCGACACCGGAGGTTCTTTGTCCTTTTAGCTATTTCTTCGATGCCTTTGGAAGGCATTCCAAGCCGTTCTCTTCCTCCTGCGCAGCTCAGGTTTTAGGTCGTTCATCATGTTGAGTTCTTGACCTAGGTACACATAACTTCTGCATTCAGAGATGTTTGTTCTGTTGAGAGTGAATGGAGCCTCTGGAACTAGTTAATATTTCATGAACATTGTTTTATTGAGATTCAACTGTAATCTTACCTTTCCACATTTTCGGTCAAAGCCAGCCAGCATTTGTGCCACTTGGCTAATATTTGGTGTTATTAGCCACAGAGAAAGCCACAAAAGAATGCCTGTCTTAAAAAACTCTTGAGCTCATTTTGCCAATGTGGCAAGTCGGGAGCCTCAGGCAACCAAATGCTAACGTCCAAGCTTACAAAGCAATTCAGAGAAGCAATAGAGGAAGACCTCAAAGAGAGAAGAGCAGGGGCCGGAGGCGATAGCCCAGCGGGTAGGGCGTTTGCCTTACGCGGCCGCCCATGCCCGGCCAGGGTTCGATCCCCGGCATCCCATATGGTCCTCCGAGCACCGCCAGGAGTAATTCCTGAGTGCAGAGCCAGGAGAAACCCCTGAGCATTGCGGGTGTGGCCCAAAAAAGCAAAAAAAAAAAAAAGAGAGAAGAGCAGAAATACTGTCCGATGCAGCAGAAGCCGGGAAAAGCATGTGCAATGCCCGCCTGTCCTTCGCCAACTATAAGACCAAGATGACTGCTCTCCAACATCCTGATGGATCTATCACATCTTCCAGAAAGGCAATGGAGAAGATTATCCATGACTTCTACTCAGATCTCTTTGATAGCCACATCCACCTGGCCGCATACCAAATTCTGCTGGATGGATATGTCCATCCAACGTTCTCCCTTCTGAAATCTAACATGCCATTTCATTGGTAAAGAAGCTAACAGCACCCGGCCCAGACAAAGTATGACCCAAACACCTGAAGAATCTGCCCTCAGTTCTCCCTCAATACACTGGCTCGGCTCTTCACATGCTACCTGTCTGAATGCAAGATGCCCTCCCAATGGAAAACCAGCAGGACAGTTCTACTGTTCAAGAAGGGAGACATCCACAACATTGGCAACTATAGCCCCATCTGCCTGTTGTCCATCATCTACAAGCTGTTCACTCGAGTCATCCTGAACAGGAGTGGCAGAACATTAGATGTCCTTTTCTTATCTCATATAATTGCGGGCCATTGGGATCACTTGTAAAGCTTGGGATGTGTGTTCCTAGAGCGAGGGAATGCTGAGCCTGAATATCACCCTAGAATAATAGAGGGCAAAGAAGCTCCCACTATTTCAGTGGTGTAACCAGGTCCAAACTGTTTCATACTTTGCCATTGTCCTGTATTCCCAAAACTTGCCTAAAAATTGATTATAAGTGTCCTTTATACCCTGCAAAAGAAAGAGATTGGGGCAGGTGGGGGACTTGTATAAGGATAGGAGTGCTTGGGGTTCTTTATGGTAGGACCATTTGAAAAGGCAACTAGACCTCAGCATGAAGAAGCTAGAAATCTGCTACATGTGAGAAGGGAGTTGCAGACCCCAGCTAAAACTGCACCTGCCAGTCAAGGGAACAGCAGAGATGATCTTTTAAAAAAAGATTTGCCAGGTCCATAGAACCTGGAGCTGCCAACTCAACAAGAACTGTTTTAGGGCCCCAAGCGGCCTTACACTTGGCTGACCCAGGTTCGATCCCCAGCATTCCATATTATCTCCCAAGTACCGCCAGGAATAATTCCTGAGTGCAGAGCCAGGAGTAATCCCTAAGTATTGCCAGGTGTGACCCCAAAAGAAGACTAAATTATACTGGCTATTGGGCGGAAAGGGGAGAAGAGCGTGAACATACAAACCACTTTCCTTCCCCAACTCGGTCTCCTTAAGGAGAGGATAGGAAGGAGGAAATGTTTAAAGCTACAGCAGGCAGAATTAGACATTCTAATTACTTGGTTGAGATTCTGTTTTTTTTAAAAAATATTTTATTATACCACCATTAGATATACAATTACAAGATGTTCATGTTTGAATTTTGGTTCTACAGTGTTCCAGCACCCATCCCTCCACCCCTGTCCATCTCCCTTCACCAATGTCCCCACCTCCCTCCCCCTTCCCCCAACTTCTCTCCATGGCAGGTTCTTAATCTCTCTCTCTTTCTCTCTCTCTCTCTTTCTCTATCTCTTGCTTCCCTTTCTTACACATTGTGGGTTGTAGTATATTCTAGAACGATTGGTTCCACTAGATTGATGTACGGGTCCGGACCACGAAAATGGTGGCTATAATGGTGAGCTTCTGAGGCCCCTACAGATATGATGGGCCCACTCCCAAAACCCATCTTGCCTCCTGGGAGCCTCATGGTCAGCTGAGCTAGGGAGAGTCGGATGGCAGCTCTCCTCCGTGTATCTGAGTCTCTGCATCATGGCCAAGAGCCCTGAGGCAGTTCATGGCCGGGGCCACCAGGCCTCTGGGACAGGTCAGAGAGGGGAAGGGGGTACCCCAGCTCCATCTCCAGGAATGCCTGGTGACTTCCGCCTCTGAGAGCTGCCTACCTGGGCTCAAACTTGGCTGATCTGAGCTGGTCTTAAGATCAGCGTCTCTTTGCGTGGGTTCTGATGAGCTGTGGGGTTCGTACTGTGATAATGGTGGCTATTATGGTGAGCGAGTCTCATCCGGCTGCTTCCAAGGCCCTACAGAAGTGATGGGCCCACTTCCAAAACCATCTTGCCTCCTGGGAGCCTCATGGTCAGCTGAGCTAGGGGAGAGCCAGATGGCAGCTCTCCCCAGTGTATCTGAGTCTCATCTTTTTCCCTATCTTTGTCTCTGTATTTCTCTTCTCCTACACCTTGTGACTTGCCTTACAGTTTATGATGCAATTATCTATGTGTATATTCAGTAGTAAGTTCTAGTGTGACATTATAGTTCCTCATTCCTCAGCAACCTCCCCAGTTTGTTACAACTGCAGTGATCATTATGGTGTACAGATGTGAAAGATCCTGGGAAGGACCTGGTCCTAGCCTACTTTTTGTTATCTAAGCCTCTTGCCCGGCTGCACACTGTCTCAGCTGAGCATCTGGTCTGCCCCTCTTCTGGTTCATCTGGTTGCAGAGGCTGCGAAGCCCCTAGCCATGCCCACTGGCATGGAGAGGGAGGAGCCCAAATCCCTGCTCCAATTCCCGGCCAGCGTGGCTTCCCCCATATGACTGCTTCACCTTAGGAGTTACATTGATCTTGGCCAGGGGACTAGCCAATTCCTTAGAGACTCCATGGGCTGCTCCACGTGGGCCGAGCAGCGCTTCTCTGCGCCTGGTCTGTCCCTTCTCAAGTTAGTTCATCTCTTTTGTTACTGTTTTTTTGGCATATTGAATACACCATAGGTAGCTTGCCAGGCTCTGCCATGGCTCTGGGTTCATCCCAGGCAACCCAGTCTTTTCCTATGTTAGACCATCCACCATCCAGGGCCCACAGGGCAGAGTCCTGGGGGTGTAGACAAGCCTATCTCCTGTCTGCCACCTACCAATGCAGCCAGGCACCATAGCCACACCTGCAACACCTCGAGAGGCATGTGACCCTGTTGAGATTCTGTTTTTCAGCTGAAGGTGGTCATGAAACTGTTAAGGAAAAGCAAATTTTCATAGCAGCAAGAGTGAAAAATGTTTCAATTGAGAGAAAGAATCAAGTTGAATTTGGGTAGCAGTCTATGTCACATGCTTGTTTAGCATTCCAGTAGAGGTTTGGTGCCTCTCTAGTTAATGGTGTGTTCCTGCTTTTGTTTCCACAAAGGGAGCACAGTTCCAGCAGAAGCATCATGGTCTTGGCAGAGACACAGAACTGCTCCCAACACCCTACCATTCACATAGTTGTACAAAGCACTTACAGCTTTTCATAGACAGGTTCCCATAGTGAGAGGCTGTTATACTCAAGTTGCCTTTCCCAGAACAGCTTCAGATTGACCACCTGATTCTTGGATATTCAGTTATATCAGTAACAACCTCAGTGGTCTAATTACTTCCATTCTTGTCCTCAGTACTATTCATTTTCCATAAAACAAGTGTTCTTATTAAAATGTAACTCAAGGCCACTTGCAAGTAGCCAACCCAGATTCAATCCCAGCATCCCATATTGTTCCCCCAAGCACCACCAGAAGCAATTCCAGAGTGCTGAACCCAGAGAAACTGGTTCAGCACTCTGGGTATGACCCAAAATCAAGAAAACAAATGTAAGTCAAATATGTCACTGATCTACTTAAATTCTTCAATGAATTCTCATCACTCTGAACAGAAGACAAGTTTGTTTATTGCCCCTCGTCACCTCCCACATCTTAATCTAGTCCTTCATCAGGAGAGGCCTGTGGTAGGCCTTTCTATTCCGTAAGCGCTCCAAGCAGTTTTTATTTCTTCCTTTGTGCTACTTCATTTCCAGGTCTCCACATACCAGCGCACCTTTTCTAATGTGGAAGAAAGCAGTTAGATATTCGCTGAAAATGGAACCTATCATTAAGATGCATTTCCCAGCTCCTTGTATCAGGGTAGGGTTAGTAAAGTTGGTGGGCCCCCATGGGTAACTTATGTCTGCTGCCCCAGCCAGGCCTGGCTGAAAGGGCCCCTACCGAGCCTTTCAGATTCCTGTCTTTTACCTCATAAGAATTATTTCAATAGGAGGAGTGAAGTAAAACCAGATTTTATTTGGAGGTTCTGAGTAAAGGGAAAGAGGGAGAGAAAGTAAGAGTGTAATGTGCTTCTCCAAAGGTAGCGAGAGTAGGCTGGACCAATAGCCCAGTGGGGAGGGCTTTTGTCTTATATATGGCTGACACAGGTTCGATCTCTGGCATCCCATATGGTCCCCTAAGCACCACCAGGAGTAACCCAACTTTGATAAGACCTCCTGATCCATATTTCTTCTGACATTGGAATTTGGTATCATATTCTGCCTATATATTTATGTCATCAAATAAATGTAGTCATTCTATATCTGTCTCTCTCCTTCTGGCTAATTTCACTCAACATGATCCTCTCCATGTCCATCAATTTATAGGCAAATTTCTTAACTTCGCTTTTTCCTAACAGCTGCATAGTATTCCATTGTGTAGATGTATCATACTTTCTTTATCCTCATCAATTTTCGGGCACTCTGGTTGTTTCAAGATTCGGGCTATTGTGAATAACGCTGCTATGAATATAAAAGTAGGGATGGTGTTTCCACTGCGTGTTTTTGGCTTCCCAAGGTTTATTCCTAAGGGTGGTATGGATGGGTCAAATGGGAGTTCAATTTCTAGTCTTTGGAGGAATGTCCATATTGCTTTCCAGAAAGGCTGTACCAGTCGACACCAACAATGGATAAGTGTCCCCTTTTCCCCTCATCCACGCCAGCACATGTTGTTCTTGCTTTTTTGGATATGTGCCAGTCTTTGTGGTGTAAAATTATATCTCATTGTTGTTTTGATTTGCATCTTTCTGATGATTAATAATGATGAACATTTTTCATGTGTCTTTCGGCCATTCGAATTTCTTCCTTGCTGAAGTTTCTGTTCATTTCTTCTCCCCATTTTTTGATGGGGTTGGTTGTTTTCTTCTTGTAAAGTTCTATCAGTGCCTGATAGAGCCTGGATATTAAACCCTTATTAGATGGGTATTGGGTGAATACATGGGGCAGACAGACATGGGGCAGAGCTGCTACTTGCTCTCCCTGTGCCCAGCGGCTCACAAGGAGCCCAGGGGAGATGGCGGGTTCTAGCCCTGGCCTGCCAGCCCAGCAGAGCCTTGCAACAAGCCAGACGACCCCCCCACTCCATGAGGGCCTCCATTTTCCACATCCGGACTTCTCTCGTCAGAACTCCACCCAGCAGACCAGCCTATCACAGTCCGGCTCTTGCGCCGCAAGCGGTCGCGCGGTTCATCATTAAATGCTGGACTTAGAGATGACTGCAAGAGTATGCTACCTGCACGACAGGGCCTGGCAAGCTACCCGTGTTGTATTTGATATGCCAAATACCAGTAACAATTATAGACCACATTCGGAATGGATTGTGGCTCTTTATGTTCCTCAAGCAAACACATGCCCTTGGGCTCTACTAGCATGAGACAGGACATATGGAGATGTTACTGGTACCCACTCAAGCAAATCGATGAACAACGGGAAGACAGTGATACAGTGATTGGGTGAATATTCTTTCCCATTCTGTGGACTGTCTTTTGTATCTTTTTTTTTTTTTGTCTTTGTATCTTGGTCATTGTTTCTTTTATTTTTTTTCTTTTTTGGGTCACACCCAGCAATGCTCAGGGGCTACTCCTGAATCAAGTGATTCAAGTGAGCATTTTTCATGTGTCTTTTGGCCATTCGAATTTCTTCCTTGCTGAAGTTGCTGTTCATTTCTTCTCCCCATTTTTTGATGGGGTTGGTTGTTGAGAAGCGATAAAAGAAGACCTCAAAGACAGAAGAGCAGAAATATTGGAAGATGCAGCAGAAGCCGGGAAAAGCATTCGCACTGCCCGCCTGTCCTTTGCCAGAATCAGGGATGCCAAGGCATCGAAAATCAGATGGGCCTGACATGTAATGCGATTTGGAGAGGACTGCTGGACTAGAGCCGTTACAGACTGGATCCCACGGGATGTCAAAAGATCACATGGCCACCCACCTACAAGATGGTCAGACTTCTTTGTCAAGACCCTGAATGAATGGTTTGAGGCTCTTTGTATCCTGAAGCAAGCAGATGCCATTGGGCTACACTGGCATGTGATAGGGTCAAATGGAAATATTACTGGCGCCCGCTCAAGCAAATCGAAGAATAATGGGATGTCCAGTGATCAAGTGATATACATATATATATAGAGAGAGGGAGAGCTTTATTATTATTATTGCAGAGCCTGGCAAGCTACCCGTGTCGTATTTGATATGCCAAATACCAGTAACAGTTATAGACCTCATTCCCATCATCTGATGGAATGATTTGAGGCTCTTTATATTCCTGGAGCAAGCAGGTGCCCTTCGGCTCTACTAGCATGAGACAGGGCATATGGAGATATTACTGGTGCCCGCTTGAGAAAATCGATGATGAACAGGAAGACAGTGATACAGTGATATATAGAGAGAGCTTTATTATAAGATTAGAAAGTATGTATTTCATATAATTCCAATAATTTGGGGAGTATAATTCTAGGAGGAATCTCTATGTTCCAGTCTTTAAATGTGAAAAGAGATATAAATCATAAACAAAAAATAATTCATTTGGTGGCTCTCAGGGATGCCGCGGGGTCCCCGACAGTGTCAGGACTGAAGTTCTCTTCTACCTCCTAGGACACCGGAGAACAGATGAAAACTCACGAGTCCGGTGCAGTTCCAAAAAAGGCTTTTAATAGTACAAAAGCTCTTCCACAGCACTCCAATATAATGAACAAATCTCTAGCTCTGGTCCAAACTTAGACCATACAAAAGAGCCTAAGTCTCCCACCAAAGAGAGAGGATCTCACCTGAGATGAGTCCTACCAGAAGAAGGGAGCAAAAGGCCAAAGAGCAAAAAGCCAAAAGCCACAAGCAAAACGCCGAGGAGCCAAAAGCCACAGGAGCCAAAAGCCGAAAGCGAAAAGGCCCAAAGTGAGGGGGCCTCAAGTCAGTTCCCTTATATACACCAAAGTAATCCAACCGGGACGGTCATGTCAACAAAGAACCCTAAACAGAGTGTAGTGCCACACTCTATTGCAGGTGTAAACAAAGATTATGCCAAAGACTAATCCCGAGATTATCTCTTATGTAAAACACTGGGAGAAGAGAGAGAGAGAGAGAGAGAGAGAGAGAGAGAGAGAGAGAGAGGGCTGATATAAAGTAATACATCTTAATTTCATGAGCTTCATGTAATCTAGATGGTACCCACAAGGTCCTTATTAATATCTGCACCAGGGTGATTCTGAGTATCTTGTTCTCGTGTACTGAAAGGGTCACACTCGCCTGCTTAGAGCAAACTAGTATGATCCTTCCTATAGTCTTCCTATAGCCTCAAGGTAGCCAGGATGGTAGTCACCTGGTAAATTCTAACTGTCCCACGCTGGGTGCAGTGGGTATAAAGAGGAGCTGTGCCCAATCTAGAAAACATAGAAGTCTTAGTAGATGTATAAGTCAGAAGTTATTCAATCAAGGTGACTTCTGTAATTGCCACACCCTCTAGCAGTGTTTACATAGAAGAGAGGTCTCATTAAAATGAAACTTGGCTTAAATAGATTAAGCTGGGAGTGGGCAAAACAACAAAGCTCCCAGGTTAGCTAAACCTGTCCTCCAATAGGTGGCCAGAATTACTACAGGGATTATCCAGGTTTGATTCCAGGTGCTGCATATACTGCATATGGTACTCTGAGCACCTGAGGAGTGATCTCTGAGTACAGAATCAGGAATAAGACCTGAGTACCATTAGTGTGGCCACAAAACAATAAAATATTTTATTATACCATCGTGAGATATACAGTTACAAAGATGTTCATAAGATGTTCATATTTGGGTTTCGGTCATACAGTGTTCCAGTACCCATCCCTCCACCAGTGCCTATTTCCCACCACCAATGTCCCCGATTCCCTCCCCCTTCCCATAGCCTGCCTCTGTGGAAGGTTCTTTATTTCTTTCTCTTTCTCTCTCTTTCTCTCTTCCTTCCCTTACACATTGAGGATTACCATACATACATTTAGAGGTTGTCATGTGTATCTTTTTGCCTGTATTTAATGCTCAGATCAAGGTTGGTATTAGCATTTTCGACAATTATTAGCACTCTCTTCCATTCTCTGTCTTACCTAACCTCTGACTCCCACACATTTGTGATAATTTCCACCTTTGACAAAACCTCCTGATTCATGTTTTGCCTGACCTTGGATATTGGTATCATAATATGTACATATATATTTATGTGATGCAAATAAATGCAGTCATTCTATATCTTTTTTTTCCCCTTCTGGCTAATTTCACTCAACATGATCCTCTCCATGTCTATCCATTTATAGGCAAATTTCATAACTTCACTTTTCCTAACAGCTGCGTAGTATTCCATTGTGTAGATGTGCTAAAGTTTCTTTATCCAGTCATCAGTGCTTAGACACTTTTAGCTTCCAGATTCTGGCTATTGTGTATAGTGCTGCTATGAATATAAAAGTGTAGATGATGTTTCCACTGTGTATTTTTTGATTCCCAGGGTATATCCCTAGGAGTGGTATGGCTGGGTCAAATGGGAGCTCAATTTCTAGTCTTTGGAAGTCTAGTTGTTTACCAGAAAGACTGTATCAGTCAACGTTCCCACCAACAATGGATGAGAGTCCCCTTTTCCACGTATCCATGCCAGCACTTGTTCTTGCTCTTTTGAATATGTGCCAGTCTCTGTGGTATATGATGATATCTCATTGTTGTTTTGATTTGCATCTCTCTGATGATTAATGATGATGACCATTTTTTCATATGTCTTTTGGCCATTCGAATTTCTTCCTTGTGAAGTTTCTGTTCATTTCTTCTCCCCATTTTTTTTTGATGGGATTGGCTGTTTTCTTCTTGTAAAGTTCTACTGGTGCCTGATATATCATGGATATTAACCCCCATCAGATGGATATTGGGTGAATATTCTTTCCCATTCTGTGGACTGTGTTGTGTGTGTGGGGAGGGGCACTGTTTTTGTTATATTTTTTTGAGGTGCAGAAACTTTTTAATTTGATGTAGTCCCATATGTTTATCCTTTCTTCTAGTTGTCTTGTTAGTGGTGTTTCATCTTTGAAGATACCTTTAGCCTCAGTGTCGTGTGTCGGGGATGCCGCTGGGGTCCCTTTACAGTGTCAGGACAGAAGTTCTCTTCGACCTCCGAGGACACTGGTGGAACAGATGAAAACTCACAAGTCCGGGCGCAGTTCCAAAAAAGCTTTTAATAGTACAAAAGCTCTTCCACAGCAATCCAATGTAATGAAAGAACTCTACCTCTGGTCCAAACTTAGACCATACAAAAGAGCCTAAGTCTCCCACCAAAGAGAGAGGATTTCACCCGAGAGGGTCCTACCTAAAAAGAAGGAGCAAAAGGTGAAGGGGCTTCAAGTCAGTCCCCTTATATACACCAAAGTAATCCGGATCTGTGACAGGGAGGGTCCTGTCAGCAAAGAACCCTAAACAGATTGTAGAAGGGCGGTTCCACACCCTATTACAGGTATAAACAAAGGTTACTCCAAGGACTGATCCCTTCTATGGAGATGATCTCTTATGTAAAACGAGAGAGAGAGAGAGAGAGAGAGAGAAAGAGAGGTGGTATAAAGTAATACATCTTAATTTTATGAGCTTCATGTAATCTAGATGGTATCTACAAGTTCCTTCTTATTTATTATCTGCACCAGGGTGATTCTGAGTGTCTTGTTCTCCGTATACTGAAAGGGTCACACTACGCTTGGGTGAGGGCAAACTAGTATGATCCTTCCTATAATCTTCCTATAGTCTCAACATAGCCTGGGTGGTAGTCTTCTGGTAAATTCTAACTGTCCCATGCTGGGTGCAGTGGGTATAAAGAGGAGCTGTGCCCAATCTAGAAAACATAGAAGTCTTAGTAGATGTATAAGTCAGAAGTTACTCATTCAGAGTCAAGGTGACTTCTATAACTGCCACACCCTCCATCAGTGTTTACATAAAAGAGAGATCTCATTAGAATGACCCTTGGCTTAAGAACATGTAAATAGATTAAGCTGTGAGTGGGTAAAACAGCAAAGCTCCCAGACTAGCTAAATCTGTCATCCAACAGTAGACTAAATGTGAATAAAGCAATGACACTGGTTGCAGTGGGTATAAAGAGGAGCTGTGCCCAATCTAGAAAACATAGAAGTCTTAGTAGATGTATAAGTCAGAAGTTATTCAGAGTCAAGGTGACTTCTGTAACTGCCACACCCTCTAGCCGTGTTTACAGTAGTAGAGGTCTCATTAGAATGAACCTTGGCTTAAGTAGATTAAGCTGTGAGTGGGTAAAACAGTAAAGCTCCCAGACTAGCAAGTAGTGGATGGTTTCTCTATATTTTCTTTGGTGTACTTTATTGCTAGACAGGACATATGGAGATGTTACTGGGGCCCGCTCGAGCAAATCGATGATTAACGGGAAGACAGTGATACAGTGATACAGTGATACAGTACTTTATTGAGTCAGGTCTGATATTGAGATCTGTAATCCATTTTTATCTAATTTTTGTGCATGGTGTTAGACAGAGGTCCAAATTCAGTTCTTTACATGTAGCTGCCCAGTTTTCCCAGCACCACTTGAAGAGGCTTTCCTTATTCCATTTCTCACTTTTGGCTCCTTTGTCGAAGATTAAATGATCATGTATTTGAGGCTGGTTGTCAGAGTACTCAAGTCTATTCCAAGGCTGGTTGTCAAAGTTCTCAAGTCTATTCCATAGGTCCTCATGTAGTTTTTATTCCAATACTATGCTGTTTTAATTACTACTGGTTTGTAGTAGTTTGAAGTTGGGAAAGGTAATGCCTCCCATCTTTCCCCCAAGGATTGCTTTAGCTATCCGTGGGGGTTTATTATTCCATACAAATTTCAGGAGACTTCCGTCAATTTCTTTGATGAATGTTATGGGTATCCTTATAGGGATGGCATTGAATCTTATAAATCTGTAGGGAGCATTACCATTTTGACAAAGTTGATTCTCCTGATCCATGAACAGGGAATGTATTTCCATTTCTTCTGGTGCTGGCCCTCGGGGCTAGGCATCAGGAGAAGTTTCTCCTCCCTGGTCTGGCCATTCGGCTCAGGCACCAGGGGCCCCATGGCCCAGGTACTGGCCAGGCACCGAGACTGCTGCTCTCTCAGTCCAGAAGCCTGCCCCAGGATGCTCTCCTGGGGCCCATATTTAGAGTCTCGGCCAGGTTCAGAACCCTGGCCTCAACTGTCTTAACAGACCTTGGGAGGAACTGTGCCTTTAAGATCCCATAGGCATAATTGAGAAAAAAGAAAAGTGCATGACAAAATACCATTTGAGTTTATACAGGATCACAAATGCAAAAGTCTTTTTATTTCCTCTTTTATTTCTTGAAGTAACGTTTTGTAGTTCTCTTTGTAGAGGTCCTTTACATTCTTTGTCAAGCTGATTCCTAGGTATTTGATTTTCTTTGGCACAATTGTGAATGGGATCATTTTCTTGATATCCCTTTCTTCTCTTTCTTTATTTGTATATAGGAAAGCCACTGACTTTGGGTATTGACTTTGTACTCTGCCACTCTGCTATAGGCATCTATTGTTTCTAGGAGCTTTTTGGTAGAGAGTATAGGATTCTCTGGGTATAATGTCATGTCATCTGCGAATAGTGATATCTTGACTTCTTCCTTGCCTATCTGGATGCCCTTAATGTCCTTTTCTTCTCTGATTGCTATGGCAAGTGATTTCAGTACTATATTGAATAGAAGTGGTGAGAGTGGGCAACCTTGTCTTGTCCCTGACCTTAGGGAAAAGGCTTTTAGTTTTACCCCATTGAGAATGATACTCACTGTGGGCTTTTGGTAGATGACTTTGACTACCACCCTGGCTACGTTGAGACTATAGGAAGGCTATAGGAAGTATCATACTAGTTTGCTCTCAAGCAGGCGAGTGTGACCCTTTCAGTATACGGAGAACAAGATACTCAGAGTCACCCTGGTGCAGATAATAAATAAGAAGGACCTTGTGGGTACCATCTAGATTACATGAAGCTCATGAAATTAAGATGTATTACTTTATATCAGCCCTCTCTCTCTCCAGTGTTTTACATAAGAGATAATCTTGGAATTAGTCCTTTATTTATACCTGTAATATGGTGTGGCACTGCCATTCTATACTCTGTTTAGGGTTCTTTGTTGACATGACCCTCCCTGTTGGATTACTTTGGTGTATTAAGGGGACTGACTTGAGGCCCCCTCGACTTTGGGCTTTTTGGCTCCTTGGCTTTTGGCCTTTTAGCTTTGGGCCTTTTGCTCCTTCTTTTGCGTAGGACTCCTCTCTGGTGAGATCCTCTCTCTTTGGTGGGAGATTCAGGCTCTTTTGTATGGTCTAAGTTTGGACCAGAACTAGAGTTCGTTCATTATATTGGAGTGCTGTGGAAGAGCTTTTGTACTATTAAAAGCCTTTTTTGGAACTGTGCCAGACTCGTGAGTTTTCATTCGTTCCCCGGCATCCTAGGAGGTAGAAGAGAACTTTTGTTCAGACACTGTCGGGGACCCCTGCAGCTTCCCTGACAATCTTGGTTTTATAGTTGGCGAAGGACAGGCAGGCGTTGCCAATGCTTTTCCTGGCTTCTGCTACATCTTCCAGTATTTCTGCTCTTCTCTCTTTGAGGTCTTGCTTTATCGCTTCTCTGCACTGCTTTGCAAGCTTGAATGTTAGCAATTCGTCACCTGAGGCTCTCACCTTGCCACGTTGGCGAATGAGCTCAAGAGTTTTTGAAGACAGGCGTCTTTTGTGGCATTTTCTCTCTCGGCATTCTTCGCACAATCATGGAGGTGCTGAACCAGTCGTTTGTATTCTTCATCGATGTTGTCAATGATGGTATCTTCCCATGTTGCCACAGTGGTACCAAAGAGTTCCCAGTTTGTCTTTGTTTTGGGAGTTCTCTTCTTAAACTTTGCAGCCTTTTCTCCCGTTGCATGAAGTAGAATTTTGCACGACGGAGACGGTGGTCCGATCCTGTTTGGAATTTTGGGACCGACAGCTACATCGGTCAGGCAAAACTGTCGATGAAGATGATGTGGTCAATTTCATTGTGGAACTGTCCACCAGGGGATTCCCATTTCCAACATTTCTCTTCAGCATTCTGGAACTGTGAGTTCCCATGAATGGTCTTGGTGGACATGATGAACTCAGATAGTCTCTCACCCTGTTCGTTCCATTCTAGGCCATGGGTCCCAATGTGGAGTTCTTCAGCTGATCTTCTCGGTCCTATCTTGGCATTAAAATCACCAACTATGAACCTGTGGGAGTCAGAGGTTAGGTAAGACAGAGAAGGGAACATGTGCAAATAAATGTCAAAAGGGCTAATGCCAACCTAGAACTGAGCATTAAATATAGGCAAAAAAATGCACATGATGGCCTCTAAGTGTATGTGTTCAACCCACAATATGTAAGAAAAGGAAAAGAGAGAGAGGGAGAGAGAAAAGAGATAAAGAACCTGCCATGGAGGCAGGCTATGGGAGGGGGAGGGAATCGGGGACATTGGTGGTGGGAAATGGGCACTGGTGGAGGCGGGGTGCTGGAACACTAATGTGACCGAAACCTACAAACATGAACAACGTTGTAATTGTATATCTCACGGTGGTATAATAAAATATTAATAAACAAATATAAAAATAAACCATAAAGGATAAAAAAATCACCGACTATGATCTTGTAGAAGGTGTGATCTTTTTTATAAAACTCCTCCAGTTCCATGTAGAATTTCTCAATTTCTTCTCCCTTGTATGTGGATGTTGGTGTGTAGACAACGAAGATAGAAACTGCTGGTAGTGGGCCACATCTCTTCAAGTGTAATCGTCCTATCCTGTTTGTTAGGTATTCAAATGAATCAATGTTCACGGCCATGTTCATGTTGACAAGGACACCAACGCCACTGACACCTCTTTCATCACATGTTCTGAGGAACAGTTCTTCTCTGGTGTCAAAACGGCGTGATGCGATTGACGCCTTCTCGCCTCAGTCAGACCAATGATGTCATACTTGATCTTTTGCGCTTGCACCATCATGTCCTCGACATATGCTTCTGTTGCCAGTGTACATGAATTGAAAGTACAGCCTGTCATTTTAGTCCTTCGTTTTTTTTTTTTTAATTTTTTTAAATATTTTATTACACCGCCATGTAATATACAGTTACAAAGATGTTCATGTTTGGGTTTCCGTCATACAGTGTTCCAGCACCCATCCCTCCACCAGTGCCCATTTCCCAAAACCAATGTCCCCACTTCCCTCCCCCCTCCCTAGCCTGCCTCTATGGCAAGTTCTTTATCTCTTCTCTCTCTCTCTTTCTCTCTTCTCTTACACATTGTGGATTGCAATACATACATTTAGAGATCATCATGTATATCTTTTTTCCTATATTCAATGCTCAGTTCTAGGCTGGTATTATCACTTTTGACAAATATTAGCACACTGTTCCCTTCTCTGTCTTACCTAACCACTAATTCCCACATGTTTGTGGTAGATTCCACCTTTTTTTTTTTAATTGAAAGATGCTCATGTAGAGTTTTGGTTCTACAGTGTTCCAACATGCACCCTCCACCCAAACCCATCTCCCATCACCAATGTCCCCACCTCCCTCCCCCTCCCGCACCTCAACCACTTGGCGGCTTCTGTATGTCATTTCTTTCCTCTTTATATCTCCCTCCCAACAAACTTTCCTGCTCTTCGTGGAATGCAGTGTATTAAAAGACATTACTGTTTCACTATTTTAGTGGACCCGCGCGCGCAGCGGTCGCGCGACCTGGGCTCCGAACTGGCTTTGCTCTGTTGATCTGGTCGTGAGGCAGTTTTGCAGCGTCCGGACAGCAAAAATGGTGGCTAGTGTGATGGGCGAAGTCTCATCCGGCTGCTTCCGGGACCCCCAGAGGCGACGGGCCCACTCCCAAAACCCATCTGCCCTCCTTGGGGTTCCATGGTCAGCTAGGCCCGGGCGCGAGCCGAGCGCCAGCCTCCCCAGCCGTCCGTGAGGCCCTGTGCTGGCCCGGGGGCTGCCCCGGCAGGGCCACCAGGCTCGACAAGATGGAGGGGGCTCCTTCTTCGTTTTGGCAGCTTAGTATGGCCCTGAAATTTTATCAGGCCCTCCTTTGTTCTCGCCCTTCTTAGTGCTGCCATATTAAGGGCTCTTTCAGGGTCAGGAAGATGAACAATTTTTATTACTGGTTTTGGCATATTGAATACGCATCGGACAGCTTGCCAGGCTCTGCTGTGCAGGCGGTATACTCTTAGTAGCTTGCTGGGCTAAGCACTGCTGTTGGAGCCCTTGCTCCGTTTGTCCGCTTCCCCGCTCGGATGGCAAAGAACCACACTCGTAATGCAATAACAAGCAGGGTTTATTCCAGTAGCTGGGGCCAATTGCTTCACTGAGATACGCAGGTCCTAGTGAGAACGTTCGACCCCGGGCAGAGGGGCAAGAAGGGATTATATAGGCCTTCCAAGGCCGCATACGCGCACAGCCCATGCAAATCCATATAGCTAATAGAAAAGTGTATTTCAAACAGTTCATCCAAAAAAAGGTAAAGAAAGTCAAGAGAAATACTTCATTCTAAAAAAGGTCATGCAATTTAAAGAAAGACAAGAGGAATGGTCTGTCCTATTCCAGTCATATGCTTAACCAACCTTGAGGATGTCCTATGTTCAACAGATAGTAAAACTATACTATCCAGATGACCAGGATAGATATACGTAGTTGGGGGAATCAAGGTGATCTTGAGCCGTGACTTGTTTATCAAGGCTTACATAGTTGGAGTATTGACAGGATCTAACACTGCCAGGAGTAATTCCTGAGTGCAGAGCCAGGAGTAACCCCTGAGCATCGCTGAGTGTGATGTCGCTCTCCGCCCTGAGAAGCAGGACATACCCTTCAGCCACTCCACATAGCCGGAGGACACATGACCTGTGCCACAGTCGTCCCACTGGCGGTCCTTGATTAGTGCAGTGAACATGGCGGCGGTAAAGATGGTAAAGAAAGATGACCGCCGGGTGTCTGTAATCGTGTTGCCCTGTGGGCCGAGTCTGAAGCCCCCGCCGAGTCGCCGGGAACAGGGGCCGCAAGCTGAGGGCGCCCGGACCTCACTGTCCCTGCTCGCAGCAGCTGTGCCGCGCTGCCCACATGGCCAGTCCAGGTCCCCGCACCAGGGTCTTCCGCCTCACCTTGTTGCGCACTTAGACGCTATTGTCCGCGTGGCGCCCCGCGAGCTAGACCGCGCAACTGGTGCCCATTGGCTGTTCCTGCTGCTCTCCCGCACCGCCAAGGGACCCCAGTCGGGCTCTACTTACTGCCGGGCTCCCACCTCCACCATCGCTGCCGCCTAGCTGCTTCCCGCGGCACCACCGCCACCTCAGGCCCCCCGCCATCTTTTCAAGAAGGGAGGCATCCACGATATTGGCAACTATCGCCCCATCTGCCTGCTGTCTGTCATCTACAAGCTGTTCACCTGAGTCATCCTGAACAGGATTGGCAGAACATTAGATGAAGGACAACCATGTGAGCAAGCTGGCTTCCGAAAAGGATTCAGCACAATCAACCATATCTACACAGTAACCAAGCTCATCGAGGTTTGTAGGGAGTACAAGATGCCGCTCTGTCTCACGTTCATTGATTTACAGAAAGCCTTTGATTCTGTGGAGACTGAAGCAGTCATCGAAGCCCTAGCCAAACAGGGCGTTCAAACCCAATACATCAAGATCCTTCGTGAGCTGTATTACGGATTCACCACCAGGATCTCACCATTCTATAAAGAAGTGATCATTGATGTCAAAAGAGGGGTTCGGCAGAGTGATGCCATTTCACCAAAACTCTTTTAGCGCCACCCTCGAGAACATCATGCAACAATTAGAATGGGAAGGAATGGGAGTGAAGATAGATGGTCGGTAACTACACCACCTCTGCTTCGCTGAGGACATTGTTCTAATAACACCAAACATTAGCCAAGCGGCACAAAAGCTGGCTGACTTTGACCGAGAATGTGGAAAGATAGCTCTACAGCTGAATCTCAACCAAACTATGTTCATGAACCATGAACTAGTTCCAGAGGCCCCATTCACTCTCAATGGAATAAACATCTGTGAATGCAGCAGTTATGTGTACCTAGGTCGAGAAGTCAACATGGTGAATGACCTAAAACCTGAGCTGCGCAGGAGGAAGAGAGCAGCATGGAATGCCTTCAAGGGCATCGAAGAATAAAAGGACAAAGAACCTCTGGCTCCGGGCACATCTCTTCAACTCCACGGTTCTCCCTGCATTAACATACACCTCAGAGACCTGGGCCCTACGAAAAGCAAGATGAGAACGAAATTTGGGTCTCCCAGAGAAGAATCGAAAGAGCTATGCTTGGAATATCACGCCTCACTCAAGTGAGAGAAGGAGTCCGAGCTTCTACCTCCATCGCTTTTCCAGAGTCAGGGACGCTGTCTCGTTTGCCAAGGCATCGAAAATGAGGTGGGCTGGACATGTAATGCGATTTGGAGAGGACCGCTGGACTAGAGCCGTTACCGACTGGATCCCACAAGATGTCAAAAGATCACGTGGCCGCCCATCTACAAGATGGTCAGACTTCTTCGTCAAGACCCTGAACGAACGGTTTGAGGCTCTTCGTATTCCTGAAGCAAGCAGATGCCATTGGGCTACACTGGCACGTGATAGGGTCAAGTGGAAATGTTACTGGCGCCCGCTCGAGCAAATCGATGAATAAAGGGATGTCAAGTGATCAAGTGACCTTTTCATCCTCTTGGTTCACCCCGCTTCTCCTTTTCCTCCAGCTGCACGTCCTATTCTTTGAGCACCCCAAGCTTGTTCCTGTCTCTGAAACTCTGCACTTAAGAGCTCTACCTGAACCACTCTTAGCTCTATAAGTAGGTCCCTTTCAGATATTCAGACAGGTCTATCCAGCAGCCCAGACTGTATTGTCTGCTCACCTCTGGTCCCTAACACAAGAGCCCACTTTCTTTTGTTGTTAATCCTTAAGGTCCCAGCAAGATTGCTCAAAGGGCTGGAGTAGCAGCTTTGCTTGCAGAATACCTAGCTTTAACCCCCCAGCACTACATGGTCCTTCAGCACAGAACCTGAGTAATCTGGAGTAGTCCCTGAGTACCTGTAGCTGTGGCCCCACTCCCCACCATCAGATTCATCAATATTTGCTTATCTGTCTCTCTTCATAATAACCTGATCAGTACCTGGAACGTGACCTGATTCAGAGAATAGTTCAGTAAACAATTGAATGGATATAGGAGCTTATGTCTAATTTTGCTTTTGTCATTTGTGCCTGAGTCAGAGAATCATTCATAGGACTAGTGATGACTGCGACAGGAGGTATGTGTCTTCAAATAGCTCCACTCAGTGCCTTTTAGTGACAGAGCATAAGTCTTTGTCACATGAGGTCCTGGATTTGCTCCCCAGCACCATATGGGTCCCCTCTGGTGGCCCCCTTGAGCATCACTGGGAATGGTCCCGACTCCCCGTATTACCTGGAGCATCCCCTTCCCTAAAAAAAGAAAATATTTGAGTTTTAACCATCTCTTCAAAAATATCCTGGTACCTTTAGCACAGGACTGAAAACCTCTTTAGAGAGTTAGGTCAGAGTTCAGAAGCCTTACAGTAAATTACTTAGCACTCCAGACCTGACTCCCTCCAGCACAGTTCCATACTTTCTCTCCCCTCTCCCTTCTCCTTGGCTCCCCTCTCCTCTGTCCCACTGTGCTCTCTTCCCCGTGCTTTTGTCATGTTCTGCGCTTTGCCATGTGCTCACACTGCGCACCCCTCTCCCACTCCCTCCCCCCTCCCCCACCACAGACTCCAAATCTGAGAAACCTTTTATCAAATCTGACTGTATTTTGCCATGAGCTCAGAGCAGGGTGGGCTGCACACATGGACTCTCCGCTGGGCACAGACATCAGGGCTGAGCTTGGTGGGCAGTGGCAGGTGCATCAGGACATTCCGGCTGTGCAGATTGGCTATGCCCAGGAACCCTTCCAAATACACTGGACAAGAATACACAGGCAGACCCAGTTTGGGTGCCTGGTCACTGGCATTGCAGGTGTAGGGACTGACGCTGACTGGAGGCAGGGGACAGGGCTGGCAGGAGGTGCCGTGCTGCAGGGTGCCAGCTTGTGAGTTCCATTCTGCATTCTGGAGCTGTAGCCCGACCAACAGCACCCCTTTCTCTGGAACTGGGGCGTTTGGATCTTTCATCACCTGCAGGTACCACAAGTTGGTCAGGCAGAGCTAGGAAGTTTGGGGTTTGGGGTTATGCTAGGATGGGATCAGAGAAGTAGGGGGTATTGCAGAGGCCCCCACCAGGAATGGGGGAGATGGTGGTATTGAGGTGGAGTGTGAGAGGAAGTGTCGAGTATAATAAGAGACTTGGGCACAATCATAAAGAAAGAGGAGGTGGATACCTGAAAATGCAGAGTGCTTAGGGCCCGCTGTCTAAAGAGCTGCTGTTTGGAAGTGGCGTCTGGGCTGCTAGAATCATTTGGGTTGTGGCTTTTGGTGGTCACTGCAGAAAGCTGGGCCTCAGAACTCAGAGACAGCAGCAGACGGTGAGGGTGGCTGAAGGCTGAGAGGTGGAAGGTGCGCACCGGTGCCTCAGAGCCTCCCCCACATAGCTAATCAGTAACTGACCTCGACGTGACAACTGTCGGAGCCAGTGCCAGGGTGGCTGCAGGCCGGTGGGTGCATGGGGCCGCCAAGGCTGAGGGAAGTGGCCTCTGTAGAGAGCCTGGGCCACCGCAACGCAGCGTGCGGAAGCACAGGGGTGTGCCCCCATCAGCTGCTGCAGCAGGCAGTGTAGGTCCTGCAGTAGGTGGCCCGCCAGCTGCCTCAACTCCTGCACCTCTGCCTCCAGGAAGCTGTCCAGAGGTCGCGGAGGGTTCCCTGGCACAACTGCCTCCTGGCCGGCAGAGGGCGCGGCGAGCAGACCCTGCAGTGACTCCAGCCTCTTCTGGGCCTGCAGCAGCCGCTGCCGTAGCCGCCTTTCTGCGCGCTGGGAGCCTGCTCGAGGTGCAGGAACCCATGCAACTGAGCTCTGGTGGAGATCTCTCAGGAGCCTGCGACTCTGGCGTCTCAGCAGCCAAGTGTGGGCGCCACTGCTCACTCCGCAGGTCTGGGGTTCGGGTGATCTGAGCAGCTGGTGTGTCTGGGCTTTGCACTGCTCCAGAGCATCAGGATTCCTCAGTTCTTGGAGGTAGGAGTAAATGAAGGATCATAGGTCAGATGAACAATTCCCTCTCCAGACCCGAAGGAGTAGATCTTCTCTGACACTGCGAGTCACCAGTACTGGGGTACCGTTGCCCCCTCTTCCACCCCTTACATGGCAGTTCCCAGTCCTGTGAGGCACGCTTGACCCTGCTTTGTTCCCCACCCCAACACACGCACCTGTCTTGACTTTTACCTGGGCTGAGCATCAGAGCATCCAGCAGATGCTGGGGTGTGTGTGGTGCGGCCCCACTCTCTCTCTTGGGGTTCAGGAAGGCCTGGATGAGGCTAAGTAGGGCCTCTGTGTCCTGCTCATCTCCCACACGGCCCCCATAGAAAACCAAAGCTGAGGATGAGATCAGAGCCCTTCAGTGGAACCCCTCTTGCTACCACCCTCTCCAAAACCATAGTGGTGAACAGGGTCTCTGCTCAGATGTGTCCAATCCCTCCCCTTTCCAAGTTTTCCTAGAGGGTGATGACTTGATAGAGTCAGGAAGAGTCTCACCAGCCAGCTGCTGCAGAGCCACGCAGGGATTGCTAAGATTGGCCCACAGCTGTTCCTGGATCTGAAGAACTTGAGTCAGTGTCACTTGAGTCCTGTGAAGGGGAGCAGGAAGTAGAATTTATAGCCAACCATAGGGAGGGGCCAGAATAATTATAGCAGGTAGGGCGTTTACCTTGCACGAGATTGGCTGAGGTTCCATCCCCAGCATCCCATATGGTCCCCTGAGCACTGTCAGGAATAATTCCTGAGCATCGCCAGGTATGATCCAAAAAGCAAAAAAAAAAAAAAAAAGCCAACCATAAGGAGCAGAGCAATAGTACAGCTGAGTAGGGGACTTGCCTCGCACACAACCAACCTGGATTAGATCACCAGCATCCCACATAGCCACCTAAGCACTACCAGAAGTGATCCCTGAGTGCAGAATCAGGAGTTATCTCTGAGCACTTCTGAACATGGCTAAAAACACATCCCTCAAAAATATTAATTTAAAAACGAAATCCTACTGAAGCTTTCCTTGACATTTCCTGTCCTCAGCCTTTGAAGCCCAGAATGAATGTCTCATTCTTCCCAGAATGTGGAAGCAACTTTATATAACTTTCTGCCAAAATGTCTGCCCGAGCAGAATAAGGTGGGGCCCCCTCACCAGCACCCCCTGTGCGCCTGCAGCTTCCTTCCATAGAGCTGCCTGTGTGACAGGAGGCTGTGCAGGAGGAGAAGCGGCAGCATCCTTGCAGGGGGTTGCCTGTAATGTCCTTGCTGGGCTAGCTCCATGCTGTCCATCAAAACCTGGTGCAGCTCCAAGGACTGGCACCAGAAGACAGGCATGCAGTGATGAGTCAGCAAAGCTAGGGGGCAGAAGAGAGCTGACTTAGCACAGAGCCAGCCCTCTCCCTTGCAGCCAGAGTTGAGGGGCCTTCTCACCAGGTAAGGAAGCTACAGAGTCTGCAGACGCAGTAAGCCAGAGACGGAATTCTGGGTGGACGACAGCTACCTTCCTACTTGCAGGTTCAGCTAAAAGCAGTTGTAAGTCCGGGTTCAAGATGTCTAGAAGGGGGTCAGACAAAGGACTGAATTCAACCACTTGGTAGAGGGTCAGCCACAAGGCTTGCCTGAGACTGGTGCTCAGAGGGTCAGGAGTTACATCTAAGCAAATAGCCGTAAGAACTGACAGTTCAGACCCGGGTGCCAGGCAGGGTAACGGAACACATACCCTTGACACCATCCAGCAGCGCCAGCAGGGGCTGGAGCAGTTCTTGTGACCAGTGCCGCACCAGGTGACAGTTCTCCAGCACCAGCCAGTGTCCTTCATTCATGGCCTGGTGCAGCGTGTTGACCACATCTGAGACAGGGTCCCAGGCTTCCCAGCCCATGGCTATCACCTCCACGTGTCCCTGACAATCAACAGGGAGATATCAGAATAGCACAAAGATCCCAGGTGACCCCAGGAATAATGACCCTCAAAGGCCAAGTTATCTGGAAGGGCCACAAGAACACTGGTTTGGGGCGGAGAGGGAGAAGGTGGGGCACTCACACCAGCCCCTAGGTGTCTGGTCACTGTGACCCAGAGGCCAGATCCAAACCTTCACATGTGTGGCAGCCAGTCTCTGGATGGCAGTCAGGGGGTGCAGGGTGGCCGCAGGGGTGACTTGGGCATGGCAGCAAGATCAGTATGGGCTGAGAAGCATGACTGTTTTCTAAGAGGATAGGGGCAACCTTCAGGTCTTCATCCAGGGGCCGGCCCAGGAGGCTGGTGGTGAAGTCAGCCAGGGTGTCCACCAAGACCTCAGGTCGCAGCACCCGCCACAGGATGAGCTTCTGCAGGAGACTGAGAGGGATAGGCGCGGCCCCAACACTGTGGAAGACAGTGACAGGTAAGCCTGCCAGATATCAGGGTGGCGTGCCAAGGACACACGCAGCCCAGCAAATGGGGGGAGCACCTCTAACATGCCACATTCCTGCCAGGCTTTAAGTCCTAGCCAGGCTGGTCTCCCGATACCTAACTTGCTGTAGCTTAGGCTGGGAGAAGCTGACAGGCCAGGCCAGAGTGCCAACATCTCCACCTCTGGTGACTTCTGTGTGGCTTGCAGCAGAGCCAACGCACCCAAGGTGCTCACCAAGGGCAGCCAGGTTGGGCCCAGTGCTGCCATCGTGTGGTCCAGCAGCTGGTGGACGAGCTGTATCCTTAGCTGTAGGAGGTGACTGGGCTGATCTCCCCGGGAGAAATTCATACTTCTTACTGTTGCTCAGTGCCTGCTTGACTACTGCCAGCCAACTCTCTGTGGTCATACGGAAAAGGGGCAACAGCTTCTGCAGCGCATTCAGGGCCTTTATGACGGTTAGGACTTGCCATACGACACGTCGGTAGGGGGCCCACTGTGCCATTTCCTGCAGCCTCTGCTCCTCCAGTTCTTCACAGATGGTCTGCAGCTGAATCAGTCTGGCCTGGGCTCTCACTATGTGCCGCAGAAACTTGGAGGGACTCTGAAACTTTGTGTTATGGAGCAGCACCATCTGCAGCAGCTGTTCCTGCACACAGACACTGCTCAAATCCAGCCCTTTCCCCCACAGTCCCATACTTGGGTCCCTCCAAAACCCAGCCCACCCACAGTTGGAGGCCACAGACACCTGGGCAGTTTCCACAGCTTTGCGGCTCTCCAGGGTTCTGATCTTTATTTCCTGCCAGCGGACCACCAGCTCAGGACACTGTGTGCGCATGAGCTCATGTAGCAGCTGTTCCTCCAGGACGTCCATGTTCAAGCCCAGATCCAGCACATTCAGCCCCTTCAGCCGTTCACAACCTAGCACTTGGGATCACATAGGAGACTTAACCGTTGGGCAGAATGAGGACAGGACTAAAAGCCCCCTGAATAGGGTCTGAGCCTGCTCTGGAAGTGCAGGGACCTAGAGGGACTACAAAGCTGTGCCAGAGGGGCTAGAAGGGAGCTTGCCTGGCATGCGGCTGACCTGGGTTCAATCCCTGGCATTTCATGTGGCCCCCAAGTCCCATCCCTGAGCACAGAGCCAAGCATCAACCTGAGTACTGCCAGGGTGTGGCCCCCAAAATAAAAACTAAAATTTTTTAAAAAACGGGCCGGAGTGATAGCACAGTGGGTAGGGCGTTTGCCTTGCATGTGGCCGATCTGGGTTCGATCCCCAGCATCCCATATAGTCCCTCAAGCACCTCCAGGAATAATTTCTGAGTGAAGAGCCAGGAGGAACCCTTGAGCATCGCGGGTGTGACTCCCCTCAAAAAAGCAAAAACAACCCCAAAACTGTGCTTGAAACTTACCCAGCAGGTCTCACCTCTTCCTAAGGCACTGAGGGGGAGGGTGGTGCTCAGGTACAAGCAGAAGCCAGGCTGCCCTTGGGGCGGGCTCAGCCGCTCCCGCTGCAGCAGCCCCTGCAGTTCCGGGCACTCGAGGCCCAGCTCCATGTTGATCAGTAGTACCTGCTGGCCTGTGACAGAAACAAGGACACCCTAGCAGCCTCCCAGCACCTTGGGACCCCCAGGCACAAAGCTGGATCAAGCTCCCTCTCTCTCCCCATCTCACTGCCTTTCCCACAGGGTTAGTACCCCAGATGAGGGTGGGTGGTAGCTGAGGTTGCCCTTGGGTATGAGGGGCCTGTGGGGTGTGTGTGTGTGTGTTGGAGGGCGGGAGGGATTCAGCTCACCACCAGCAGCTGCCTCGCAGAGTGCAGCACCCAGATGTGGGTCTGCCCGGAGAGCACCCTGAGGTCGGGCATGGGCAGAGACTGTGTCTCAGGGGCTGGCCTTGGCTCCTGTCTCGCTGTCTGTGTCTCCTGCTCCTCATTCCCTCTCTCCTCTTCTTCCTTTCTTTTCCCGAACTTGGCCTTGCTATGCCGATAATAGAATCATCACTGTCCTCACTATAATATTCTTCCTCTTCTTCTCCCTCTTCTTCCTTTTGACTCTCTTTTTCTTGGCTTATAAAGCTCTTCACTGTGGCATGAAGAAATATGTGCTCTGCTCAGGAAAGGAACCAGGCTCCTGGGTGCATGGTCCCACCCAAGGACTCCATCTGGTAAGGAAAGTTTTGCCAGAAGACACCATAGGAAAGTCAAAAAGATCCCTATCACTCAATTTCCTGATCTGCAGAACAGGGGTTGGCATTAGTGAGCCCTACAGTGAAATTAACATAATAGTCTACAAAGAAAACAACTTTGCTAGCATCTAGTAAGCACTCAGTAGATGTTGGTTGCTATTATCATCAACTTTCTGAAATGCTATGGAAGATTTCTTGTTACCCCTGAAAGGAGTTCCGTTTCTTCCTTTTTTTATTGGTTATTTACGAAAATCATTGCATTTTCTTTTTTCTGCCCAAGCACTCTTGGTAGTGACTCAGATCATCATCACTAATAAAGGATTTGGTCAGCGTTGGAAAGAGAGTACAGTGGGTGGGCACTTGTCTTACATATGGCCAATCTGGGTTCAATACCCAGCACTCAGTATGGTCCTCAGGGGGCCTTGTCAAAAGTGATTTCTGAGTGCAGAGCAAGAGTAAGTACTGAGCATAGTTGGGTGTGTGTGTCCCCCTCAAGAAAGAAAAACAACTTGGTGCCCTCAGATTGTGACTGTTAAGTGAATGGCTACTAATGGTAGAACCAGCTGCCTTCTCTGTCTCCTCTGCTTTAGGTGTTGGAAAAGATATCTTGAGGGGAGGAGTGTGCTGACCACACTAGGGTGCTCAGGGCTTACTTCTGACTCCATGTTCAAGGGTCACATCTGTTGGGGTTCAGGGGACCAATGGGTATTTTTGTAATGGCATGTGCTGGAAGACTGAAGGATATATACTAATATATACTAAGGATATATACTAATACTATAGTATTAGTGGCCATGACCTAACAGGAGTTGGATGGGTAAATTGGGCCAACAATGCTCTGAGCTATATATAGGCCGAGTTTCTGGTAGTCCCTGATCAGATCAGGGATGTGGAAGACTCGGGGCAAGTCATCCAGGAAAAGTCAGATTCACTGTCACATGAGTTAGATATGTAAAAAGTGACCTCACTTATTAATGTTATGTAAGTTGATGAAACTGGGCGACCCTCTCCGTAAAAATTTAGCATCTGTTTTTTGTTTTGTTTTGGTTTTGGTTTTTGGGTCACACCCAACAATGCTCAGGAGTTACTCTTGGCTCTGCACTCAGGAATTGCTCCTGGAGGTGCATGGGGATCGAACCCAGGTCAGCCACGTACAAGGTAAATGCCCTACCCACTGGCATCTGTTTGAAAGGGGGATCACATATGACTGAGTATGTTAGGCAGCTCAGAGAATAGAGAAAATGGTGCTTATCTCTGCCTTTACCTCGGAATTCGTCGGGAGAAAAGTCCAGGGTTCTCATTCCTTCCAGAGGCAGTGGTTTCAGCCACATGAGGGCCTGCTGGCTAGGGTCGAGCAGCAGAGGCCAGCGATAGTTATGGTAGTGGGAGTGGCTCCGCACAAGGAGGCCGGCCACACGTGCAGACCTCGCCTGGGGCTTCAGGTCTCTGTCCCACTGCAGTTGTTCTGAGTCGGAGCTCATCAAAGACAGAAGGTTGAAGGGAGAGCATGTGGCCAGGAGAGTCTTGGGTGGCATGCTAGGATCCTGCTTCTCCTTGATCGCCTGTACCACATCATCTGGGCCCAGGGTTTCCTGATAGCCCTGACACAGAGCCAGCCACTTGTCCAGGATCTCCTGGCGCCGCAGTGGTGGGAAGGGACCCAGGTAGATGATGGCTGCTGAACACAAGACGGCATCTCCAAATATTGTACTGCACTGCTTCTTCACCTTCTGATGTGGGAGGGAAGACCAGAGGGTATGTAGACCAGCAGGAGGGGATAAGGAGCGAGGAGGCAGGATATGGCATGAAGGAATGCGCTGTGAGAGGGGTGGAGTGGACTGGGACAGGAAGTGGGGACTCAGGAAGGAGCAGGAGGGTGAGGGCAGTGGTGTGAAGGTCATGTTTGATACCAAGGGGGAGCTCTGAGAGGACTGGTTACCTGGAGCTCTGAAGTCCAGCTGTCTTTAGGGGGTCAGCAGTGCGGCCTTAACAGGCCACTTGTGATACTGGCCACATTGAGCCCACTTCAGATCCTCTAAGACACATTTGTAGGACTTCTGGGTCTCCTCTATCTTCCTGAGCAAGGTATTATTTTTCTCTAGCATCTCCTGGGCCTGTAACTGGTAGTGGCCCAAGCGGGCCTGCTCCTGAGTCAGTGTGGCTTCTACCTGTCCCAGCAACTGGCCCGTGGGCTGTCCTCGGTGCTGTGCAAACTTGTAGTTGACAACGGCCCAGAGCCATGCTGCCAGATTTGCTACAGGCAAGCTCCACTTCCCTCAAGGCTTCCTCATTCATACCTGGGCTCTGCAGAACTTGGCTTAATTCAGTCAGCTCCAAGTCTGTGATCTTCTCCTTGGGAAAGAAGACCAGCTCCTGGGAAATAATAGTATGGAGAGGCAGTAAAAGACAAGATGTTCTGAGCCTGGCCTGGATAGTCTAGGTCTGTCATATCTCCCTTCCCCTCACCCTACCTGATAAAAATTCTCAGAACATAACAGCTGCTTGGCACTGGACCAGCCCATTTCATGATGGAACAGGTTACACATTGCATTGGTCACTCGGACCACAGATACTGGTGGAGCTCGATAGCTCTTTATCTCCTCAAAGTCAGTCACCTGAAGCTGGTTGAGGGGTGTCAGAAATGCTGTCCTCATCTAGATGATGGTAGTGGTACCTGAAGTGAGTTCCTAAAATGTCCCTCTTTCGAGGAACAGTGCCTGCTATAGAGGCAGGCTGGGGAGGGAGGAGGGAATCTGGGGGCATTAGTGGGTGAAAATGGGCACTGGAGGGACGGGTGCTGGAACACTGTATGACTGAAACCCAATCATGAACATTTTGGCAATTGTATATCTCATGGTGGTATAATTAAATTTTAAAAGTATATTCTTTCTCCAGGGTGTTTTCCGCAGAGAGTATCTCTTCCTAGAAGTTCCCACAAGGGACCATCCTCTCTTTACCTTTACCCCTTCCCCAGGAAAAGTCAAAGAATATGGGATAATTTTATTTTTCCCCATATCTTCCCCGAGGCAAAGGTAAAAAATATGGGGTGATTTTATTATGGAAAATAAAATTTCCATAATAAAATAATAATTTTCCATTTTTGCTTTTGGGTGTCCTGTGAGGGGCTGTTTCCTCTCTGAAGATGGTCACAAAGACTTACCTGCTCCAGGAAAGTCTCATATTGAGCCCTCAAGGCATCTCGTTGCTTGGTCAAGTTCTCGAGGAGGTTCTCTTGCTGCTGACACACTGCCAGCTGCTGCCAGTACTGAAGCTTGTTCTGCTCCAGAATCTGGCTTAGTAAGAGGAGATCCTGTGAACAAAGATCCATGATTGCAGCTGCATCCCGCGAGCCGGAGGAGCGAGCCCAGCAGACCTGCTCAGCTCAGGCTCCTTGCTCAACGGCAGGGTCAATGGTGTTGAACTCCGAAGCTATAGAGAGAGTTCACATGTACATATGGACTCTAGAACTTTGAGTTACTTGTTTGTGAGTAATAGTCTGAAGGAGGAAGCTTCAAGTGGGTGGTTGCTTTTCCTGGCCTGCCAATGTGCTAGGCAGTCTGAATCTCAAGCTCGTGTTCTTAACCATTACGTAATGCAACATAATGGTTACTTTTGACCCATTTGACCCATTTGACCTCTTTGTCCCATTTGACCCAGCCTCTGCGTTGTCACTCAAGACAATCCCTCCTTCTGTTCCCTTCACTTGACCTCCACAATGGTATTGACTGACAGCTTGATTGACAGCTCCAGCTCACTCTCTTCTCTGCCAGCTTACACAGCCCTCAGCAGCTGTTTAGGCTCCACTTCTCTTACCGCTATAATTTCTTTTTTCTTTTTGGATCACACCCGGCAATACTCAGGGGTTACTCCTGACTCTGCACTCAGGAATTATTTCTGGCAGTGTTTGGGGGACCATATGGGATGTCAGGGATCGAACCCTGGTCAGCCAGGTGCAAGGAAAACACCCTACCCACAGGACTATCGCTCCGGCCCCCTCACTACAATTTTGTTTTTTGCTTTTTTTTGGGGTCACTTCGGGCAATGCTCAGGGGGTTTCTCCTGGAGCTGCACTCAGGAATTACTCCTGGCGGTGCTCAGGGGACCATATGGGATGCTGGGGATCGAACCCAGGCTGGCATGGGTTGGCAGCGGCAAGGCAAACGCCCTACCCGCTGGGCTATCGCTCCGGGCCCTCACTACAATTTTATGCTCTCTTCCCAACCTCTTGGTTTAGATGCCACATTCATTTGGAAAACATCCAAGTCTAACCAGATTCTCTCCTAAATGTCACAAAACATGTATCGACCTGTTGAGGAGATGCTGAAGACACGTCTTCAGTATCTCAGAGCCTCCCTGTCCCATCAGACAAGTCCAAACATGACTGCATTGGCCATGCCTCCTTAGACCTTGTGAGGTTCAACTAGTATCCTAATGCTCTTTTTTCTCAGAAAACTTGCCGCCTTGAGTGCATCAAGTTTCCTATGGAATAAGCTTAATAGTTACCCTGAGTTCATCTCTTCTCTTTCCCAAAACTACCCCGAGGCCTTTCTGTTTACCACCTCAACAGCCCTCTTGCCTCGCCTCCATCCCAACACTCATCACACTCAGGCTTGTTTTTCTGCCTTGACCTCGGTGCCGACTCCTTGAACTAATGTCTCAGCCTCTTACTCCCTCCTCTAACCCACTCAGCATGATGCAACCCTATTGGCTTTCTAAAATCTAATTATCATTATAATCATTACACCTAATTTTTGCCACTCTTGCACCCAGTGTATAATGTTCCCCTAACTAGGCCCCTGCTCATCCCTTTCACCTCATCTTTTCCCCATCTCACACCACCGTATTCTCCAGTTATTCCTGACTCTCCGTTGCTCCAGGGTGGACACATTCTCTTGCCTCTAGGCCTTGAGTTCTGCTTTAGCCTGTAACACTCTTCCTTCCTACCCCTTCCTATGTCAACTCTCATCTAACCTTCAAGTTTAAATTTTGAGACATGACTTTTTGTTTAATTTAAGGTAAGTTTTGAGTGCCTACCATGTTCTCCCCACATGACTCTGTGCTACATACTGTGGCATGATGCTTTCTTTAAAGGGTCTTCAAAACACCATGAAATATCTGTCATAATGCACATTTTCATAATTTCCTGAATGAGTCGCTATCTTCAAATAAACCATGTAGTCTTTCTTACTGGAGGCAATATAACCAAATGATAATTGTTGATAATATTTATGGAGTTCTTACTATGTGCCAGTATTTATAAATGCTCCATGTAAAATATTACTAAATCAGATTGCAACCTTGAGAAGGTAGGAAAAGTATCCTAAACTCTTTGGATCTCAGTTTGGAAGGAAGGAGGGAAGGAAGGAAGAAAATCAGGCAGAAAAAAAGAGAGACAGCAAAATAATTATTGGGATTAGGGTGTGTGCCTTGAAAGCATATGACCCAGGTTCAATTACCAGCACCTCATAACCTATATCTATAGTTTAGTCCTGGAAGCCCTGAACACCATTAGGGTCACTCATAGCACTGAACTGACTAAACTGAACTGCTAGCCTGGTTAGCAGAGTCTTGAGGAGATTGACCTCCACCCCACCTGAGCATGACTTGATATATATATATATATATATATAATAGATATTATATATATAGTATTTATATATAGTATATATATTTGATTTATATATAATATATAAACACTATATATGTATAAAGTAAATAAATAAATAGTAAAAATAACCAAAATACCATATACATGTCGCAAGAATATTATTTATTTCTAAATATAAGCATGGGTATAGGCATAGATATTAGTGCATGCTTTAACCAAAAAATGTGAACTATGAATTAATAGCATAGTTATAAATAAATAAGTGAACCAAGAGAATATGAAAGAGAGAAAGATGTGAAGGAATACACAGCATCGCCTTGGGGTTTTCTTAAGTGACTCGATGGATGATGATGACATTTCCTGGGGTGGAGAACCACTGAGCGAAGCACATTAAAGCAGGGCCAAAAGATAACTGAGGAACCTGCCACTGTGTGCTAGGAATATCTGAGACTCCAAGCATCTCTTATCCAGAGTTGGGTTTCTTATGTTGTGTTCTGATATTAGTGGCCCAAGGGTCAAAGAAAATTAGCACACTACATCAAATCAACATTTCTTGGTGGTAATCATCTTGGGAAAAGGAGGGACTCAGGATATGAAACTGCAATTTGGAATACATGGGAGAACCCCTGTTCTGCAAGACTGAAGTTTAGGGGCCAGAGCAAGGGTGCAGTGTGTAGAGTCAAGGGCCTTGCAGGTGGCCGACCTTGGGTTCCATCCCTGTCAATCCTGCCAGTAGTAATCCCTGAGTGTAGAGCCAGAAGAAAGCCCTGAACACATCTGAATGTGACCCCAAAACAAAAAAAGAGAGATTTAATCTAAGGGTGAGATCCTCAGAGTGTAAGACTTCCCCAGTACCATGAGAACCTCCAAGGAAACACAAACTCCTGTGTCCCTAGAAGACTGGAGTAATAGCACTATGGGTAGGGCCCTTGTCTTACATATGGCTGACCCGGCATCACATGTGGTCCCCTAAGCCCTACTAAGAGTGATCCCTGAATGCAATCAGGAGTAAGCTCCGAGTACTGCTAAGCAGGACCCCAAAATCAAAAAAGCAAACAAAAACTGTATCCCTGGATACAACTTCAGTCAGCCATGTGCAAGGCAAGGGACTCTACGCACTGCACCATTGCTCTGGCCCCTAAACCTCAGCTGTGTCCCTAAGCTTTGCTCCACACTGGATGATAGCCCTAAGGGCACCCATTTTGGGGGTGAGTCTGGGTCACTGCAGTCATCTGCCCTACAAGCCCAGTAGAAAGTGAGTCAGATTATCCACTTGTTTACGCTGGGTAATTTATGAATTCACTCATTTGTAGTTATCCCTAAAATTTCAACTACACATCAAGGCTTGTGTAACAGGAAGTGGGGGAAAAGGCAATTTCAGAACTTCTCTTATTAAGAATAAAACAAAAGAGAACTTCTTTCACTTTATGACAACACCTTTAACTTACATAATTTGGTTATAGAAGGGATGAAGATTCCACTCCCATTAGCTTTAGCTGGAAGTAAGTAGTTCATTGACTCAAGAAAGAAAATTGTCCTTTGCAAGTAAGCAGTAGGATTTAGGTATGAGCTGGGGAAAAAAAATCTATCACAGACAAATTGTTTTGGAACGTTTAAAAGGAAAAGTATGGTGTCTGAAGAACACGTGTATTAGGAAGTAGAAGAAAAACTGGGGCCGGAGCGATGGTCCAGCGGGTAGGGCATTTGCCTTGCACACGGCCGCCCATGCCGGTCCAGGTTCAATCCTCAGCATCCCATATGGTCCCCGAGCACCACCAGGAGAGATTCCTGAGTGCAGAGCCAGGAGTAACCCCTGAGCATCGCGGGTGTGACCCAAAAAGCAAAAAAAAAAAAAAAAAACTGGTCAATGGGAAATGTACCACAAGGTGCATGACAGAAAATTAAGGACATTGATGTCTTATGTACAATCATTTAAATCCATTTATTGTTCTATGCTTGAGAGTAGTCTGCCCAATTGCCATTAACAATCCAATCTTCCTTCCTACTCAACGATCTTATGTATTTAGTATTTATATAGAAGAAAGTATAGGAAACAAAGCAGTATGGGAAAAGATGTATGTGAAGTCAGAGCGGCAGGTGATGCTAGAAAATCCCTCAGGAGAAAATGCAAGCGAGCGGAATTGATGCCCAGCACTGATGGGCTCAGGAGAAATCGTGGGAGCATCCTGAAACATCAAGCAGTGACATACTGGAGATAGTCAGAGCCTCGCACAGTGACTGTGTCCAGATGAACTTAAGTCTGAACTCTAAGGATGAGGTAGCAGGAATTGGATTTTGAGAAAGGGGGCCCTTGGGAGAGAACTATAGTTCAGTTGGATTGTTCCTGCACAGTCTTTTCTTTTTTTGCTCCCATCGCTTCCGCCTCATAATTTTCTCCCCCCTCACCTTATGAGAGTCTTTCAGACGCTGTTCCAAGTTGCAAATCAAGGTGGTATAGGTACTGTACTGCTTTAATAGAATTCCCAGATTTTCTAGAGCGTCTTGGATCCTGAAGACACAATATGCCAGTTGAGTGAACAGATTACCCTAACAGAAGGTACAGTACAGATGTGGGAATCACTCACTGTTGGGCCTTCCTGCTCATCTGCTGGCTCATCTTTTTCTGTACAATCGTGAAGGTATCCAGGAAGTCTAGGAAGGTCTTGGGGGTGACAAGTGGTAACTCCGGGCACAGGTGTCCTTGGTAGGTGGCGGCCGAAAGATGGATAAATGCCATGGCTTTGGCCATACTCATAACTGAGGCCTGGAAGTCTGGGAACTTCAAGGGGGTCTGAAATAGGCACGACTTTAATCTGGACTTATAAGACAAAGGGGAAGGGAAAGGCAAGGGACCGTCTCTGGCACATAAAGGAGAGCAGAAAAGGGGAAGGCTCCTTAGAGTCTACAGAGAGACTAACCTAAGTCCTACCCCCATAGAACCTGCTTGAGAGTGCTGTGGTTGCATGAACGGGGCTCACCGCTATCCCGGGCGAGGTCTCAACAGCCTTCAGGTAGTGCTGGGCCACACTGACCAAAGAAGCTTGATCCCATGGCTCATAGCGGTCAATGCTGGCAATGGTCAGTTGAAGGAGTCTCAGGAAGAGGACGCAAGGTAGGTGCTTCTGGGCCTGGTCATCTTCAATCAGGAAGAACATGTGCAGGTGGCTGCATACTTGCTGGTAGAACCTGAGGGCCAAGAGCTCTGTGATTCTCCCATCTCCCCAGTTATGCTTATCTGTCCACCCATGCTCTGGCCCTTTAGCCCTGATATGAACTCTTCAGTAGCCTTTTGTTTTCCCTTTTGGCCATGGTGGAACCAGAACAGAGCTGGCCATGGTATGGGTTCTCAGCCTCACCTCTGCAATAGCATTTCTTTCTGGATGTTTTGCTTGGTATTTTCCCTGGACATAAGCTCCTCAATTCTGTCCAGATCTGACTCCGAGTACTGGCCAGGGAAGCTGCCTGAGTTTGCCAAGGCCAGCAGGCGATGAAGTATGTGAAGATCCACAGTCCGGACACCAGCAGGACCACTGGCTGACCAAATATGCCAGCGCGCCAACTGGCATCCTGCAAACATTGGAGAGTGGCATCCTCAGACACTGCTGGCAGATGGAAAAGATGAGCCTGACAGATACCAGCTGCCAGGGTGATGGCAGTATGGCGCCCTGTTCCCAAAGCTCCTGCAAGCAGCAGGCCATGCTGCCCGGGCCTGCCCAGCACACGGACCAGGCGTACCACATGCTGGACCATGGTGTGGCACCGAGCAAGGCTCGGGTTCAGCTTTAGTTGAGCAGCTATGGAAGCCAGCTGCTCTTCCAGTCTCTCCCACTGCCGTTCCAAGTACAGTTTAGGGCTCTCGCGGCTGAACCCTACTGCCAGATCTTGAGAGAAGACCACGCCTGAGGGTTTTTCCTGGGGACGGAGTATTAGCACTGGCAGCAGCAGAGGTGTGGTTAGCTCCAGCTGGGGTGTCTTCTGCCACCAAATCTTAGATTTCTTCATCTTTAGTTTACATTTGGTGGGTCTTTTGCCTTCCTCCTGGCTTACTTTCCTACTTTGGCTCTCTGTGTCTTCCTTGATTGGTACTGTGGAGGGTGGCATAGAGGAGATCAAGGCTGAGACCAGACCATAGGCATCCTCCTCCTCCTCTGTCTCACTGTTGCTGCTGCCTAAGTCCTCCCACTGGGCCAACTCCCCTTCAGACTCCACTTCAGGCACCTTTTCTTCATCTTCTTCTACCTCCTCCTTTTCTCCCTCCTCAGAGCCTTTGCCGGGTCCTGGAGTCTTGGCCCACAGCAGAAGACCTTCTGGGCTACCATCAGGAGCAGCCTGGCGCAGTAGGAGCGCTCCCTGGGACTGTCTAGTCGGTCACAGAAGGTTCTCTGTGCCTCGTGCAGCCAAAAGACGCACCATACTCCGCATCATTATCATAACGGCCAGGCGGGTGCCACGGAGGCCTGACACCCATTGCAGGTGGTCCTGGTGGCTGGAATAGTCCATAAACCCTCGAGTGCCAGTTCGAATGGGCAGTGCCTGCATACTGCTGAGTATCTGGCCCACAGAGTGCAGGGAGAAGCGGTAGTGCGGGTGGAGGGGTGAAGGCATAAAGCAGCTGCCCACGGCTTCCCAGGCCTCCAGCGAGGCCTGCACCAGGGCTTTGGCAAGACTGCCCTCCCGTTCCACAGAGGGGAAACGCTCAAGCCAGGCCTGGACAGTGGGCCCATGTCTTCTCTGCAGTACCGACTCAGTCACGCTGCTCAGGGCCAGCACTGTGAAGAGCCGAAAGAGGCGCGGACACACTGGGCGCTCACAGAAGCCTGGCACTGTGATAGTGGCAAGGAAGTTGGCTTCAGGCTTCAGTGTCTTCAGCTCCAAGGTACCATGGGCATACACAGTGCCGTTCATAGCCTGCCGCAAAGTCTCCAAAACTGGCTGGCAGCTCCTGTCTGGGTCTGTGGGTCACAAAGAGTAAAGTGAGGACATGTCTGAGTCCACAGGACATAGCTACCTCCAACTCCCCATGTTCTGCTTCAGTACCAAGTTCTAAAGGCTTCTGTGCATTGGATGTGTTGAGACTTGGTTGGGTCGGAATGGTCATCTCTCTCCTATGCTTTACTTCAAAGTAATTTCTTTGCTTTTCTTCCCCATGTCCTACCTTTTAGACCTATCAACCTTTCTGACTCTTTGAAAATTAAAGATGGTTTGGGGGTGAAGAGTGTTAGTGCAGCAGGGAACCCAGGTTTGATCCCCAGCATCCCATATGGTCCCTCCAAGCACCATCAGTTTAGAGCCGGATGTGGTACAGACACACATACACACTACACACACACACACACACACACACACAGGAAAAAAATACCAAAAATGTTCTGGAAGTGGATGGTAACAGCCACAGTGTAAGAGTGGAATTAGTAATTGCACACTTTCATAGGCTCAACTTTATTACATCGACATGTACAAAATAAAATGCACATATTTGAGGTATAGTGTTTGATAACTTTTGACAAACGTGCATATCTGTGAAACCATAACCCTAACATTTTTATCACTCCAGGATAAAAATTTCTTTGTGCTTCTTTGCAGAATGTCCAACTCCCTAGGGCAGACTGTCCTTACTGCCCTAAGAATAGAGATCCGGTGTCATCTTATTACCAGAGTTTGCGTTGCTTGACTTAGAACATAGGAGGTACTTAATCATGTCTGCTTTCCTTCACTCAGCATGAAACTGAGACTGATCCATGTTTTGTGTATATCAGTAGTTCCATTTCATTGCTAAGTTTTCTATTAAGAAAACACTTTTCCTATATTCATGAATACAGTGATGAGTACTGAAGTTGTTTCCAGGTTTTGTCTACTCAGAATGTTGCTATGAATAGTCTTGTCAGTGATTTGAGAAGATACAACTGTTTAAATTACTCTTGGGTAAACACCTATCAGTATCACTGTCTTCCCGTTCATCATCGATTTGCTCGAGCGGGCCCCAGTAACATCTCCATATGTCCTGTCTCATGCTAATAGAGCCCAAGGCATCTGCTTGCTCCAGGAACATAAAGAGCCTCAATCCATTACGGAATGAGGTCTATAATTGTTACTGGTATTTGGCATATATATTAAATACAACACAGGTAGCTTGCCAGGCTCTGCCGTGCAGGTAGCATACTCTATCAGTAACCAATCAGTAACCAATCAGTAACACCTATCAGTAACCAATCAGTAACCTAATATTGCTGAATCAATAGTAAGTCACGTAGTAAGTATCACTGTATCACTGTCTTCCCGTTCACCATCTATTTGCTCGAGCAGGCACCAGTAACATCTCCATATGACCTGTCTCATGCAAGTAGAGCCCAAGGGCACCTGCTTGCTCCTGGAACATAAAGAGCCTCAAACCATTCCATCAGGTCATGGGAATGAGGTCTATAATTGTTACTGGTATATGGCATATCAAATACTACATGGGTAGCTTGCCATGCTCTGCCGTATGGGTGGCATACTCTTGTAGTCATCTCAAAATCCAGCATTTATTGATGAACTGCTTGCGGCCGCTGAGTCGGGCTGTTATAGGTTGGTCTGCTGAGTGGAGTTCTGACGAGGGGGAAGTCCAGATTTGAAAAATGGAGGTCCTTATGGACTAGGGGGGTCATCTGGCTTGTTGTGAGGCTCTGCTGGGGTGGCGGGCCAGGGCTAGAACCTGCCATCCCCCCCCCGGGTGCCTCATGAGCGGCTGGGCACAGTGAGAGCCAGTAGCAGCTCTGCCCCATGTCTGTCTCTGGATCAGCATACCTGAGCCGGATTAAAAAAGACTGCAGCAGGGTGGATCTCGATGAGCCAGGCTGTGATAGGCTGGTCTGCTGAGTGGAGTTCTGAGTGGAGTAAGTATATATATATATATATATATATATATATATATATATATATATATATATATATATATATATATATATATATATATATATATATATATATATGTAAATACACTTTTCTCACCATGTGTGTATAATTTTCTACTTCCACTAACAAAGCACAAGTATTAGCTTCTCTGAAGCTGGAGAGGTCAGATGTTTATGTTTCATGTAGCCAAGCGCAGTTAAATTCCTGTCATCATAATCAGTCCTCTGAGCACAGAGGCTAGGAGTATCACTGTATCACTGTCTTCCCGTTGTTCATCGATTTGCTCGAGCGGGCCCCAGTAACATCTCCATATGTCCTGTCTCATGCTAGTAGAGCCCAAGGGCATCTGCTTGCTTCAGGAACATAAAGAGCCTCAATCCATTCCAGAATGAGGTCTATAATTGTTACTGGTATTTGGCATATCAAATACAACATGGGTAGCTTGCCAGGCTCTGCCGTGCAGGTAGCATACTCTTGCAGTCATCTCTAAGTCCAGCATTTAATAATGAACCACGCGGCCGCTATGCGCCGCAAGAGCCGGACTGTGATAGGCTGGTCTGCTGGGTGGAGTTCTGACGAGAGAGAAGTCCGGATGTGGAAAATGGAGGCCCTCATGGAGTGGGGGTCGTCTGGCTTGTTGCAAGGCTCTGCTGGGCTGGCGGGCCAGGGCTAGAACCTGCCATCTCTCCTGGGCTCCTTGTGAGCGGCTTGGCACAGGGAGAGCAAGTAGCAGCTCTGCCCCATGTCTGTCTCTGGATCAGCATACCTGAGCCGGATTAAAAAAGACTGCAGCAGGGTGGATTTCGATGAGCTGGACTGTGATAGGCTGGTCTGCTGGGTGGAGTTCTGACGAGAGAGAAGTCCGGATGTGGAAAATGGAGGCCCTCATGGAGTGGGGGGTCGTCTGGCTTGTTGCAAGGCTCTGCTGGGCTGGCGGGCCAGGGCTAGAACCCGCCATCTCTCCTGGGCTCCTTGTGAGCGGCTGGGCACAAGGAGAGCAAGTAACAGGCTAGGAGTAGCCCTTGAGAATCTCCAAGTGTTTTTAATCTGTTTTAATCTTTTTAAATCTTTTTCAATCTCTTTTTTTTTCGTTTAGGGTTACACCCAGCAATGCTCAGGGGTTACTCCTGGCTCTACACTCAGGATTTACTCTGGCAGCGCTCGGGGACCTTATGGGATGCTGGGGAATTGAACCCAGGTCGGCCTCTTGCAAGGCAAATGCCCTACCCGTTGTGTTATAGCTCCGGCCCCTCTTTTATCAATCTTTTAAGTGGAGGACCCACCTCCCCTCCATTAAAAAATGTTCAGTTGCTCATTGTATAAGCGTTTGTTGTTATTGGTATTTATAAATCTAGCAGGTATGAAATTATCACTATATCATGGTGGTTTTAATCTGCAGGTATTGGTGGCTAATAATATGAAATAAATATCACTGCATGTATTCTGTTAATCACATGTCTTTTCTGTTTTCTCTCTCTCCTTCTCTTACACATTGTGGGTTGCTGTACATATATTTAGAGGTTATCATATGTATCCTTTTGCCTATATTCAATGATCAGTTCTAGGCTGTTATCATTTTCAACAATTATTAGCACACTGTTCCCTTCTCTCTTACCTAACCTCTGAATCCCACATGTTTGTGGTAGATTCCACCTGCTGACAAGACCTCCTGATCCATGTTTTGCCTGACCTTGGATATTGGTATCATAATATATATTTATGTCATGCAAATAAATGCAGTCATTCTATATCTGTCTTTTTCCTTTTTTCCATCATGTTAATTTCACTCAACATGATGGAGGATTTCAATTTTTGCTTAAATACAATTTTTATTTCTTATCTATAAAATCCTTGCCTCTGACTAAGATCATGGAAATTTTTCTCCAACATTTAAAGTTTTTTAAATTTGCATTTAGATCAGGAATCCCCTTATAATTGATTTCTGTGTGCATCATGAGTTAGGACTCAAAGTTGAATTCCCTCTGCCTCCAGCCAGCTCTACCTCCCCCTCCATGCAGAGATGTACGTGTTCCAGCACCTTTCACTAAAAAGGCTATCTTTCACCTCCTCCCACGGAATTATGTTGTCACATTTGTTGAAAACAAATATGACATCATCCACACACACCCTGCAGCAGTTTCTTTTCAATCCGGCCCAGGTATGCTGAACCAGAGACTCTCAGACATGGGGCAGAGCTGCTCCTTGCTCTCCCTGTGACCAGCTGCTCGTGAGGCGCCCGGGAGGCATGGCAGGTTCTAGCCGTGGCCTGCCATGTCAGCAGAGCCTCACAACAAGCCAGACCACCCTCCACTACTCCATGGGCCTGCCATTTTCCACATCCGGACTTCCCTCTTGTCACAACTCCACCCAGGAGACCAGACTATCAACCCTGATCATCCACACCCACCCTGCAGCAGTTTCTTTTCAATACGGCCCAGGTATGCTGAACCACAGACTCTCAGACATGGGACAGAGTTGCTCCCTGCTCTCCTTGTGCCCAGCTGCTCGTGGAGGTGCCCGGGAGGCATGGCGGGTTCTAGCCCTGGCCTGCCACCTCAGCAGAGCCTCACAACAAGCCAGACCACCCTCCACTACTCCATGGGGCCCCCCCATTTTCCACATCAGGACTTTCCTCTCGTCACAACTCCACCCAGCAGAACAGACTATCACAGCCCAGATCATCCACACCCACCCTGCAGCAGTTTCTTTACAATCCGGCCAGGTATGCTGAACCAGAGACTCTCAGACATGGGACAGAGCTGCTCCCTGCTCTCCCTGTGCCCAGCTGCTTGTGAGGAGCCCGGGAGGCCTGGCGGGTTCTAGCCCTGGCCTGCCACCTCAGCAGAGCCTCACAACAAGCAAGACCACCCTCCACTACTCCATGGGGCCCGCCATTTTCCACACCCGGACTTCCCTCTCATCATAACTCCACCCAGCAGACCAGACTATCACAGCCCAGTTGCGCCGGCCGCTAGCGGCCCCGCCGCTCATCTATTAATGCTTTATTTAAAGGTGACTACAACTGTATGCCACCCGCACAGCACGCCTGGCAAGCTGTTCATGTAGTATTTGATATGCCAAATACCAGTAACATTTATATTCGGTCATTCCCGTGACCTAATATAATGGTTTGAGGCTCTCTATGTTCCTGGAGCAAGCGGATGCCTTTGGGTTCTACTAGCATGAGACGGGACATATGGAGATATTACTGGTGCCCGCTCTAGCAAATAGATGATTAACGGGAAGATAGTAATAGTGATTTGTTGAAAACAAATTGGGCGACATATCAATTTAAATATTTTGATCCGTTCCATATGTGTGACTGTGTCCTGTCAATACCACATTCTCTTGATTAACATTATAGTTAGCAAAAATAAATCAATAATGTAGGACCAAAAGGATAGCTCAATAGGTTGAGTACATGCCTTGGAAACAGGAAGCCCTGGCTTGATCCCTAGTACCACATGGTCCCCTGAACACAACTGGGAGTGACTCCTAGCCAGAGAGTCAAGAATGGCTCCTGAGGTCTTACCAAAAGTGGAAATTACCGCAAACGTGTGGGAGTCAGAGGTTAGGTAAGACAGAGAAGGGAACATGTGTTAATATATGTCGAAAGGGCTGATACCAACATAGAACTGAGCATTAAATACAGGCAAAATAATGCACATGATGGCCTCTAAGTGTATGTAGTGCAACCCACAATGTGTAAGAGAAGGAAAAGAGAGAGAGGGAGAGAGAGAAAAGAGATAAAGAATCTGCCATTTAGGCAGGCTATGGGAGGGGGAGGGAATTGGGGACATTGGTGGTGGGAAATGGGCACTGGTGGAGGGCGGGGTGCTGAAACACTATGTGACCGAAAACTACAAACATGAACAACATTGTAATTGTATATCTCACGGTAGTATAATAAAATATTTACTAAAAAATAAACATAATCCTGATCTGAAAAAAAAAAAAAGAATGGCTCCTGAGCACTGCCAGGTGTAGTTCAAAAACAGTAAAAAAAGAAAAAAAAATTAAATAGTGTAACCCTTGCCTCTTTGTTCTTTTTCAAAGTAAGTTTGACTTCTTTGCATTTCATATAGGTCTCAGAATAAGCCTCTCGATTTCTACGAACAAAAGTAAAAGCATACTTGGTTTTTCTCTTGGTTTGGGGTACATGCCTGGCAATGGTCAGGGACCACACAGAGCTCTGGGCTCAAGCGTTGATACTGGAAGCTCTGGGTGATTGACTATTATTAATAACAACCAATAAGTATTATTAATAACAATTACTATTTTTATTCCTTTCTTGTTGTTTTTGCTAAAACCAGAGGCAGCAACTTTGCTGCAGCACTTGCTCACTAGTTCTGGTGGTTTCTCTAGTTCTGGTGCTGGGACACTTGGGTCACAGTGCTCACCAGGCTGCAGCGCTGCTGGGCGCTCACACAAACCTCAGCTGTGGGTCTTCCTGGGCTGTTGAGCATTTTAGTTGTGGTGCTTGCACACACCTTGCTGTAGTACATCAGAGACGCACATTTTATGTAGCTCTTGGGATTCCAAATGGCCGTGCTGGCACTGGCATTGTGACTCATTAGCAGGCACTGTAGCCGCCCAACTCTCCCCAGGCCCTGGCTGACTCTGGTCACCCCAAACCAGTCACTGAGCTCTCCCCAGGCCCCGCGCTGAGTCCGGTCACCCCAAGTCAGCCTCTGAGCTCTCCCAGGCCTCAAACCATTCCATCAGGTCATGGGAATAAGGTCTATAATTGTTACTGGTATCTGGCATATCAAATACGACACGGGTAGCTTGCCAGGCTCTGCCGTGCGGGTTGGGATACTCTTGTAATCATCTCAAAATCCAGCATTTATTGATGAACTGCTTGCGGCCGTGCGAGCAGGGCTGTGATAGGCTGGTCTGCTGGGTGGAGTTGTGACGAGAGGGAAGTCCAGATGTGGAAAATGGAGGTCCTCATGGAGTGGGGGGGTCGTCTGGCTTGTGAGGCTCTGCTGGGGTGGCGGGCCAGGGCTAGAACCTGCCATCCCTCCCGGGCACCTCATGAGCGGCTGGGCACAGTGAGAGCCAGTAGCAGCTCTGCCCCATGTCTGTCTTAAACCACAGAATTTAATTAATGCAACTAATTATAGAAATGCAACTAATTATTGAAATTCTAAAGATGCTCTTGATGATGCAACAGCCGCCCTCTTGGGTTTAGACAATGTTCCTTCATGTGCTCAGCCAGGTATTCAGTTTGCAATAGCTTCATTTAAGCAGTCTGGGTGGCCCTTCATCTTTCAACCTTTACACTCCAGCCTGAGCGGCTGCTGTCTCCAATGCCTTCATCTCTACTCTGTGGCCAAGACCAAGAGCTCATTTTGGTTATTATGTTTCCATTCTAAGACATTCCTTTAGTTGTTTGTAGTTTCCATTCTACTGAGATTACATGTCTGTACATGTTTCTGTTCTCTCGCTAGGCTACATTTTTCTTAAAAGTTACCCAATGCTCTTACAGTTTCTACTATAAAGTAGCTGAATGTTTTTGTAGCGCCTACTATTTGGAAATTTCCAAATTTGGAAATTCAATTTCTAGATCATCTCAGGGTCAGATTTTACAGACTATTTTCTCTTGAAATGGGTCGCAGTTTTCTCCTTGTATTTATGTTAATTTTGCATTTTATAGAGGAAATTTTGGGCTGTGTCACACTATGACCCCATTTGCACTGCTTGCCGTGAGTACATCTCTATAGTCCTGCCTTCATATTTTAATCTTCCTGGTGAAATTTCTTCTTCTTGCCATTCACAGAACAGAATATGCCACCATTGGTGTTTATTATTATCTACTGACATCCTGAGAGCTAGAGGAAAAAAATTTTAGATTTTGGAATCAACCAGACTAGATTTTTTTTAAGTTTAGGCTAGGACAGAGAGATGGTACAGGAGTTTAGATGCTTGTCTTGTATGTGACCAACTCAGATTGATCCCTGGCACCACAGCATATAGTCCCCAAAGCATTGCCAGGAATGACTCCTGAGCATAGAGTCAAGAGTAAGCCATGAGGAGCCGGAGCGATAGTCCAGTGGGTAGGGCATTTGCCTTGCATGCAGCCGACCGGGTTCGATCCTTGGCATCCCATATGGACCCCGAGCACCGCCAGGAGTAATTCCTGAGTGCAGAGCCAGGAGTAACCCCTGAGCATTGCCGGGTGTGAACCCAGAAAAAAAAAAGAGTAAGCCCTGAGTTCCACTGAGCAAACCCCTCAAAAAAGTTTAGGCCAAATAAACAATCAAACAAGCTTGAGCTAATTTGTTTTTGCTTTGTGGGTTACACCTGGCAATGCTCAGGGGTTACTCCTGACTCTGTACTCAGGAATTACTCCTGGCGGTGCTCGGGGGACCATATGGGATGCCGGGGATCAAACCCGGGCGTTATGGGCCGGCCGCGTGCAAGTCAAACGCCCTACCCGCTGGGCTATCACTCCGGCCCCAATTTTATTATTTATATTTATGGAGATACAATTGATTTACAATGTTGTGTACAGTTTAGGAGTATGGGTTTGTAATTTTTCAATTGCAATCTTCCGTTTTAGGAGTATGGGTTTGAACGTTGCTAGAGAAATAACTTAATAGACTGAATGCATTTATTGCCTGTGGAAGGCCAGATTCGGTCCTGAGCAGTCCTGGGAAAAACTTCAGAGCACAGAGTTGAATGTAGCCCTGAAAAATACTGGGTGTGGCCCTCCAAAGGGAAAAAATAAACACCACAACCACTACCAAAGTCTCCAACACTATCTCCTTCACCCGTGGCTCCTCTGTTAACCTCAGTTCTGTAGTCAGAATCCAAAGGTTTGTTTTAGTTCTTTTCATTTTTTTTAATTGAAATCATCATGAGCTAAAAAAGTTTCAAAGTTGTTCATGATTGGGTTTCAATCATACAGTGTTTGAACACCCATTCCTCCATCAGCGTACTTTTGCTTTCCTTAAGTCCACATATGAATGAAACAATCTAGGTTTTCTCTCTCTGCTCCAGACTTATTTTGCTTAGCAAAAAGCCCTCTAGTTCTACCCATGTTGCTGCAAATGGCAAGATGTCATGGTTTCTGTTTTTGCTTTTTTTGTTTTTGAAGTATAATTATAGTGATCCATTGTCTTTATATACCATTTATTCTTTCATCTAGCCATCCATCATTGGGTATTTCATATCATATTTTAGCTTATTTCATGGTCTCTCCCCTGCTCATGAGAGCGAACCCTTGGAGCAATGTTGGACTCGGCTGGCCAGACTAGGAGTGGAGTTTGGGGCCCTGCCCTTTCCTCCGCCTCCATGATGCCAGTTGCCCCGGAAGAGAGAGACCCACCCACGCCAGACTCAGCTAATTTGCAACCCCGGAAGAGATCCAGACCCATCCACTTCAGACCCACAGCTGTGCTGCTCGGCCGCCCCATGTGGAAGCAACCCATGGAGCTGACCTCCTGGTAAAGGGCTCAGCCATCCCCTGGCCAAGTCCAACATTGCTCCAAGGGTTGCTCTCATGAGCGGGGAGAGACCATGCTGGCCGGACTCAGAGTGGAGTTCTGGGCCCTGCCCTTTCCTCCGCCTCCATGCCAGTTGCCCCGGAAGAGAGACCCACCCACGCCAGACCCACGCCGCCAATATTTTTATAGGATACTGAATTTTGCATAAGGTTCTTCCCAATTTCTTTCACATTTATACATAGTAAACAGTTATAGACATGTTTTAACTGATACCAGTAAGCCTGGCAAGAAGCCAGAGCAAACCACACATCATGCAGTTAGTCATTCTCAACATCCAGACTCCATAGTTCCTCAGAGCTCCATTCAGAGAAAACCTGTTCTACCCCTTTAAGTTTTATCAGTAAATGCTCGGGTTGAGAGCCTTCTACTGAGACTATACCACCTACACGGTAAAGCCTGGCAAGCTACCGTGTTTTATTTACTTTTTATGCCAAAGACTAGTAACTATTATGGACCTCAGTTCCATAACCTGAAGAATGGTTTCAGGCTCCTCCTGTCCCTGTAGCAAGTAGATGCCCTTGGGTTGCACTTGCTTGTGACAGGACTAATGGAGATGTTACTAGTGCCCACTCGAGCAAATCGATGAACAATGGGAAGACAGTGATACAGTGATCTTAGCTTATTTCATATCTTTTCTATTAAATAGGGCTGTAATGATTGCCCAACTCGCATGTAACATCCCAGTAAAAGGATCATAGCTTTAGCAATACCATTCCAAGATTTTCTAATAAGCAATATAATTAGTGCCTACTAAGGAAGCAGGCGTGGGGATGGGGATGGGTGGGAAATAAGGGGTCTTGTTGATGGTAAGAGCACATTGGTGGTGGGACTGGTGTTGGAATACAGAATGACTGAAATTACTGTGAACAACTTTGTAAATCAAGGTATTTAAATAAAATTAATTAAAAATATTTTTAAAAAATTAAAAAAATTTAAAATCAAATAGAGCTGTAATAAATGTAACTTTTTTGGTGTGGGAGGGGAACACCCATCTGTGCTCAGGCCTTACTCCTGACTCTGAACTCAGGGATCACACCTAGAAGGCTTTTGGGGATGGTGTGGGATGCTGGGGAGCAAGCCCAGATTGGATGCATGAAAGGCAAACACCCTACCTGCTATGCTATCTCTCTGACCCCATAAATGTAATTCTTTGAGTGTTTTATATTCTTCAGATAGATTCTAGGAGTAGAACTGCTGGATCATACAGAAGATCTATTTTTAGTATTTTGTGACATATCCTTACTGTTTTTTACAGAGACTGGTATAATTTATATTTCCACCAGGGCTTTCTCTCCACATCCTTGGAGATGTCAATGCTTGTTTTTGTTTATGTGTTTAATTATGTGTTATATGTGTTTAATTATCCATAATAACACATATACATACAATATATGTCAGCATCACAGGTGTGAGACTATACTTTGATATTCATTTTTCCTTGTATATGATGGGCATTGTCTTCTGTACTATCTCACCAGCCCCTTCTTTTCATTTAGGCTTATTGACAAGTTTCTTAGCTATACAAAAAATTTAAGAATTTTTTAATTTTTTTAATATTTGATTTAATTTTTTTTACTTTATTTAAACACCCTGATGTACAAAGTTGTTTACAATACAGTTGTCAGATATTCAATAGTCCAACATCAGTCCCATTACCAGTGCACACTTACAGCCAGCAAAGACCCTAGTTTCCCACCCCGCCCCCATGCCTGCTCCCTTAGCAGGCACTAATTAATTTACTTTATATTGCTTATTACAATATATATCTCATAATAGCGTTACTAACGTCATGACCTTTTACTGAGCTGTTACATGCAAACTGGGCCATCTGTATTGTTGCTTTCACTTATTGAACTCAGTGGGTTTATACTCAATTTTTTAACAAGGTTGTTCGTATTAATTAGCTAGAGATATTCAACCCCAAGCCCACCACCATTGCAACTTCACATTATCATAATTTCCAACTTTTCCAACCACACCTTTAGTCTGCCCCTATTATAGACCCTCAATATTTTGTTTTATATTGCTTTTTATAGGTAGTTTGCCAAAATGATCAAGAAATGTTTTCTTAGATTGTTCATTTTCTTTTTTTCCCCCTTTTGTTATTGAAACACCATGATTTACAAAGTAAAAAGGTTTTCATAATACTGTTGACATAAAGTTTCATACTTCAACACCACTCTCACCACCAGTGTGTTCCCACCACCAAAGACCCTGATTTCCCACCCACCCCAACCCCCCATGCCTGCTCCATCAGCTGGCTCTATTTGTATTGGCCATTAAAGCACATACATGGCAATGTGATTGATGAATCCATTTTCTTCCCTATTGTTGGTTATGGGAGAATCTGGCCAAATTCTGTTCTTGAATTTACTTTCTGAGTTTCTAGAACGTGGCTGGTTCCACTAGTTTGATGTACCGCACAGCCACAAGTGGTCGCACGAACTGGGGGAGAGCAGGATGGCAGAGAGCTGCCATGTGTGAGTTTCTGCATGATGGGCAATAGCCTAGAGGCAGTTCGTGGGTGGGAGGTCCACCAGGCCTCCCCAGGGGGACCCCAGCTCCATCTCCATGAACACCCGGTGATTTTTGTAACCGAGAACTGCTACCTGGGCTTGAAATTGGCTGCTCTGTTGTGTGGGGCTCTGGTGAGCCAGGCTTGAAATCGACTTCTCTCTTGGTTGGGGCTCTGATGAGCTGTGGAGTCCAGACGTTGAAAATGGCTGCAATTATGGTGAGCGAAGTTTCCTCTGGTTGCTTCCAAAGTTCTACAGATTGTTCATTTTCACCATGGAACTACTGCTATAAGAATTTGTTAAGGTTAGGCAGTGTAATTTTATATTTTTTTATAGTTGCCTTCTAATTTAATGCCATTGCGTGTGGTATTTTACTCCATTTATCAAAATTGTACAGTTTGAGATGTCCAGGAATTGAGATGCTCCAGAAATTCCAAAACTTTTACATGGTGATAAAATTGGAGTTAAATTTTTTAACTGGGTGAAGTTCCTCTGAGCAGTGGAGACAGACCTTGAGAAACTTTTAAATTTAATGTACAAATAGGTTTGGAATTTTACTCTTGACCTTGACATTTACTGACTAGAACATCTTGAGCATGTTATAAAACTGCTGAGTTTCTTCATCTCTAAAATAATCATGATGGGGCTGAAGCGATAGCACAGCAGGTAGTGCCTTGCACATGACCGACCCGGGTTCAATTCCCTGGCATCCCATATGGTCCCCAAAATCCTTAGTGTAGAGCCAGGAGTAACCCCTGAGCATTGCCAGTTGTGACCCAAAAATAAAAAAAATAATCATGACAAAGGATTGGGAGTATGACTCAGAGGTAGAGTTCATGTCTTACATGTCTGAGGTGCTGGGTTCTCTCCTTGACACAGCATAAATAAATAAACAAATGATAGATAGATAGATAGATAGATAGATAGATAGATAGATAGATAGATAGACAGACAGATAGATAAATGAAAAATAGTTAAATAAATAAACAAGTCAATGAGAACAGCATTATTAAAAAAACCGGAAGCAATTTGTGGTGAAAACAAAACTTTCATCTATTGCTAGTGGGAATGTTGTCTGGTCTAACCTGTGTGGAAAACAGTATACAAATTTCTCAAAAATATAAGACCAGAGGGGCCAGAGAGATAGTATGGTAGGTTAGGTGGAGGGAGTTGACACTAATATGGGATTGGTGTAGGAACACTGTGTGCCTAAAACTCAACTATCATAAAACCTTAACAAACTTAATAAAATATATTAAAATCAGGGCCAGAGCCATAGTATAGCAGGTAGTGCATTTGCCTTGCATGCAGTCAACCGGGTTTGATCCCAGCTCCCCATATGGTCCTCCAAGACCTCCAGGAATGATCCCTGAGAACAGAGAAAGGAGTACGCCCTGGACACTGCTGATTGTGGCCCCAAAACAAATAAACCAAAAATTTGGACGATGATTGAAAAGAAAATCATAAAGCCTCCACCTTACTAAGCATTTTAACACAAAGATGACATAAAGCAGATAACACAGAGTTCTCAATAAATGGTGCTTACTATTATTAAGGAAGTATACAACCTGGTTCAAATTTTCTATATCCCACAGGACTATTCTGTTTCTAGCTATATAACCCACATAATGCTTTAATCCCATGAACTCTTTCTAAATTTTTTTAACGTTATTTTAACACTGAGATTTACAAAGTTGTTCACAATACAGTTTCAGGTATTCAGTATTCCAATACCAGTCCCACTACCAATGTGCCCTTACTGCCACCAAAGTCCCTAGTTTCCCACCCACCCCCAAACCAGGCACTAATTTATTTTATATTGCTTATTACAACATATTATCTCACAATGGTATTGCTAAAGTCATAGCCTTTTCACTGAGCTGTTACATGCAAATTAGGCCATCTGTGTTACTGCTTTCACTTATTGAACTTAGTGGATTTCTACTCATTTTTGGCGTGGGGTGTCATGCCTGTCAATGCACAGGGGTTACTCTTGGCTCTGCACTAGGTAATTACTTCTGGCGCTGCTTAGGGGACCATATGGGATACCAGAGACTGAACCCAGGTTGGTTTCAATGCAAAAACCCTGCTTGCTGTACTATCACTCCAGCCCCCTCTACTTATTTTTTAATGAAATTGTTTGAGGTAGAGATGCAGATACACCCGGCAGAGCAGATACCAGCTTTCCCTGTTGAACTCCCTGCATTCCAAGGACCACAAGAGCCACTTCTGACCAGAGTCCACCATCCCAATAGAGTCTCAAAAGAACCCAGAAAAAACCCCCACACCTGGCTGGCGGCAATCTTCACCATCCACTCTCCGCAGCTCTAAGATCTCCACCCAAGAGATTAAGCCAGTCATCAGCCTGGCTTGTCAGAAACCCAGCCTACAAGGACCCACCCTTCAGAGACCCGCCCTTCAGAGGAGAGTATTTCAAGTCCAGGAATGCTTGAGCCACAGATGCAGATACACCTGGCAGAGCAGATACCAGCTTTCCCTGTTGCGCGGCTGCACAGCGGCCGCAGCAATTTACCTTCAAATTACTATGAATATTTTACCCACCCCTCTGAGAGAGCCCCACAAGGTAATGAGAGTATAGCGCCACACGGCAGAGCCTGGCAAGCTGTCCGATGCATGTTCAATATGCCAAAACCAGTAACAAAAATGTTTATTATCCTACCCCAAAAGAGCCCTTAATATGGCAGCAGTAAGAAAGGCAAACAAGCAATGCCTGATAAAATTTCACGGCCAACCTAGGCTGCCAAAATGAAGAAGGACTAAAATGACTGTCTGTATTTTCAATGCACGTATGGTGGCATCGGAAGCATATATTGAGGATATGGTGCAAGCGCAAGAGATCAAGTACTACGTCATTGGCTTGACTGAGACGAGGAGGCATCAGTCGCATCACGCTGTATTTGACACCAGAGAAGAATTGTTCCTTGGACAGGCGACGAAAGAGGCATCGGTGGCGTTGGTGTCCTTGTCAACACGAACATGCCCGTCAACATTGATTCATTTGAATGCCTAACAAAACGGATAGGATGATTACACTTGAAGAGATGTGGCCCACTGCCAGCAATTTCTATCTTCATTGTCTATGCACCAACATCCACATACAAGGAAGATGAAATTGAGAAATTCTACATGGAACTGGAGTTCTATAAAAAGATCACACCTTCTACAAGATCATAGTCGGTGATTTTAATGCCAAGATATGACCAAGAATTTCAGCTGAAGACCTCCACATTGGGACCCATGGCCTAGAATGGAATGAACAGGGTAAGAGACTATCTGAGTTCATCATGTCCACCAAGACCATTCATGGGAACTCACAGGTCCAGAAGGCTGAAGCGAAACGTTGGACATGGGAATCTCCTGGTGGACAGTTCCACAATGAAATTGACCACATCATCTTCAAACGACGTTTTGTCTGACAGATGTCATTGTTGCTCCCAAATTCCAAACAGGATCAGACCACTGTGTCCTTCGTGCAAAATTCTACTTCACGCAATGGGGAGAAAAGGCTGCAAAGTTTAAGAAGAGAACTCCCAGAACGACCACCAACTGGGAACTCTTTGGCACCATTGCAGCAACATGGGAAGATACCATCATTGACGACATGGATGAAGAATACAACCGACTGGTTCAGCACCTCCATGATTGTGTGAAGAATGCCGAGAGACAGAAAGACACAAAAGAACGCCTGTCTTCAGAAACTCTTGAGCTCGTTCGCCAACGTGGCAAGACGCAAGCCTCAGGAGACCAAATGCTAACGTCCAAGCTTGCAAAGAGGTGCAGAGAAGCGATAAAAGAAGACCTCAAAGACAGAAGCACAGAAATACTGGAAGATGCAGCAGAAGCCAGGAAAATCATTCGCACCACCCGCCTGTCCTTCGCCAACTATAAGACCAAGATGACTGCCCTCAGACATCCTGATGGATCTATCACATCTTCCAGAAAGGCAATGGAGAAGATTATCCATGACTTCTACTCAGATCTCTTTGATAGCCATGCCCACCTGCCCACATACCAAATTCCACAGGATGGATATGTCATTCCCAACGTTCTCCCTTCTGAAATCCGACATGCCATTTCATTGGTAAAGAAGGGAACAGCACCAGACCCAAAAGTCAGACCCGAACACCTGAAGAATCTGCCTTTGGTACTCATCAATACACTAGCTTGGCTTATCACACGCTACCTGTCTGAATGCAAGGTGCCCTCCCAATGGAAAACCAGCAGGACAGTTCTACTGTTCAAGAAGGGAGACATTCACCACATAGGTAACTATCGCCCCATCTGCCTGTTGTCTGTCATCTACAAGCTGTTTACTCGAGTCATCCTGAACAGGATTAGCAGAACACTAGATGAAGGACAACCATGCGAGCAAGCTGGCTTCCGGAAAGGATTCAGTACAATCGACCATATTCACACAGTAAGCAAGCTCATTGAGGTTTGTAGGGAGTGCAAGATGCCGCTCTGTCTCACATTCATTGATTTAAAGAAAGCCTTTGATTCTGTGGAGACTGAAGCAGTCATCGAAGCCCTAACCAAACAGGGCATTCAAACCCAGTACATCAAGATCCTTCATGAGCTGTATTACAGATTCACCACCAGGATCTCACCATTCTACAAGGAAGTGATCATTTATGTCAAAAGAGGGGTTCCACAAAAAACTCTTCCGACCTCCATCGCTATTCCAGAATCAGGGACGATGTCTCGTTTGCCAAGGCATCGAAAATCAGATGGGCTGGACATGTAATGCGATTTGGAGATGACCACTGGACTAGAGCCATTACCGACTGGACCCCATGGGATGTCAAAAGATCATGTGGCTGCCCACTTACAAGATGGTCAGACTTCCTTGTCAAGACCCTGAAGGAACGGTTTGAGGCTCTTCATATTCCTGAATCAACCAGATGCCATTGGGCTACATTGGTTTGTGATCGGGTCCAATGGAAATGTTACTGGAGCCCGCTCGAGCAAATCGATGAATAATGGGATTCAAGTGATCAAGTGTTCAAGTTTGAGGTCATTTGTTACATTGACTATTCAATTCCAATTCTGCCACCATTGCAATTTCCCACCACTATTATTTCCAATTTTCCCAACCACCCCTTAAGCCTGCCCCTATATTAGGCCCTAAATAATTTATTTATACTGCTCATTACAGGTAATTTGCTAAAAATGATCAAGAAATGTTTTCTTAGAAGAGTTAGTGAAGATTGTTTAGTCTCACTATGGAATCATTAAGCTCTATAACAAGCCCCTAATCTGTTATTACAGCATAGACATTGTATGTGTGTATTTTGTATGGTGTGCTACTTGGTATGTCAGATTATAGAGTCTGAGATGTCACATCTCCACGAATTACAGGATTTTTGTTTATTTATTTTTTATTAAACATTTTATTATACCACATGAGATATACAATTACAACCTTGTTCATGTTTAGAGGTTTCGGTCACATAGTGTTCAAGCACCCCACCGTCCCAGCAATGCTCAGGGGTTTCTCCTGGCTCTGCACTCAGGAATTACTCCTGGTGGTGCTCAGGGGACCATATGGGGTGCCGGGGATCGAACCGGGCTGGCATGAGCCAGCCGCATACAAGGCAACGCCCTACCCGCTGGACTATCGCCTCCGCCCCCAATTACAGGATTTTTAATAGGGTGATAAAATTGGAGTTAAATTTTAACTGGGGGTGGGGCTGGAGCAATAGCAAAGCGGGTAGGGCATTTGCCTTGCATGCGGCTGACCTGAGTTCGATCCCCAGCATCCCATATGGTCCCCCTGGCCACTGCAAGGAGTAATTCCTGAGCTAAGAGCCAGGATTAATCTCTGAGCATTGCCGGATGTGACCCCCTCCAAAATGGTTTTGGAGCATGGGCATGACTGTGGGCCTTCCCAAAGAATAGGGAGTTTGGGGGAGGTAGTCCATCCCTGAAAGCCATCTGTGAAAGTAGTCTATCTGTGAAAGCCTGGAGATTTACTTCACAAAACCACATACCTGGGTTTTTTACAACGGATTAATTTCTGGGTGGAACCCACCTCATCAGTGAAGTCTGGCCTTGAACGTGATGGTGATTGTGGAGTGTGGTAGTTTGAGGCTGCTAAGGAAGTAGGCTCACCCTCCTCCTTCCGGATGCCCCAGTAGATACTCAGCCTGGAATGAACCCTATGATTTTGACTCTCCCCCACACCCTGTTCCTAGACTTCACCTGTTCCTAGACTTCAGTTCTGCCCACCTATGTCATATTCTGAATCTCAGTATCTGAAGACACACAAGTTTAGAAATTTTAAACTTCAATATCACAAACTTTCATCAGAATGTCTTCCTTAATTTCCTCCCTTTTATTCTAAAAACTTCTTCTACGGCTGGATTACACCCAGCAGTGCTCAGGGGTCATTCCCAAAGGTGCAGCAGTGCTCAGGGGACATGGCCAAAGGTGCTCAGGGGACCCTATGTGGTGCCAGAGTTTGAATCCTGATCAGCCACATTCAAGGCAAGCACCTTACTCACTGTATTCATCCCTGAATGCTTCTGTTCATCTCTACAAAAATGAATGAGATGAATTTATGTTGCTCTGAAGCTAAGTTTTATGAAAGGAATTGAAAATTAAACATCCAGTTATCAAGTGGTGAGTACCTGTCATGAACATATGAACATGAGATCCCTGAACTTAGTCAAATTATATATATATAATTTAAGTGGCTGGCTGGATGGTGGCACCAGTTACTAAGACACAGGAGTATATGGTTTTTTTTTTTTTTGGGAATATTCAAGAGCTGGATCTGAGTACCCAATAGGACAAAAAAGCTAGAGATACACAGTAAATAGTTGGATAAAAATGTCTGTTGTTGAGAAGCCTGGCTGAAGACAAATAACCAGCAAAGCCCACAGATGTGCATGGGGCATTACAGAGGAATATATTCTTCCTATACATATAGGAGTTATTGACTACTACTAGGGATTTTACTATCTGACAAAATGGCAGGGAACTATTTCCTTCCCTCTTTTCCAGCTCCTCACCAGATGCTGCCAGGTGCAGATCCTCCAACAGGAAAAGGAAGGAGCCTTTAGAATTCAAGTACTGCCCTGGGCTGGCCTGAGTTTGGCCCTGGACCACTTGACTCAGCAGAAGGCGAAAGTGGGTGGTGGTGAAGGCAGGATGGACAGGGCTGTTGGTGAAAGGGTGACATGGCTCCACAAGCACCTCCACAAATGCTGACTTCCCTGCTGCTGCCTCTCCTGCCAGCAACACTGGGTGTCCCTCTGACAGAAGCAGATCCACCACATACAAGAGCCTTTCAGCCTACAAGACAGGAATGGGGCTTACTGTGCAGCTCCAATTTTGGATGATTATTTATCCCAAAGTTATGGTCCTGGGGTCTGCAATATTTGCAGAACACTTTGTGTATTCAGGTGATTATAAAAATAATTCAGAGACTGGAGAGATTGAACCCAACCTGAGTTCAATCCCCGTCATTCCATACAGTTCCCCAAGCCCCAGGAGTGATTCCTGAGTGTAGAGTCTAGAGAAACACCTGAGCATTGTTAGGTGTGACGCCTCCCACAAAAAAAAAACAAAAAATAGTTTAGAGAATGGGAGATTCAGTGGGGTCTAAAACATAAACTCCCCAATGGTATGCCCCCAACTTCCCAACCCTAGGCACTGCCCCACTGGCTACAACCTCAGAAGATGGATTGAAGTTTCCCAGAGGTCTCTTGATGTGGCTGCTCAGGTATTGTCCAGTGAAGGGGACCAGTGTCCCAGTTTGAGGACATACATAGAGATCAAACACCAAGATTGAGGGTGGTGGCTCAGGGTAATTGGGGAGGCTACTAATAGCCTCCCTCAGGAACATATCAAAGGAGAACCAGAACCTGCCAGATAGACACAGAGGCAAACGTGAATATTGTAATGGTTCACTCATGACACACTGATAACACTCTACTCACCCCAAAAAAGTGATGTCACCTGGGTTTGACACTCATGAATCACCACTGTAGATACCTGGAAGGAAGATGGGCTCCTAAGCCCCAGATCAAGGCAAAAAAGAAAGCTGCTGATGACCAGTAGGTGCTCCCTGTTCTTGTTAGACGCATCACCGGTGCCAAACTGGGCCTTGCTCTGAACGCTGTTTTTTGAACCCTTGAAGATTTGGGTCAGAGGCTCATAAAGTCCAAGGTTCTCTGCAAAGGTCAACACAGTCATGGGGCTGGAGCAATAGTACAGCGGGTCAGGCATTTTCTTTGCACATAGCCAACCTGGGTTTAATCTCCACCATCCCATATGGTCCTCTGAGCACTGCCAGGAGTAATTCCTGAGTGCAGAGCCAGGAGTAACCCCTAACCTGGGTGTGACCCCCCCCAAATAAGTCAACATAATCAGAATCAGTACCCAAATAGAAACAGAAACCAGCAGGGTAGGAAAGGATAAATTATGTGCTATTTATTCCAAAGTTATGGTCTTGGGGTCTGCAACATTTGCAGAATGCTTTGTTAGGAAGGAAGGAAGGAAGGAAGGAAGGAAGGAAGGAAGGAAGGAAGGAAGGAAGGAAGGAAGGAAGGAAGAAGGAAGGAAGGAAGGAAGGAAGGAAGGAAGGAAGGAAGGAAGGAAGGAAGGAAGGAAGGAAGGAAGGAAGGAAGGAAGGAAGGAAGGAAGGAAGGAAGGAAGGAAGGGAGGGAAAGAGGAAGGAGGAAGGAAGGAGGAAGGAAGGAAGGAGGAAGGGAGGAAGGGAGGAAGGAAGGAAGGAAGGAAGAAGGAAGGGAGGAAGGAAGGAAGGAAGGAAGGAAGGAAGAAAGGAAGGGAGGGAGACAGGGAGGAAGGAAGGAAGGAAGGAAGGAAGAAAGGAAGGGAGGGAGACAGGGAGGAAGGAAGGAAGGAAGGAAGAAAGAAGGAAGGAATAAGGAAGGAAGGAAGGAAGGAAGGGAGGGAGGAGGAAGGAGGAAGGAAGGAAGGGAGGGAGGAAGGAAGGAGGAAGAAGGAAGGAAGGAAGAAACAAAGAAACAAACTTCTTTTTGTCTCCAGACCCGAATCTACCACAAAAATTCACTCCAGGGTTTAACCAGAGCCCAGCTACCAGCCCAGTCCTCCTTCTCTGTCCCCCACCTGGGTTATGTGCCTTCTCATCTAAGTGCAGGTTGGAGTCAAGCAGACAACGAAAGATGCGGGACAGACTGGTGATCTCAGCCACCCCTTCACAAAGTGACTGCTGGCCATGCACTTGCAGCAGAGAGCTGGCGCCATGGAGGGTGAGGAAGCGAACGTGGCTGGCACCAGTACTTCAGTCAAGTGGCTGAGCTCGGTGACTGTGTGCTGCTGCAGGTGGTACTCTTGGGGAGGGATGCTGTCAGGGCGCTAAGCATGCTCTGGCTGGTCTGCCTCCCGCCACACCACACCAGAGCACAGCGGCCCACTAGGGTGGGTGCCATACCTGCAGCATCTCCCATCTCCAGCAAGAGAAAAGTACCCTGAGGGCGTGCTATCTGCTGGCCGCTGGGGAGGCTTAGCTGAAAGGGGGTCACTGAGGAGACAAGTGATGGTGTCCAGCCAAGCAGTGTTGCCCACCCCATCACATATAATCCAGTGCTGGATGCCCAGAGATTTCCATGCCTGTTCCTTTGTGACAAGAGACTCATGAAATAGCTTGGAGAAGACCCCATGGTGCCAGAAGGATCCCTCGAGCCATCCCAGAAACTCCTGGGCACTGAGGGCACAGGGGTATAGGTGAGTGATTTCCACAGGCTGGAATTCCTTGCTTGAGCAGTTCTCCATGGCCAGCTGGTTCTGAATCTTACATAAGCTGTGCCAGCAAGTGGTTTTGCCACTGCCCGCAGGGCCCAAGAGCAAAATGCCTGCAGTCTGACCCAGTGCCTGGCTCAGCTGCTCCAGGGACCCTAAGATTTCAGGTGTTGGATGCAGGCCTGCTTGCCGCAATTTCTCCACCAGAACTGGTTTCTTCAGTTTGCAGATCAGAGGCTTTGCTAGCACGTTGCTGGCGGCTGGGAAGATCCCACAGAGCAGCTCATGGAGTTTGTGCAGGCGGGCACCGTCAACGGCATGGAACAAGGCTGAGTTTACGAGGGCATGCAGCAGGGCTGACTCCTCAAGGGTGGCTATACTCTGGAAGTGCTGGGGTGCCGGCTCCTCCATGGTCCTTGCCAGGGACTGCATCATGTTCTCTAGTACCTGTCTGAGCAGGGGCACATGGCAGGGCAGGGGCCCTGACAACAGTTCACACTCCATGGAGAAGAATTTGGACAGGCGGGCAGCCATGCGAGAGGCGTCACGGATCCCCGCTCCCAGCAGCGTCAGCTCCACCACCTGATGGAGATCCGGCAGCTTCAGTGCTACGGGCCGCAGCAGATGGTGCAGGTTGGCAGGCACAGCAGGCCTCTGGGCACACAGTGTCATAAAGCAGCCGTAGCCAAGGCGAACAGACACATTATGTTTCTCAAAGAAGCCACTGCCAAGGACCTGGGAGCAAGTAGGGTTGATGATGCTGGGGTTTTGGGAGACTTTGTGGTACAGTGGGGCATAGAGGTGGCCCAGCTGACTAAGGCGCTGGCCCAGAGCAGAGAGCAAACCAAGGGGCAGGTGCTGGGCCGCTTTCAGCAGGAGCCATGCACCACTCTGCAGAGCCCCATTCAAGGACTTGCTCAGGCTTTGTGCCTCCATCTGAGGCAGGCAGGGGATCACCACCAGGAGCTGGCCCAGGGCCTGTGCCAGGTTTTTTACAATAGTTGTCTTGCCAACACCTCTAGGGCCTAACAGAGTCCCGCAGGCCACCTCTTCCAGGGCCAGTAATAGGACCAGGGCAGGCTGCTCAGGTACCAGCTTGGGTAGAGACTCCAGCCTGGGACCAAGGTACTCATAGTTGTACAGGAAAGCCCGACCAAGCACCTCTAACCAGCATGCAGGTGGCGATGGCGAGGCCTTAGTAGATACAACAGTCCTGAGGCTTTGTAGTGGGCTTGGAGGGGTGGTCTGAAGTGAACCCAGGTGGTACTTGAGTTGGCGGGCCCAGTGGAAGTCCATTGAATCACTGACGTGGTGCTGGTGTAGGAGCTGTGCTATATCCCGGTGGGTTATGGTCATGGCCATCAGGGCACTGAGCAGGCTGCTTTGGCGGGCAGAGAGAAGGGACTGTCTCCCTTGGGAAGCCCTCTGAGCCCGCAAGAAATATATCAGCGCCTCAAGCTTCTGCACATTCCAGGGCACCATATCTTGGGCCCGCCCCTTAAGCAAAGACTCTTCCATCTCTGCCCACCATACCACATCCTCTGCCACCTGCACACACTGCCACGGGAAACTCTGCATTAAGTCCAGATAATGGTGGACACACAGTTGCTGGGGCACCTGGTTTTTCTGGGGCACTTGCTGGCAGATCTCCTTAAGGGATGGACTCACAGCAAGATGGGCAGCCACACAGTCCTGCAGCAAGTGCACGAGGGTCAGGCGCAGGCCCTGCTCAAGGGAGCCCAGCCACCTGGGGACGTCTCGGTGCAGAAGAAGCGGAGTCCTGCAGCTGCACGCTTTCTCCCCCTGCGCCCATCACTGCAAATGCCTCCTCCTGGGTCTGAGTATTTATGCTCAATGGCAAGGAGGACTGCAAGTCCTGGCTTTTCTCTTCTCTTGGGACAGGTCGGAAGCTCACGGCATGCACGTGAGGAAAGCAGCGCCGGACCCACTGCTGGATCTCAGATAGCTCCAGCGGACTAGAGAGCAGAGCCACCAGCTCACTGTCGCTGAGGAAGAAGAGGCGGGGAAACTGGGCACACAGTCCATAGAGCACATTTCCCAGAGCCACAATGATGCCCTCTAGCTCCATGGAGCCTTTCTGCAGCATCTGTTGTAGCTGTTGGCCTTGGAAGACCGGGTCCCGGTTGGCACTGGGCTTTATAAGTGACATCACCTGGGGTCAGCCACAGAGATCTGCATCAGGGTCCGATACTGATGATCCAATGCCTGGAAACGAGAGTCCTGTGGAGAGAGGAAGTTTGACGGAGAGGGTGGTGATGAAATGGCATCTCTAGGCTTCTGTGGCACACCTTTGTTCACCCGGCCCCTGCCCACCTCCCTTACCAGGTCAGAAGTCGGAAGCGAGACCTTCATTTCATGCAGAACTTTATTCAGGAAAATCCACTTCTGCTGGAAAATTACCCACACCTCCAACAGGGTGCCTATGTGAGCAGTCAGGAATAATGGGAAACACTATTTGAGCTTCTGTGCAGGTTTCCAGGCTGCTCCTGATCTCTGAGGGCCACTCCACCAACCCAGCCAAAATTCTGTTCTCAGCAGGACTCAGGAATATTGCTCAGAGAACATAAACATCACTGTGAAAAAAACCAGGTTGGGGCCAAAGCAATAGTGTTTGCCTTGCAAGCAGCTCACCTGGGTTTGATCCACATACCATAATGGTCCCCCCAAGCACCACCAGGAGTAATTCCTGAGTGCAGAGCCAGGAGTAATCCCTGAGCATTGCCAGGTGTGACCCAAAAAGCAAAACTGAAAATAAAAATCAGGTCCTCAGTCAAGGGAGTGTTCCTGAAAGATGCCTTCACTCTGTCAGATTCTCTGCCTCTCATCCTCTGAGATCCGTCTCAGATTTCATCCATCCATCCTGCCTCAGATCCCACCCATCATACCTGCCCAAGGCCGCACTCACCCAGGCCTTGCAAATTGGTCAGCCACTCCAAAGCTGTGGTGTATAAGTCCCCTGATTTTTGGGTTGTCAAGATCTTGAACAAAACTGGAAGACTCTCCTGGATAGAATCCTGCAGGCTGCTATAGTCTAAGGAAGAGAGAGGCCAGCGCGATAGCACAGGGGGGAGGGAGTTTGCCTTCCATGCGGCCAACCCGAAGTTCGATCCTCAGCATCCCACATGGTCCCCCGAGCACTGCCAGGAGAAATTCTCGAGTGCAGAGCCAGGAGTAACCCCCGAGCATCACCGGGTGTGACCCCTGGCCAAAAACACAACTAAGGAAGAGTGGATTCCATGTGAGCTGAGCTAAATGTGTAATCAAATGGAGCAAGAGCAAGAGTGACTAACACCCCAAACACACTGAATGAAACTCACAGTCTCAAGTCATAAAAGATCTGCTTTTCTTCTGCTAGCTGAAGTATATGCTCGCCAAGAGTCAGTATGTGTTTGTCTGCTTCATGCTCAAGTTATGTTTTCAGCTATAGGGTTTTAGTCCACAGTATGTTAGTCACTGAAATATTGATGGGAAAGTGTTCTGAAGGTTTTAGAAGAGGTGAGTTTATAAAAAATCAGAGATCTAGGATATATTAATAGCTCAGAGGCAGAGAAAACGCTTTGTATGTATGAAACCCCAGATTTGATCTTTGGCATCAAACCAAAAGCAACCAAATAATACCAAAAACCCTAGGCACTGCAAGTTTTTCATTTTTTTCAAAAATTTTTCTTTTCTATCTGGCAGTGCTCAGGGCTTACTTCTGGCTAAACACTCAGGGATCACTCCTGGCAATGTTCAGGAGACATATGTGGTGCCAGGGATCAAACTCAGGTCAGCCATATGCAAGGCAAGGGTCCTACTGGTTGTTCTATATCTCTGACCCCTGGAAGACATTCTTTTAAATTAGAAAATGATAATGGAAATGAAAAGTTTAGAGGAGATAGATAAGTTTAGTGAGGGAACAAAAAGGGAATGAATGAGGAGATCAGCAGGTTGCAATCTAGAGAAGAGAGCAATAAAAGCTGAAAAGATATGGCATGAGGAGTACCTCAGTAAACCCTGGGAAAATGAGGACTTCTGCTGAAGGGGAGGTACTGAACAGGGGAAATAAAAACCACCCCTGCCCCCATGAAAATTAAGACTTTATGAAAGCCAAGTGGGGATGGTATCTCAGGCAGACACCATCTGGTAAGGATCGGTCCCTGACCGGAGAAGTCAGATCTAGCAGGGCTAGGTAGATATGTTGGATGACTCTGCTGCCCCCCATTCTGTCCCCAGGGACTCTCACTGGGTCACAAGGGCTGTCTCACCAGAAAGGATGTAGGTGCCACTATCCATATCCACTAGTTCCGTTGGGTGTCGTGGGCCATTTTCCTTCTGCGCTCATTGACTGGGGGCTCGTAAGGCACATGCAGGATGAAGTTCTGGATCCGCAGCTGCTGAGCATCCCAGGAATACTGGAGTCGCTGCAGCGTCTCTTTGGTGACCATTCTTTGATTTTCAGCCATCCAGATCTGGAATAATGGGTGTCAGGAACCTGAGTTAGGTATCGTCTCAGGGGTTAGCCCTGGACGAGATGGGACTCATGAGCTTAGAGGAATGAAGTTCTCAGAGATGAAGAGAGTGAGGCAACGAGGCTTCAACTCTTTAAAGCACACCAAGACCCAGGCTGCTGACAGGAACCACTCTTTTGCAAGGCTCCAGATGAACAGAAACTCCCTCTCAGTTTCTGTTCTTTGAAGATAAGGATAGTGCTAGGGTACAGATGTCATTATATGGATCAATAACTTTAGACCTGTCATCTGCTTTCTTTCCCTTGGGGACAGACTCTCAGCCAGTATCTGGAACCACCCAAAAGACCCCCATCTCAAAGCCCAACACAAGGTCAAGAACCCAGAACCACCCAACAGACCTTAAGGGGACTGTTTTTAACCTCCAGACAGGCTGGCATTTCTAACTCTCCACCTAAATCAATCATCCACACTCAATTTCTACTGCTCCTTTATTTTGAGGAGCTTCTGTGTCTTAGAAGACACTCTTAGTGCCTGGGTTCTAGGCACCTTTCTCCCCTCCTGTGGGCCCACCTGATTGATTCGATCTGTAAACTCCAGCAGTGGACAAGAGAGCAGTTGGCCCAGTGTTAGGAGTTCCAAATTGCTGATACTGCCCAAATCTAAGGCTGAAGATAGAGGTGCAACAAATCAGAGCAATATCTGGTATTTGGCAGAGCCCAGTCTAACCCAGTCCCGCCCAGAGACTAGATGGCAGGTAGATCTCAAAGCTCAACTTAGAACCCAGAGCCCTGAATGTAAAAGTTCAGAGAACATCTAAGGCCCAGATCTAAAACTACTGCCTGAGCCCAGCTCAGGTAAGTATAGAGGTGCCATGGAGAAGTGAGAGGCTAGAAACATTCACCTCATGGGGTAAGGTAGGGGGCACTGGAGTTTGCAATAGCAGCAGTAGAGAACTGTCATAACATTATTCCAACCCCTATGTGCTTTCCTACCCAGGCATACCTCGAAGGAATGCTTGGTAGTTGAGGCAACGTGGGGAGAGGCTTGCCAGCTTGGTCAGCAAAGGTAGGTAGCTATGAAACTCCTCCAGCAAGTACATGCAACATTGCAGGACTGGGCTGTGCATCCCCAGGTTTGTGCTCATCTGTGCCGCCTCTGTGAGCCAGGATTCTGTCTTCTCCCTGGCCACAGCCAGGCTAAACTGTGAGAAGGGTCACTGTCAGAAGATCTTTTCATACCCCACCCTCCCAGGCTCCCCACTCCCAGCAGGAAGTCCAGAAAGGTTGTCTGTACCTTGGCAAAAGCCATGCATTTCCAGTCGCTGATGTTTTCACAGACAATTCGGTATAGGTGCCATATGTGCTGCTGCTGCACAATAGGATGGACCCCACGGGCCGGCATGGACAGAGGACTCTTATCCCCTGTGGAATAGGGATGGCTAAGACCTGGGCTAATCGTGAAGACAGTTGGAACAGGAAGGGGAATGAGCCCATCAAAAGGCCATGACAGAAAGGAAGACCCATAAATTGCAATGTTGGGGGTCCAAGAATCTCAGTACAATAATGGAGAGGGGATAGTTATTCTAAGGAAATAATATCTGGGTTGGGGCAGGGGAGATGTGATAGCAGGTCAAGAAGGAAGTTCCTCTTCTGTCCATCATAATCTTACTCCATTCTGGCCACCAGAGTATGAGACTTCTCAATACTTCCGCCATGTTCCTTCCTGCTGAGGGCTCCAGCCCCAAATACAGCAGGTAAGGTGCTTGCTTTCCATGCAATCAACCTAGTTTCGATCCTTGGCATTCCATACGGTCCCCTGAACACCACCAGGGGTGACCGCTGACTGAAGAGTCAGGAGTAACCCCTGTAGATTACTGAGTGAGACCCAAATACAAAACAAACAAAATAATAGTGGGGGGGCCTGAGAGATAGCAGAATGGTGGATCTGGGATTTATCCCTGGCATTCATATATGGTCTCCTGAGCCCCACCAGGAGTGATCCCTATGCACAGAACCAGGAACAAACCCTGAGAACTGTTGGGTGTGTTCCCTCAAAAAAAAAAAAAAACAAAACAAAGATAGTGTAACTGGAGAAATAGTACAAAGATACATTTGCCTAACACGTAGTTACAACCCATCCCTTGGTTTAAATCTTGCACCATATATGGTCCCCTTTTGGCAGAAAGTAGATCTAAGGATATGTGAAGGGAGGCTGATGGATACCGCCTGTTAACAGATACACAGGGTTTTCTGACAGACTGTCTCCCAATAGAATTGATCACTTGATCACTTAATCACTTGACATCCCGTTATTCATCGATTTGCCAATGTGGCAAGGCATGAGCCTCAGGCGACCAAATGCTAACATCCAAGCTTGCAAAGCAGTGCAGAGAATCAATAAAAGAAGACCTCAAGGAGAAAAGAGCAGAAATACTGGAAGATGCAGCAGAAGCCAGGAAAAGCATTCATAACGCCTGCCTGTCCTTTGCCAACTATAAGACCAAGATGACTGCCCTCCAACGCCCTGATGGATCTATCACATCTTCCAGAAAGGCAATGGAGAAGATTATCCATGACTTCTACTCAGATCTCTTTGATAGCCACATCCACCTGCCCACATAACAAATTCCGCAGGAATTTGTTGTTCCCATTGTTCTCCCTTCTGAAATCCGACATGCCATTTCATCAGTAAAGAAGGGAACAGCACCAGGCCCAGACAAAGTCACCTGAAGAATCTGCCCAGACAGATTCTTCTGAAGAATCTGCTTTCAGTACTCATCAATACACTGACTTGGTTCTTCACACGCTACCTGTCCAAATGCAAGGTGCCCTCCCATTGGAAAACCAGCAAGACAGTTCTACTGTTCAAGAAGGGAGATATCCATGACATTGGTAACTATCTCCCTATCTGCCTGTTGTCTGTCATCTACAAGCTGTTCACTTGAGTCATCCTGAACAGGATTGACAAAACATTAGATGAAGGGCAACCATGCGAGCAAGCTGGCTTCTGAAAAGGATTCAGCACAATCGACCATATCCACATGGTAACCAAACTCATTGAAGTTTGTAGGGAGTTCAAGATGCCACTCTGTCTCACGTTCATTGATTTAAAGAAAGCCTTTGATTCTGTGGAGACTGAAGCGGTCATCGAAGCCCTAGCAAAACAGGGTGTTCAAACCCAATACATCAAGATCCTTCATGAGCTGTATTATGGATTCACCACCAGGATATCACCATTCTACAAAAAAGTGATCATCAATGTCAAAAGAGGGGTTCAGCAGGGTTATACCATTTCACCAAAACTCTTCAGGGCCACCCTTGAACATCATGTGACAATTAGAATGAGAAGGAATGGGAGTGAAGATAGATGGTCGGCAACTACACCACCTCTGCTTCACTGATGACATCATTCTATTAACACTAGAACATTAGCCAAGCGGCACAAATGCTGGCTGACTTTGACCGAGAATGTGGAAGGATAGGTCTATAGCTGAATCTCAGCAAAACTATGTTCATGAAAAATGAACTAGTTCCAGAAGCCCCATTCACTCTCAATGGAGCAAAGATCTCTGAATGCAGCAGTTATGTGTACCTAGGTCGAGAAGTCAGTATGATGAATGACCTAAAACCTGAGCTGCGCAGGAGGAAGAGAGCAGCATGGAATGCCTTCAAAAGCATCGAAGAAATAGCTAAAAAGACAAAGAACCTCTGGTCCCAGGCACATCTCTTCAACTCCACCATTCTCCCTGCATTAACATATGCCTCAGAGACCTGGGCCCTATGAAAGCAGGATGAGAATGCTATTCTGGTCTCCCAAAGAGGAACCGAAAGAGCTATGCTTGGAATATCACGCCTCACTCAAGGGAATCCAGAGCTCCGACCTCCGTCGCTGTTCCAGAATCAGGGACGCTGTCTCGTTTGCCAAGGCATCGAAAATCAGATGGGCTGGACATGTAATGTGATTTGGAGAGGACTGCTGGACTAGAGCCGTTACCGACTGGATCCCACGGGATGTCAAAAGATCACGTGGCCGCCAACCTACAAGATGGTCAGACTTCTTCGTCAAGACCCTGAACAAACGGTTTGAGGCTCTTTGTATTCCTGAAGCAACCAGATGCCATTGGGCTAAACTGGCACGTGATAGGGTCAAATGGAAATAATACTGGCACCTGCTCGAGCAAATCGACCGAATAACAGGATGTCAAGTGATCAAGTCAATGGAAACACGTCTTGTTCCTGGAGTCTCGTCTCTGCTCCTCCGACATGACAGAACATTCCTGCTTCATCCCCTGAGCACTGCCAGGTTTTGCCCCTTAACACAGAGTCATGTGTGACACATGAATACCACCAGGTACAAGAGAAGAAAAAAAAAGACAGTGTGGGGCTGAAAAGATAGCACAGAAGGAAAGGCTGATTTTGGTCGCATAACCTTGGTTCAAATCCCTGGCACCACATATAGGCTCATGAGCTCAGGGCACTCCTGACTGAGCACAAAAAGCAGAAACAGTTTCTGAGCACTTCCAGGTATGACCCACTTCCCCATTACTGCAAATATTATTTATTCAGTAAAGTGATAGGCGCTGCAGCATCAGTGAATATCCAGAGCCCATTCAGGCGTGGGTGAAATGTCCCGGCCCTTAGCCCCTGTTATCTGATAAGTCCTATGACTTCATTAGGAAGCTTAGGATTTGGACCTTTGGTTTATCCAGTAGTGCTGAATATTTGTCTTTGCCAACATGCTTATTTTTAAAATCAAAATTTTTTTCTGTTATTCTCACCAGAACTCCACCCAGCAGAAGAGCCTATTACAGCCTGGGTCACGTGGTCTTGCGGTTCATCAATAAATGCTGGATTTAGAGGTGACTATAAGAGTATGCCACCCACACAGCAGAGCCTGGCAAGCCTCCCGTGTCGTATTTGATATGCCAAATACCAGTAACAATTATAGACCTCATTCCCATCACCTGATGGAATGGTTTAAGGCTCTTTATGTTCCTGGAGCAAGCAGATGCCCTTGGGCTCTACTAGCATAAGACAGGACATATGGAGATGTTTCTGGTGCCGGCTCTAGCAAATCAATGATGAACGGGAAGACAGTGATACAGTGAAAGTAAAGCAGTAAATGTAAACAGTTGTTAGTTTTAACAAGTTATAAAAAAAGCAAATGTCAGAAATAAAATAAAAAGGTACATAATAGGAAATTAAAAAAGTAGTATCACTACTTTTTAATTGGTATCAAAAATTGATATCACTGTATCACTGTCTTCCCATTGTTCATCGATTTGCTCGAGTGGGCACTAGTAACATCTCCATAAGTCCTGTTACAAACAAGTGTAACCCAAGGGCATCTGCTTGCTTCAGGGACAGGAAGAGCCCCAAATCATTCTTCAGGTCATGGAACTTAGGTCCATAATTGCTACTAGTTTTTGGCATAACAAGTATTGGTAATGTGAATATAAAACCCTAAATTATTTTTTAACAAAAACTGGGAGCTAAATGAGGGGAAAAGGTTGAGAGAAAGAATAAAAATTATTGCCTGGGGCCACCAGCCATAGCATGAAGAGCCTCACAAGAGGCTGGGGAAGCTGGAACTCGGCTTGCCCCAGACCCAGCTGCCCATGGGGCTCCCGGGAGGACAGATGGGTTTGGGGAGTGGGCCCATCACCTCTGGGGGTCCTGGAAGCAGCAGGATGAGACTTGCCCACCACACTAGCCACCACCTTCGCTGTCCAGACACTGGGATATTACCGCACGACCAGATTAACAGAGCAAAGCCAGTTCGAGCCCAGGTCGTGACGGCCACTTGTGGCCACGTGGTCCATTAAAATAGTGGAAACAGTAATGTCCTTTGGTGCACTGCATTCCATGATGTGCAGGAAAGTTTGGTGGGAGGGGAGAGATAGAGAGGAGAGAAATGACGTACAGAACCCGCCAAGTAGTTGAGGTGTGGGAGGGAGGAGGGAGGTGGGGACATTGGTGATGGGAGATGGGTTTGGGTGGAGGGATGGATGTTGGAACACTATAGAACCAAAACTCTACATGAGCATCTTTCAATTGTATGTCTAAAATGGTGTAATAAAATTTGGGGGGAAAAGAATAAAAATTATTGTTTCCAGTGTCTATAATCACAAGACCAAAGTCCTTTGCTAAGTTTTTTTTATCAAATACCCCTTAATTGCCAACAGAAAAGGCAAAGTCTGTGGCCTCTGTGGGCTGTTAGCATCTGGGTGACATCTCCCAGCTCTGGGCAAATGAGTGTGTATAGTCGCAGGATGTCCTTCAATTAACATGTGGACAAGTAGCCACGGACATTAAAAGAGACGTTAAGAGGAAACTCAGAAACAAGGGACTAAGAGAAGCAGCTTTATCTGAAAAAATATAGTCCACAAAATTCATTTCATGTGAAGGAAACCAGCCTAGCTGCACCAATGTGTAGAATGACTGAGTGATAGTTTAGCCTAGTCTCTCCTCCTGTGGGCCATAAAGGCCCTCAGCGGCTGCCTTTCTGCCCCATATCTGATGAAGTAGATGGAACAGGGTAACACGAAGACTAAGGACTACATTTAGGACAGTTTACAACATCCCTGCACAGATTTTAGCCCCATGACCCCCTTACATTCTGAGGACTCTCCACTTGTCTTTCCTAGCAGACTATAAACTGTATCACTGCACACACCTGACATATGACGATGATAGTGCCCCGAAATGATCATTTATAGAAGAGATTGACGAAAGTTTATGACTCCCAAGACTTGTTTAGGGCTACCTGGGATACAAGCTCTTGCATCCCAGCTCATACTTCAGTTGGGGATTGTTACAGGGTGGTGTGAGGGGAGACAAGGGCCCTCAGTACCAGTGATGGTGACATAGGCTTGGTGCAGCTCATTGAGGTGGCTGGCCGTGTTCTGGTACTGGAGCTCCATGGTGTGGAGCCGCTGCTCAGTGCTCCTCTGCTCCTGTAGAGGGTCCATGAAGGGGCCAGACAGGGCACTCTGGATCATCCCTCCAGCTCTGCCAATGCTGCTGTCATCCGCTGCTGCAGTTTAGGCACAATGGTGTGGCGGTGGCTGAGCAGCAGCTCTGAGGTCTGGCCTTTCTCAAACTGAAATGCCTCCCACATGTCCAGAAGCTGCGAGGCAGGAAAAGAGCAGTCAAGTAGATGCGGTTGTTGGCAAGGGCTCAGGGTGGGATAGGTGATCCCCGTTGCCTTCTTACCGCTATGTCCAGTGCCTCGGTCTCAGCATTGAAGAGATTAAACTGGTCGCGGATGAGTTCATGGAGTGACCGGATATATTCCATTCGTTCCTCCAGCTCCAAGTAATGTTCATTGGCTTCATTCAACTGCAGGGGCGACAGCATGAGACCAACACCTTCACAGTCCTGCGTACCCCTCTGAGCCCACCAGAAGAGCATGCCCATTCTTCTGGAGGCTCTGAGTCAGGAAGTCACCCTCAAGAAACTAAGATCAAGTGTAATCTTGGGTCAGACCCCATCCAATCCAGGCCTCTCTGACAGTTCCCACTAAAGCATGACCTTGACGGGTCCCTGTCTGACTGTCATTGACAATATTTCTCTCATCACATGAAGGCTACCATATTTCTCTCATCACATGAAGGCTGCCTCCTGCTATTGAGAGGACTGAGAACCAGATGAAAGGGTGAGAGTATCAAGGGCAGTATTGAGAATACATTTGAAAGGCACAGAGCCCCATTGGGAGCTCAGCAGAGCATGAAGGGAGTATAGAGCATCTGAGAAAGAAAGGCCCTGGATAAGCTGTGTTGGAAAAAAATGGGTAGAGCCCACCTTCTGGGAGCACCGTGCAATGTTGTAAAGGTCGGCATTAATGGTCTGGAAAGCCTCCATGTAACTTGTGAGCTCTCTCATCAGTTGATGACTACGAAGTTTTGCACTCATCCTGCACCTGTTCAAGAATGTCTTTCCTGATGCTCTCCATCTTGGATTCTATAGAGGAGAGAACATTAGATTTTAGGGGGTGCACAGAGAAAGAGTGTGCTTGGGTCCTGGTTGAGGGAAGGAGTGGGGGAAGTCAACCGTTGAGTTAATTTCCTCGTTTGCTGATTCTGCTCCCAGGTCAGCCAGTTGCTATCATTTGGGGACTGTGCTGAGTTCCAGAGCCAGAGTGAGATATAAAGTTCACATAAAGGAGTAAAAGATAGAAATATAAGCACATAATTACAAGCAAGTGTGATAAGAGCCCTGCAATTATGCATAATGAAGGAAGTCATGGGTCAAGGAGGCTGGGAAAATCTCCCCATCGACACACTGGAGTGGAGGGTGTTGGTCAGCTAATATTCAAGCCATGGAGATGCAACGGCATGTAAAAAGGTCTGAGAGTGAAATGGTGAGTGTAGAAAGTCCTCTGACAGGTGAGAAGAGAGTTATTTGTTGGGAGAGTCTCACCTCCTCTCTCTGACTCGGAAGTTATCAGACGAGTGTGTCATATCTGTTTAGTTCTGAAGATTAATGGGAAGAAGATATCAGGTAAATATGAGGCTAGAAGAGAAATCTCAGAAGCTGCACTTGGCAATACAAATAATATCACTGTCTCTGAGGGCAAAGTAATAATAGCACAATGTTTTATCAAATTTAAGATACCAATGACTGACTGTGGGGTACCATCATTAGGTACATCGATGCCCTCTAACCCATGACATGTCATCAATCATAATATTTTTTAAGTTCAGATATGTCAAAATATCCATAGAAAAACAAAATACTATCTAGAAATATGGTGTAGAATTCTATGGATTACAGTAGATAACATTATTATGCCAGACAAAAGAGTCAGAAAATTTGCCTATATCAACCCACTTTGAGGTAAGTACTATTACTTTCTCCCTTTTATAGATAAGCAAACGGACGCTCAGAGAAGCTAGTCATTTTATCAATATCAATAGCTGCCTCACATAGAGGCAGAGCAAGATTCAAACTCAGGAAGCTTAACTCCACTCTCATATTTTATGTTTAAAGGGTAAAAAAGCAAATTAATCTGAGCATTTTTAAAAATTATTTCAGGGAGACGGAATAATAACACAGTGGCTAGGGCATTTGCCTTGCATGTGGTCGACTTGGGTTCAATCCCGGCATCCCCATATGGTCCCCCAAGCACTTCCAGGAGTGATTCCTGAGTGCAGAGCCAGGAGTAACCCCTGAGCATTGCGGGTGTGACCCAAAAAAACAAAACTAAAAATTATTTCAATTTATTTGAGCAAATAAATATCCCAGAAAGTGGGATAGTTAATCACGGTTAAAGTGATTGAGAGAGGGCCAGAACAATAGCACCGTGGGGAGGGCACCTGCCTTGCATGCTGCCAACTGGGGTATGGTCCCCAGCATTCCATATGATCAGGAGTAATTCCTGAGTGTTGAGCCAGGAGTACCCCCTGAGCATTGCCGGTGTGACCCAAAAAGCAAAATAAATAAGTGATTGTGAGGAAGTAATTGAGACATAGAAAAAATATGGCAGTGACGGCCGGGCAATACACTGATGAAATGAAACCATACCTGTGACTTTTAGGATTCAGAGGCAGAAACCAGGGACTACAGTAACCAGCATCTTAAGCAACCACCCAGAGACTGCACTGGAGACCTAGGTCCCGCCCATAGAGCCCCACCTGTCCAGGTAGGACCCAAGGGGTGGCTATTCATGGCCACAGGCACGCACCGACAACAGGGAACCATACACGTGGCCAAAATTAATCATCCTTTCCATGATGTATTGAACCCACACTTTGGACTGTGTTACTGGATCTTACAATAGCATTATGGGGAAACAACGCAGACCCCCTTCTCAAAGGGCAGAAGAAGAAAAGAGCCCTGAAGCATCAATTAGGAATTCCACATTCATAATCTCTCTGACAAAGAATTCAAAGAGGAAATGTTGTGAATACTTAATGAGCTCAATAAAAAATGTAACAGATGTCCAATAAAGTACAGGAGGACATAAATGAAGCAGTGAAAAATGCAGTCAATAAATTAAAGGAGGAAGTGAGAACAGAAATGAGAGCACTACAAACAGAAATACAATCAATTAAAAACTCAGTAAATGAAATGAAAAATGCAACGGGTACTCAGAACAGCAGGATGACAGCAGCAGAGACAGAATCATTGAGAATGAGGATGAGCTGCAGAAAGCACTCAGGGAAATGCAACAGATGAAAAAAAGAATGAGAAATGGATCAGCAGCAAATCAGAGAACATTGGGATGAATCCAAGAGGAGCAATATAAGAATCCCTGGAGTCCCAGAGGGACAGGAAGACAGCACCAAGGAAATAGGTACAGTTAAAAAAAAATCCTAGTCAAGCTATCACGATTTGCAGATGACATAATATGAACCCTAAACTCTCGACAAAAAAAAGCTCCTAGAAACAATAGATACTTATAGTAGAGTGGCAGGGTACAAAATCAATACCCAAAGTCAGTGACTTTCCTATATACAAATAACAAAAGAGAAGAAAGGGATATTAAGAAAACGGTTCCATTCACAATTGTGCCACAGAAAATCGAATATCTAGGAATCAGCTTAACCAAGTGTGTAAAGGACCTGTACAAAGAAAACTACAAGGCACTGCTTCAAGAAATAAAAGAAGACACAAGGAAATGGAAATACATTCCCTGCTCATGGGTCAGGATAATCAACATTGTCAAAATGGTAATACTCCCTAGAGCTTTGTACAGATTCAATGCAGTCCCTATAAGGATACCTATGACATTCTTCAAAGAAATTGACCAAACACTCCTGAAATTTGTATGGAATAATAACTCCCCACGGGTAGCTAAAGCAATCCTTGGGACAAAGAAGATGGGAGGCATCACCTTTCCCAACTTCAAACTGTACTACAAAGCAGTAGTAATTAAAACAGCATGGTACTGGAATAAAAACAGATATGTGGACCTATGGAATAGAGTTGAGTATCCTGACACCCATCCTCAAGCACATGATCGTTTAATCTTCGATAAAGGAGCAAAAAGTGTGAAATGGAGCAAGGAAAGACTCTTCATCAAGTGGTGCTAGGAAAACATGTAAAAATTGAATTTGGACCTCTGTCTAATACCATGCCAAAAATCAGATCAAAATGGATTAAAGATTTCAATATCAGACCTGAGTCCATAACTTATGTTGAAGAAAATATAGGAAAAACCCTCCACAACATTGAAGTTAAAGGTATCTTCAAAGATGAAACACCACTAACAGAGCAATTGAAATCCAAAGAAAAACATATGGGACTGCATGAAACTAAAAAGCTTCTGCACCTCAAAAGAAACAGTAACCAAGATACAAAGACAGTATTGAAAGAATATTCACCCAATACCCATCTGATAAGGGGTTAATATCCAGGATATATCAGGCACTGGTAGAACTTTACAAGAAGAAAAAAGTCAACCCCATCAAAAAAATGGGGAAAGAGATGAACAGAAAATTCGACAAGGAAGAAATTTGAATGGCCAAAAGGCATATGAAAAAATGCTCATCATTTATCATCAGAGAGATGCAAGTCAAAACAACAATGAGATATTATCTCACAGCACAGAGGCTGGCACATATCCAAAACAGCAAGGACAACAAATCTGGCGTGGATGTGGGGGAGAAAGGGATGCTCTTCCATTGTTCGTGGGAATGTCAACTGGTACAGCCTTTTTGGAAAACAATATGGACATTCCTCCAAAGACTAGAAATTGAGCTCCTGTTTGACCCAGCCATACCCCCTCCTAGGAACATACCCTGGGAAGCGAACAACACACAGCAGAGACACCACCTTCACTTTTATGTTCATAACAGCACTATTCAAAATAGCTAGAATTTTGGAAATAACCAGAGTGCCTGAGAACTGGAAGTCAATAGGTGGAATCAACTGCAAGTTTGTAGGAGTCAGAGGTTTGGTAAGATAGAGAAAGGAACAGTGTACTAGTAATTGTTGGAAATGAGAATACCAGACTAGAATTGAGCATTGAATATAGGCAAAGGGATATACATGATAACATCTAAGTGTATGTATTGCAAGCCACAATGTGTAAGAGAAGGAAGAGAGATAAAGAGAGAGAGAGAAGAGGTAAAGAGCCTGCAATAGAGGCAGGCTGGGGAGAGGGAAGGAATTGGGGGATACTGATGGTGGGAAGTGGGCACTAGTGGAGGGATGGGTGCTGGAACACTATGACTGAAACCCAAAGATGAACATCTTTGCAACTGTATATCTCACAGTGGTATAATCACTTGTTTCACTTGTACCACTTGTCTTCCCATTGTTCATCGATTTGCTCGAGTGGGCACCAGTAACATCTCCATTTGTTGGGAATGAGGTCCATTATTGTTATGGTTTTTGGCATATCAAATACACCATGGGTAGCTTGCCAGGCTCTGCCGTGGCTCTGGGTTCATCCTAGGGGCCCAGTCATTTTCTATGCCAGACCATCAACCATCCAGGGCCCACAGGGCAGAGCCCTGGGTGTAGAAAAGCCTGTCTCCTGTCTGCCACCTGCCGACACAGTCGGGCACCGCAGCCACACCTGCAACACCTCGGGGGCAGCTGTAATATACAGTGGTATAATAAGATTAATAAAATACAACAAAAACAGCAATGGCTTTCTATATGCAAATAATGAAAGCCAATAATAAAGGGATATTAAAGAAACAATCCCATTCACAATTACACCACAGAAAATCAAATACCAAGGAATCAGTTTGACTAAGAATGTAAACGATCTGCACAAAGAAAACTACAAACGTTGCTTCAAGAAATAAAAAGAGGACACGAGGAAATGGAAATACATTCCCTGCTCATGGATTTGGAATATTAACACTATCATAACAGTCCCTAGAGCTTTATACAGATTCTATGTGGTCCCTATAACATACCCATAACATTTTTTAAAGAAATTGACCAAACACTCCTGAAAGTTGTATGGACTAATAAGCCCCATGAATAGACAAAGCAATCCTTGGGAAAAAGAAGATGGGAGGGTTGAAGGGATAGCACAATGGGTAGGGCATTTGTCTTGCATCGCCAACCCAGGTTCAATCCCCGACATCCCATATGGTCTCCCGAGCACTGCCAGGAGTTACAGTTTACTGTAATTCCTCCGTAGTTCTGGAATTACAGAGCCAGGAGTAACCCTGAGCATTGCTGGGTGTAACAAAAAAAGAAAAAAAAAAGATTGGATGTACCAATTTCTCCGACTTCAAACCCTACTACAAAGCAGTAGTAATTAAAACGGCATGGTACTGGTATAGAGATAGACTCGTAGTCCTATGGAATAGAACTGAATATCCTGAAACATGCTCTCAAGTATATGATCGTTTAATCTTTGATAAAGGAGCAAAAATATTAAGTGGAGCAAAGAAAGCCTCTTCAACAAATGGTGCTGGGAAAACTGGGCTGCTGTGTGTGAAAAATGAACTTTGACCTCCATCTAACACTGTACAAAAGTCAGACCAAAATGGATTAAAGAGGGGGCCGAAGTGATAGTCCAGCAGGTAGGGCGTTTGCCTTGTGACGTGGCCGGCCAGTGCCAGCCTGGGTTCGATCCCTGGCATCCCATATGGTCCCCGAGCACCACCAGGAATAATTCCTGAGTGCAGAGCCAGGAGAAACACCTGAGCATTGCCAGGTATGACCCATAAAAGCAAAAAAAAAAAAAGGATTAAAGATCTCAATTACTAAACATGAATATTTAAGCTACATTGAAGAAAATATAGGAAAAACACTCTATGACATTGAAACTAAAGGAATCTTCCAAGATGAAACACCAATGACAAAGCAAATGGAAGCAAGGCAAACAAATGAGATTATATAAAACTGAAAAGCTTCTGCACCTGAAAAGAAACAGTGACCAAGATAGAGAGACAGCCCACGAACTGGGAGCGAATATTCACCCAATACCCATCTGGTAAGGGGTTAATATCCAGGATATATCAGGCACTGGTAGAACTTTACAAGAAGAAAACAGCCAACCCAATCAAAAAATGGGGAGAAGAAATGAACAGAAACTTCCAAAAAGAAGAAATTCAGGTGACCAGAACGCATATGAAAAAAGTGCTCTTCATCAATAATCAGGGGAGATGCAAATCAAAACAACAATAAAAGTATCTCACACCACAGAGACTGGCACACATCCAAAAGAGCAAGAACAGAGGCTGAAGCAATAGTCCAGAGGGGTAGGGCATTTGCCTTCCATGCGCCAACCCAGATTCAATTCCAGCATCCCATATGGTCCCCAAACATCACCAGAAGTAATTCCTGAGAGTCCTGAGTGTGACCCAAAAAGAAAAGAAAAACAAAAGAGCAAGAACAACCAGTGCTGGCATGGATGCAGTGAGAAAAGGGACTCTCATCCACTGTCGGTAGGAGTGCTGAATGGTCCAGCCGTTTTGAAAAACAATACGGACTGAGCTCCCATTTGACCTAGTAATACCACTCCTAGGAATATACCCTGGGAAGCCAAAAACACACAGCAGAAACACTATCTGCACTTCTGTAGTCATTGCAGCACTATTCACGATAGCAATGAATCTGGAATCAACCAGATTGCCCCCGGAGCAGACGATTGAATAAACTATGGTACATCTACACAATGGAATACTATGCAGCTGTCAGAAAAGATGAAGTCATGAAATTTACATGCAAATAGATGCACACGGAGACTATCATCCTGAGTGATATTAGAAGGAAAAGTACAGATATAGAATGGCTGCATTCATTAATGGGATATAAATATATACCAGTGTTCTACTAATTGTGGGAAATGGCAATGCCAGACTAGAACTCACCATTGAATATACACAAAGACACATGTAAACCCTAAATGTCTATACAGAAAGCCACAATGTGTAAGAGGAGAGAGAAGGGGAGGGGAGGGAGGGAGAGAGAGAGAGAGAGACAGAGACAGAGACAGAGACAGACAGACAGACAGACAGACATGGAGTCAGAGACAGAGACAAAGGGAGAAGAACAGAAAAAGTGCCTGCTATAGAAGCAAGCTGGGGAGGGGGAAGGGAATTTTGGGGCCATTGGTGGTGGGAAATGTGCAATGGTGGAGGGGTGGGTGATGAAACACTATGACTGAAACCAATCATCAACATTTTTGTAATTGTATATTGCACGGTGGAATAATAAAAAAAAATTAAAAAGAATGTCACTTTTGCAGCCCAAAGGACTGGACACCATGCGCTCAGGTAGTTAAGAGCAGGTGAACGGGCCAGTGTGATAGTAGACAGAGAACTTTCCTGGGTTTGATCCCTAACATCCCATTTGGTCCCCCGACCCTGTCAAGAGTAATTTTTGAGAGCAGAGCTGGAAGTTACCCCTGAGTATTGCCAGATGTGACCCCTTCTTATCCCCCTAAAAAAAAGAGCAGGGAAACCTATCAAGGTTTAGAAGAATACAAGGACATAAACTCTTCCTTTCTTAGACTATCCTCCTGGCCTCTGTCAGAAGCTGGCCACTAGTGTCGCTTTGGGACAAGCAGCATTCCACAGATGAAGGCAGACAGTGGCCCAACAGCGCAACTGTGGCATAAAGGCTCAATGGCTCGATAAAACACCAAGGCTTCTGGGGATGAATGGGAAACAGATTTTTTTAAATATACCACCGTGAGATAGAGAATTACAAAGATATTCATGATTAGGTTTCAGTAACATAGTGTTCCAGCACTTGTCCCTCCACCAGTGCAAATTTCCCATCACCAATGTCCCCAGTTTCCCTGCCCCCTGCCCCAGGCACTTTTATAATAGTCACTTTTCACTCCCTCTCCTCCCTCCCTCCCTCCCTCCCTCCCTTCCTTCCTGCCTTCCTTCCTTCTCTTTCTTTTTCTCTCTGTCTCTCCCTCCCTCCCTCCTTACCCTCCCCTTCCTCCCCCTCCCTCCCTCTCTCTCCTCTCTCCTCTCTCTCTCTCCCTCCCTCCCTTCTCTTACACAATGTGGCTTGCTCTACATACATTTATGGATTATCATATAAATCCCTTTGCATACATTGAATGGCATTACCATTGAATGGGAAACAGATTTGGGAGAAATTTGGGGGAAGAATGAAAAGGACTAGGCATTGACTTGAATATCACTTGTATCACTTATCTTCCCGTTGTTCATTGATTTGCTGGAGTGGGTGGCAGTAATGTCTCCATTCATTGGGAATAAGGTTCATTATTGTTACTATTTTTGGCATATTGAATACACCACAGGTAGCTTGCCAGGCTCTGCTGTGGCTCTGGGTTCACCTCAGGGGTCCCAGTCTTTTTCTATGTCAGACCATCAACTATCCAGAGCCCACGGGCAGAGTTCTGGGTATAGACAAGTCTATTTCCTGTCTGCCACCTGCCGACGCAGCTGGAAACCACAGCCACACCTGCAACACCTCGAGGGGCTGGTATATGACTTGGATATAGTGGAGGAAGAGGAAGAGGATTAACTCAAAATTATGGTGATCCCAATTCAACTATGCCATTCATTCAAGGGATTCACAGGTTAAAGAGGACAAAATGAAGCATAAGATAAATAAGATTAGATCATAAAGAAGAATAAGGGTGGATAGAATGGTATAAAGTGAGAAATTTTTTCTTTTCTTTTTGCAGTATGTGGGATCAAACTCCAAGCCTTACACATTTAAGGAAAATGCTCTACAAAGTAAAACACTTTTGTACTTACTGTATGCCATACACAATGTTAGTATATAGCATTTTATCCTCCTTACTACACCCCTGTGAGTGACATTATGATGCCCAGACTACTGATAAGCAGAATCTCAGTGACCTGATGCTAACAATCAATGACAAGCAGAGACAGGATTCTGAATCCTTGGCTTTTTCTTACCATGTGCTGCTGCACATGGTACCATGTATACCATGAGGTCAGTTGATGCCAGACTAACAAATTAAGAGCTAACAAATTAAATATAACAGAGATTTTCTGCAGAAGTCTTGGAGCAGAAGTCTTGGAGCAGAACTCTTCCCCCAACAGAGTCAGGTAAAAACCAAGCAATCCTAAGCCCTTCCTGTTTTGCAAGCAGGAATCCTTATCCCTTAAGAGAGAAGGTGAGGGAAGATTGGAGCTTTTTTTTTTTTTTACTTTTTGGGTCATACCTGGCGACGCTCAGGGGTTACTCCTGGCTCTGCACTCAGGAATCACTCCTGGTGGTGCTCGGGGAACCATATGGGATGCTGGGGATCGAACCGGGTAGACCCGCGTGCAAGGCAAATGCCCTACCCGCTGGATATCACTCCGCCCCAGATTGGAGCATTTTTATGGCTCCTAATTTACCTAATGAGTCATGTGTGAAGCTGGGCAGACAGGAACTTTCAAGTAAGTTGCTTTAAGTGCCAGCTACAAGACTAAATTTATTAAGTACCTGTCAAGTTGACAAGTGGGGATGGACCAAAGGTTAGGGGTGGGGAAGGCATATGGGAACACTGATGGAGGGAAGTTGACACTGGTGGTGAGATTGGAGTTGAAATACTATATACCTAAAACTCAACTACAGGGCCGGAGCGATAGTCCAGCGGGTGGGGCGCCCGCCCTTGCATGCGGCCAGCCAGTGCCGGCCGGGTTCGATCCCTGGCATCCCATATGGTCCCCTGAGCACCGCCAGGGGTAATTCCTGAGTGCAGAGCCAGGAGTAGCCCTTGGGTGTTGCCGGGTGTGACCCAAAAAGGCAAAAAAAAATATATAAAATTAAAAAACTCAACTACAAATAACTCTATAAATCACAGTTCTTTAATAAAAAGAAAAAATTAAAGTAGGTATGCAGTGTGTTTGGGTCTGGGGGATGAGGACAGGAGGCATAGTATTTAGTCTCCACAGAAATGGTCACTGCTGGTTACTGTCATCCTCAAAGGTTATGTGAGAAAATAGAATAAGTTCTCTGTTTCCTAGAAGAATATATCACTGGTTTCTCACTTTACAAGGCTTTCCAAGGCCAACTCTTAGTCAGAGGTGCTTAGGTAATAAACATAATGTGAGACATCCTTCTTAAGGGAAGGAAGAAAAAAGAAAAGATGAACAAAAAGATGACTTTCTCATAGACCCAAGGTACATAAACTAGGTCTGGTCCTAATTGCAGGTTAATAGCTAATAGTTTGTAGGTCCTGGATGCTGTTCCTAGGACCAGGGGGAACAGTAGTGTCAAGTCAAGTTAGTGATAAAGGGCTCACAAAGTTCCATGAGTCTGCAGCAGGAGCCAATGCAGAGCCAGGTCAGCAAAGGCAGGAACTCTAGAATCCGTGGGGTTTTAGGACACCTGAAACCTCAGCAAGTGTTGAGCAAAGAGAATACAACCCAAAACTCATCTCTAATGTCAGATAATACCTGGGGAAGAAATGGAGCAGAGTGCACGCTTGGTAATAAAATCAAGCAGTAACTGTAATAAGAATGTTTATTGGAGTCACCACCATGTAAGCGGGCCAGCTTCACAAGTTCACAACTAATTTTAGAAGAGATGCAAGCAGATGAAGCTCACCCATTCATGAATATTCTGGAAGAAAACTCTGGGCCCCCTCAGGAGCTCCCGGCCTGCTGAGCCCTGAAGCCACATCCATACCCCACAGCTGCCACCATTCATTCAAATGTCCCAGCTTCACTGCATCACCACTGGTCTTGGAAGAGATATCAAACTGACAAAACTCCAAGTACAGCAGTCCTCCAGGTGAAGACCTGAGAACTCTGGGCCTTCTCATAGTGGGGGCAAGTAGTCTCCCCCTACAGCCAGAAGCCCCAGCATCCATACCCACATCTCACACCCACAGACACATAAGTGACCCAGCTTTACCGATTCACCACTATTCTTGAAAGAGGCCAAGCTGATGAAAGTCACAGGTACACTCATCTTACGGCTGAAAACTCTGGGCCTCCTCGGGACAGGCCTGGCCAAGAATCATCCCAGTTCTACAGAGCTCCTGTAGCACACAGCCACACACACAGCCATGCGGCATCTCAAAATTTCACTGACAGCCTGCACAGCAAATCAGATGGGAAATTAATCCAGAAACCAACTGAGCTCAATAAGCAAAAGCAATAGCACAGAGGCTCAAAAACAGAAAAGGCGACAACAGCACAGCAGGGTGGGCGTTTGTCTTGCACATGGTCAACCTGGGTTTGATCCCTGGCATCCCATATGGTCCTCTGAGCACCACCAGGAGTAATTCCTGAGTGCAGAGCCAGGAGTAACCCCTGAGCTTCATCAGGTATGACCCAACAGGCCAAAACAAACAAACAAGAAAGCAATAACACAGATGGCCCAATTTGCACCTAACAGCTCCGTAAAAAGGTCATGACTTTAACAATACGAGATATATGTCGTAATAAGCAATATAAAGTAAATCAATTAGTGCTTGCTAGGAGAGCAGGCTTGGGGAATTGTGGGGAAACTCCCGGGTCTTTTGTAGCAGTAGGGGCACTTTGGTGGCAGGACTGGTGTTGGAATATTGAATACCTGAAACAACTGTATTGTGAACAACTTTGGAAATCATGGTGTTTAAATCAACTTAAACAAACAAATTAATTAATAAATAAAATTGTGAAAAAAAATGCAACTTGGTATATTCCCAATAAATTTAATAACCCTATTTCCAGATACAATAATTTTCATAAATTTTTATTAATTGAACTATTTCTTTGAAAATTCCACTTACCATTTTATTGTAAGTAAATTTTATTTTGTTCTCGCTAAGAGGGCAGGCTTGGTGGGTGAGTAGGAACTGGGGGATAATGGTTGGGGGACAGTCACACCATGGAGAAATTGGTGTTGGAACATTCAGTGCCTAAAACAATTGTATTATGAGCAACGTTGTAAACCACAGTTTTTAACAAGAATTCTGAATCAATCAAACATTTCAGAGAGACTGAATCAGATTAAAAGTGTTTGATCTGCCGGAGTGATAGTCCAGTGAGTAGGGCATTTGCCTTGCATGCGGCCGGCCTGTGCTGGCCCAGGTTCAATCCCCGGCATCCCATATGGTCCCCGAGCAACACCAGGAGTGATTCCTGAGTGCAGAGCTAGGAGTAACCCCTGAGCATTGCCGGGTGTGACCCAAAAAGCAAAAAAAAAAAAAAAAAGTGTTTGATTAAAAGTGCTTTCCCAGGGAATTCTGCAAAACTTTCAAGAAGAAATAATATCATCCCTATCAAACTCTCCCCCCCACCCCAAAATGGGGAAGGGCACAGGGAGAAACGCTCCTAAACACATTTTCATGTGGTCTCATTGGGGAAGAGCTATGGAAAATGGGGATACTATAACAGAGAGGGAAGGAGCTGGAATCTGAGACTCTTGAGAAGCTCTTGAGCTCAGTGCTTGATCTATACCAAAGGTCATGGGGGGCATTTCAGGCCTCCGATAGGGACTGCAGAAGCATGGCGGGTGGGGTGAAGCAGCACTCACCCATTTCTGCCTTTAAGTCATGGCAGTGCAGCAGCAACAACTTCCCTTTTGTGACCAACTCAGCAGGCATTTTGGAGACACGGGTATGCCAAAGATTGAGATTGTCCACCAGAATCACATAGTTTTTGATGGGATAACCTTTCATTGACTCTAGCTTCTGAGGCCCCCAGTTTTCCAGGAACTTATAAATTTCTGTCATCCATCCATGTTCCCTGCAAAATTCCTGCACCTCACACAGCATGTCCTGGGGGAAAACAAGGTACTTAGGACAGAGTGGGAAGCTTTGTTGAAAACTAGAGGACACCACCCCACTCATTAAACCTCTGTTCTCACCTGCAAGAGGGATTGTTGTATATTCAGTGCCTGCTTTATGCGAAGGTTGTTGTAGAGGTCATCTTGCAACTGGTTATAATTGGAAGGCAAATACTGGCCATGCAGCCGGGAGCCACGGACCTCCAGAATATCAGCACTAGTGTGAGTCTTCCAGGGAAACACAAGTTGTATGTCTGGTCCACAGAAGATACTCACAGTGTCGCTGAACTGACTCTGGAACTTGAGCATCTGGAAGTCCGTGTTCACATTTCCCTCTTCATCTTCTTCTGGGGGGCACATGACATAATTGTTCATGAATGCCCACAGGGCCCACACACATAATAAATCAATCAACCAATCAATAAATAAATCTCTCTGTCTCTCTCTCCCGCCTCCTGCACACATATGTAATTCACACACAACTACACATACAGCCCCCTGCTCATGAGTGAGTATAGTCATGCCATTCATGCTCACAAGTATAGCACAGCAAATCCATCAAAGGAATCTATACTAGTTCATGTATAGAGATCAGAATTTAGTTAATATAAGTAGAAAAGTAATAATATGGCATAGTAAGTGGACAATAAGTAATTAATTAGAGGAACTGCAGACAGAAACGCTTAAGGCTGAATATCCAGGCTCTGTGTCTGGCAAATTGGGACAAAACCAGGTACAAAACCACGAACTTCTGGTACAACCCTCCCAACAGAATGGATGACTTGCTTCCCTCCCAAATTTAGTTCAATTGTGAATTAAAATTGCTCTGCCATCTAAATCATAAGTGACACCCAGGTGTAAGGAGGACTGGAAAGTATAGTACAGGGGCGGAGGTGGGAAAGAATTCTGCCCATCAGTCTTCAGTTTCTAGTTTAAGGAATATCCTTGAACCTGACCTTCCCTTTCCACTTCCTAGAAACTGATTGCCATCTTTGCTTTTTATGATAAAGCAAAGAGGGTGGTGGGACAGAATCAAGTTGACAGTCAAGAGAGAAAATCTTAGATAAGCAGAAAGTTTATTTACTCCCTCTCCCTTCCTTCCCTTTCCTTTGTCACTATTGTCGTGTTGTCTGGGAGGTCACATACTGCTATAGCACTTGTGATTCTAGTTGTGTTTACAAGAGAATATTGCTTACATCAGGCTGCAGTGCCTGCCAGGAGACACATTCTATTTTAAGTTGTGCTCACATATACTCTGCAGTGCATACCGGGTGCTTACAGTTGTGATCACTGGACGTTGCGCTTTCTGTCTGGGGTGCTTGCACATCTATTAACTGTGTGGGTCATTATAAGCCACACCTTTTTAGCTTAAACACACATGTGCTGTGGCTAGAAATCACTCTTAGAGCTACCAAGGATCACAGATAGTTGAGTTTCCAGGATTAATTCCTGTGAATATGACAGAACCAGTGATTTAACTTGAGACCTTATGTTTGTAGTGCAGTCACTCTAACTATCCCCTGGACCCCTGTGGATGGAAAGTTTACAACAAAGGAGCCAAGAGCATAAAACAGAAAGAAAAGTCTTGTCAACAAACAGTGCTAGGGAAACTAGATAGTCACATGTAAAATAATTAAATTGGATCATTATCTCACACCATGCACAAAAGTTAACTCAAAAATGGATTAAAGTCTTAGATGTTAGATCTGAAATCATTAAATACATCGGATGCAATGAAAACTGGCTGCAATGATTTCTTTAGGGATTTGACTCCATTGGCAAGGTAAACAAAGGCAAAAATTAACGGGACTATATGAAAAGCTTTTGATATTGGGAAAAATCATTGGAAAACACGGGGCTGGAGCCATAGCACATAAGGTAGGGCATTTGCCTTGCACGCAGCAGACCTGGGTTCAATCTCCAGCATCCTATATGGTCCCAGACACACTGCCAGGAGTAATTCCTGAGTGAAGAGCCAGGAGTAACCCCTGAGCATTGCCGGGTGTGACCCAAAAAGCAAAAAAAAAATCATTGAAAAACAAACACAGGAGCTGTGTAGCTAGCTCAACAGACAACGTTCATACTTTGCTTGCTGGAGCTCTATGTTTCATCCCTAGTACCAGTACCTCAGTACTTCTGGGAGTAAGTAATTCAGAAGTACAGAGGCAGGGAACAGACCTGTGGTGGGTCCCTGAAAACAAGACAAAAAATACATCCTATTCAAGGGGAGAATAAATTGCACACCATACATGAAAACTGCTTAAAAACCATTGATCAGCAGCGAAATGGAAATCAAAACAACAACAACGAAATATCACCTCACGCCAGTAAAATGCCCTCCATCAACAAGGCCAGAAGCAGCAAGTGCTAATGGGAATGTAGAGAAAAGGAATCTTTAATCACTATTTTTAGGGAATAGATATGATTAAACTTAGCTTTAAAAACTTAAGTAACTTGTTTACTTACTATGAGTACATTATAATTACAAATAAATTTAAAGAAAAAAAGATAAGTTACATAGACTGAGGAGAGGGGCTAGATAAGTGGTTTGTGGGTTCTTAGCCTCCCGGGAAGCTAGCATTGGGAAGTCACCCCAATTGGGCTTCTCTGACTGTCATTATCTTTGCTACCTCTCCCAGAGAAGATCACTTGATCACTTGAATCCCGTTATTCATCGATTTGCTAGAGCGGGTGCCAGTAACATTTCCATTGGACCCTATCACGTGCCAATGTAGTCCAATGGAATCTGGTTGATTTAGGAATATGAAGAGCCTCAAACCGTTCCTCAGGGTCTTGACGAAGAAATCTGACCAGCTTGTCGGTGGATGGTCACAGGATCTTTTGACATCCCATGGGATCCAGTCAGTAATGGCTCTAGTCCAGCGGTTGTTTCCAAATCGCATTACATGTCCAGCCCATCTGATTTTCGATGCCTTGGCAAACGAGACAGTGTCCCTGATTCTGGAATAGCGATGGAGGTTGGAGCTCGGGATTCCTTCTCTCACTTGAGTGAGGCGTGATATTCCAAGCATAGCTCTTTCGATTCCTCTTTGGGAGACCCGAATAGCATTCTCATCCTTCTTTCATAGGGCCCAGGTCTTTGAGGCATATGTTAATGCAAGAGAGAACGGTGGAGTTGAAGAGATGTGCCCAGAGCTGGAGGTTCTTTGTCCTTTTAGCTATTTCTTTGATGCCTTTGAAGGCATTCCATGCCACTCTCTTCCTCCTGTGCAGCTCAGGTTTTAGGTCATTCATCATGTTGACTTCTCCACCTAGGTATACATAACTGCTGCACTCAGAGATGTCTGTTCCATTGAGAGTGAATGGGGCCTCTGGAACTAGTTCATTTTTCATGAACATTGTTTTGTTTAGATTCAGCTGTAGACCTATCTTTCCACATTCTCGGTCGAAGTCAGCCAGCATTTGTGCAGCTTGGCTAATGCTTGGTGTTATTAGAATGATATCATCAGCAAAGCGGAGGTGGTGTCGTTGCCGACCATCTATCTTCACTCCCATTCCTTCCCATTCTAATTGTCGCATGATGTTCTCGAGGGTGGCACTGAAGAGTTTGGGTGAAATGGTATCACCCTGTAGAAACCCTTTTTTGACATCAATGATCACTTCCTTGTAGAATGGTGAGATCCTGGTGGTGAATCCGTAATACAGCTCACAAAGGATCTTGATGTATTGGGTTTGAATGTCCTGTTTGGTTAGGGCTTCGATGACCGCTTCAGTCTCCACAGAATCAAAGGCTTTCTTTAAATCAATGAACATGAGACAGAGCAGCATCTTGTACTCCCTAAAATCCTCAATGAGCTTGGTTACCATGTGGATATAGTTGATTGTGCTGAATCCTTTCCAGAAGCCAGCTTGCTCGCATGGTTCTCCTTCATCTAGTGTTCTGCCAATCCTGTTCAGGATGACTCAAGTGAACAGCTTGTAGATGACGGACAACAGGCAGATGGGGCGATAGTTGCCGATGTCGTGAATGTCTCCCTTCTTGAACAGTAGAACTGTCCTGCTGGTTTTCCATTGGGAGGGTACCTTGCATTCGGACAGGTAGCGTGTGAAGAGCCGAGCTAATGTATTGATGAGTACTGACGGCAGATTCTTAAGGTGTTTGGGTCTGACTTTGTCTAGCCTGAAGCTATTCCCTTTTTACTAATGAATTGGCATGTCGGATTTCAGAAGGGAGAACGTTGGGAATGACATATCCATCCTATGGAATTTGGTATGTGGGCAGGTGGACGTGGCTATCAAAGAGATTTGAGTAGTAGTCATGGATAATCTTCTCCATTGCCTTTCTGGAAGATGTGGTAGACCCATCAGGGCGTCGGAGGGCCCTGATCTTGGTCTTATAGTTGGCGAAGGACAGGCGGGTGGTGCAAATGCTTTTCCTGGCTTCTGCTGCATCTTCCAGTATTTCTGCTCTTCTCTCTTTGAGGTCTTCCTTTATCGCTTCTCTGCACTGCTTTGCAGGCTTGGACATTAGCATTTGGTCGCCTGAGGCTCGCGCCTTGCCACGTTGGCGAATGAGCTCAAGAGTTTCTGAAGACAGGCGTCTGTTTGTGTCTTTCTCTCTCGGCATTCTTCGCACAATCATGGAGGTGCTGAACTAGTCAGTTGTATTCTTCATCGATGTCATCAGCGATGGTATCTTCCCATGTTTCCACAATGGTGAGGCCTCCCATCTTGTAGGTGGGCAGCCACATGATCTTTTGACATCCCATGGGATCCAGTCGGTAACAGCTCTAGTCCAGCGGTCATCTCCAAATTGCATTACATGTCCAGCCCATCTGATTTTCCATGCCTTGGCAAACGAGACAGCATCCCTAACTCTGGAACAGAGATGGAGGTCGGAGCTCCAAATTTCTTCTCTCACTTGAGTGAGGTGTGATATTCCAAGCATAGCTCTTTTGATTCCTCTTTTGGGAGACCCGAATAGTGTTCTCATCCTTCTTTCGTGGGGCCCAGGTCTCTGATGCGTATGTTAATGCAGGGAGAATGGTGGAGTCAAAGAGATGTGCCCGGAGCCGGAGATTCTTTGCTCTTTTGGCTATTTCTTCGATGTTTTTGAAGACAGTTCATGCAACTCTCTTCCTCCTGCGAAGTTCAGGGTTTAGGTCGTTTATCAGGTTTTAGGTCGTTTCACAGGACGAAACAATTATGGACACCCGGAGTTCATCTTTCTTTACCATCTTCACCCCCGCCATGTTCGCCGCACTCATCAAGGACCGCCAGTGGGACAACCGGGGCACAGGCCATGTGTCCCTCCGGCTACTTGGAGGCGGCTGAAGGGCGGAGAGTGATGCCACACTCAGCAATACTCAGGAGTTACTTCTGGCTCTGCACTCAGGAATTACCCCGGCAGTGCTTAGCCCAACAAACTACTAAGAGTATACCACCCGCACGGCAGAACCTAGCAAGCTGTCCGATGCGTTATCAATATGCCAAAACCAGTAATAAACTACTGAATATACACATAGATAATTGCATCATAAACCGTAAGGCAAGTCACAAGGTGTAGGAGAAGAGAGAGAAATACAGGACAGAAATAGAGATAGAGAGAAAGATGGGAGACTCAAACGCATGGGGGAGATCTGCCATCTGGCTCTCCCCTAGCTCAGCTGACCATGAAGCTACCAGGAGGCAAGATGGGTTTTGGGAATGAGCCCATCACTTCTGTGGGACCTCAGAAGCAGCCGGATGAGACTCTCTCACCATAATATCCACCATTATCACGGTCTGGACCCCACAGCTCATCAGGAACCCACACAAGAGAGACCCTGATCTCAAAACCAGCTCAAAGCAGCCAGGTTCAAGCCCAGGTAGGTGGCTCTCGGAGGTGGAAGTCACCAGGTATTCCTGGAGATGGAGCTGGGGTACCCCTTCCCCTCTCTGACCCATCCTAGAGGCTTGGTGGCCTTGCTCACGAACTGCCTTGGGGCAGTTGGGTGTTGGCCCATCACCTCTGTAGGGCCTCGGAAGCAGCTGGATGAGACTCGCTCACCATAATAGCCACCCATTTCTGCGGTCCAGACCTCACAGTTCATCAGAAACCATGCAAGAGAGTTGCTGATCTCAAGACCAGCTCAGAGCAGTCGAGTTCGAGCCCAGGTAGGTGGCTCTCAGAGGCGGGAAGTCACCAGGTGTTCCTGGAGATGGAGCTGAAGTATGCCTTCCCCTCTCTGATCCATCCCGGAGGCCTGGTGGCCTTGCCCACGAACTGCCTAGGGCTATCGGCCATGATGCGGAGACTAAGACGCATGGGTGAGAACTGCCATCCAACTCTCCCCTAGCTCAGCTGACCATGAGGCTCCCAGGAGGCAAGATGGGTTTTGGGCGTTGGCCCATCACCTCTGTAGGACCTCAGAAGCAGCTGAATGAGACTCGCTCACCATAATAGCTGCCATTTTTGTGGTCCAGACCAGGTACATCAAACTAGTGGAACCAATCATGTTCTAGAATATATTACAATCTACAATGTGTAAGAAAGGAAAGTGAAAAGGAGAGAGAGAGTGTTGGAGGACAGGTTTAGCTATCCTGGGAGCTTTGTTGTTTTGCCCACTCCCAGGCGAGTGGTGCAAATGCTTTTCCCGGCTTCTGCTGCATCTTCCAGTATTTCTGTGCTTCTGTCTTTTGCGGTCTTCTTTTATCGCTTCTCTGCACCATTTAGCAAGCTTGGACGTTAGCATTTGGTCTCCTGAGGCTCGCGCCTTGCCACATTGGCGAATGAGCTCGAGAGTTTCTGAAGGCAGGCGTCCTTTTGTATCTTTCTCTCTCTCGGCATTCTTCACACAATCATGGAGGTGCTGAACCAGTCGGTTGTATTCTTCATCGATGTCATCAATGGTGGTATCTTTCCATGTTGCTGCAATGGTGCCAAAGAGTTCCCAGTTGGTGGTCGCTTCTGGGATTTCTCTTCTTAAACTTTGCAGTCTTTTCTCCCCATTGCGGGGAAGTAGAATTTTGCACGAAGGAGACGGTGGTCTGATCCTGTTTGGAATTTGCAGATGACAGTAATCAGGGACGCTGTCTCATTTGCCAAGGCATCGAAAATCAGATGGGCTGGACATGTAATGCGATTTGGAGACAACCGCTGGACTAGAGCTGTTACCGACTGGATCCCACTGGATGTCAAAAGTCTGACCTACAAGATTGTCAGGACTTCCTTGTCAAGACCTGAAGGAACGTTTTGAGGCTCTTCATATTCCTGAATCAATCAGATGCCATTGGGCTACATTGGCACGTGATAGGATCTAATGGAAATGTTACTGGCGCCCACTCGGAGCAAATCGATGAATAACGTGGATTCAAGTGATCAAGTGATCAAGTTACTTCTTAGGGAGAGCTGGAACAGGTGCCCGATGGGGGATTAGACGAGGTATGTGAAACACTGCTCCCCACTGCTCCAGCATGTCTCAACCCCATAAATTTAAAGTCATCACTTGATCACTGTATCACTTGATATCCTGTTATTCATCAATTTGCTCGACCGGGTACCAGTAATATTACCATTTGACCCTATGACATGCCAGTGTAGCCCAATGGTATCTGCTTGCTTCAGGAATACAAAGAGCCTCAAACCGTTTGTTCAGGATCTTGACGAAGAAATATGACCATCTTGTAGGTGGGCGGCCACGTGATCTTTTGACATCCTGTGGGATCCAGTTGATAATAGCTCTAGTCCAGTGGTCGTCTCCAAATCACATTACATGTCCAACCCATCTGATTTTTGATGCCTTGGCAAATGAGACAGCGTCCCTGACTCTGGAACAGAGACGGAGGGGGTGGAGCTCCGGATTCCTTCTTCCACTTGAGTGAGGTGTGATATTCCAAGCATAGCTCTTTCGATTCCTCTTTGGGAGACTCCGAATAGCATGCTCATCCTTCTTTTGTAGGGCCCAGGTCTCTGAGGCGTATGTTAATGCAGGTAGAATGGTGGAGTCAAAGAGATGTGCCCGAAACTGGAGGTTCTTTGTCCTTTTAGCTATTTCTTCGATGCCTTTGAAGGCATTCCATGCCACTCTCTTCCTCCTGCGCAGCTCAGTTTTAGGTCGTTCATCATGTTGACTTCTCGACCTAGGTACACATAACTGCTGCATTCACAGATGTTTATTTCTTTGAGAGAAATAGTTCATTTTTCATGAACATAGTTTTGTTGAGATTCAGTTGTAGACCTATCTTTCCACATTCTCGGTCGAAGTCAGCCAGCATTTGTGCTGCTTGGCTAATGTTTGATGTTATTAGAATGATGTCATCGGCAAAGCGTAGGTGGTTTAGTTGCTGACCATCTATCTTCACTCCCATTCCTTCCCATTCTAATTGTCGCATGATGTTCTCGAGGGTGGCGCTGAAGAGTTTTGGTGAAATGGTATATCACCCTGCTGAAGCCCTCTTTTGACATCAATGATCACTTCCTTGTAGAATGGTGAGATCCTGGTGGTGAATCCTTAATACAGCTCATGAAGGATATTGATGTATTGGTTAGGGCTTCGATGACTGCTTCAGTCTCCACAGAATCAAAGGCCTTCTTTAAATCAATGAACATGACAGAGCAGCATCTTGAACTCCCTACAGACTTCAATGAGCTTGGTTACCATGTGGATATGGTCAATTGTGCTGAATCCTTTTCGGAAGCCAGCTTGCTCGCATGGTTGTCCTTCATTTAATGGTCTACCAATCCTGTTCAGGATGACTCGAGTGAACAGTTTGTAGATGAGGCGATCAAAACTATGTTCATGAAAAACAGGCAGATGGGGCGATAGTTTCCAATGTCGTGAATGTCTCCCTTCTTGAACAGTAGAACTGTCCTGCTGGTTTTCCATTGGGAGGGCACCTTGCATTCAGACAGGTAGCGTGTAAAGAGCCAACCCAGTGTATTGATGAGTACCGACGGCAGATTCTTCAGCTGTTCCAGTCTTACTTTGTCTGGGCCTGGTGCTGTTCCCTTCTTTACTGACGAAATGGCATGTCGAATTTCAAAAGGCAAAATGTTGGGAACGACATATCCATTCTGTGGAATTTGGTATGTGGGCAAGTGGATGTGGCTATCAAAGAGATCTGAGTAGAAGTCAAGGATAATCTTCTCTATTGCCTTTCTGTAAGACGTGATAGATCTATCAGGACATCAGAGGGCAGTCATCTTGGTCTTATAGTTGGCAAAGGACAGGAGGGCATTGCGGAATGTTTTTCCCAGCTTCTGCTGCATCTTCCAGTATTTCTGCTCTTTTCTCATTGAGGTCTTCCTTTATTGCTTCTCTGCACTGTTTTGCAAGCTTGGACATTAGCATTTGGTTGCTTGAGGCTCGCACCTGCCACATTGGTGAATGAGCTTGAGAGATTTTGAAGACAGGAGTCCTTTTGTGTGTTTCTCTCTCGGCATTCTCCGCACAATCATGGAGGTGCTGAACCAGTCGATTGTATTCTTCATCGATGTCGCCAATGATGGTATTTTCCCATGTTCCCACAATGGTGCCAAAGAGTTCCCAGTTGGTGGTCATTCTGGGAGCTCTCTTCTTAAACTTTGCAGCCTTTTCTCCCCGTTGCGTGAAGAAGAATTTTACTTGAATGAGACGGTGGTCCGATCCTGTTTGGAATTTTGGGATGACAGTGACATCGGTCAGGCAAAACCTTCGATTGAAGATGATGTGGTCAATTTCATTGTGGAACTGTCCACCAGGAGATTCCCATGTCCAACATTTCGCTTCAGCCTTCTGGAACTGTGAGTTCCCATGAATAGTCTTGGTGGACATGATGAACTCAGATAGTCTCTCACCCTGTTCGTTCCATTCTAGGCCATGGGTCCCGATGTGGAGTTCTTCAGCTGATCTTCTCGGTCCTATCTTGGCATTAAAATCACCGACTATGATCTTGTAGAAGGTGTGATCTTTTTTATAGAACTCCTCCAGTTCCACATAGAATTTCTCAATTTCTTCTTCCTTGTATGTGGATGTTGGTGTGTAGACAACGAAGACAGAAATTGCTGGAGGTGCACCACATCTCTTCAAGTATAATTGTCCTATCTGGTTTGTTAGGCATTCAAATGAATCGATGTTTATGGCCATGTTTGTGTTGACAAGGACACCGACACCACCGTTGCCTTTTCGTTGCATGTTCTTAGGAACAATTCTTCTCCGGTGAAAACGGCATGATGAGATTGACGCCTCCCCTTCTCAGTCAGACCAATGATGTCATACTTGATCTTTTGCGCTTGCACCATCGGGTCCTCAATATATGCTTCTGATGCCAGCGTATGTGCAATTGAAAGTACAGACAGTCATTTTAGTCCGTTTTCGTTTTGACAGCCTAGTCTGGCCCTGAAATTTTATCAGGCACTCCTGTTCGTCCTTCTTAGTGCTGCTGTATTAAGGGCTCTTTCATGATCGGGAAGATAAACATTTTTATTACTGGTTTTGTCATATTGAATATGCATCGGACAGCTTGCCAGTCTCTGCCGTGTGAGTGGTATACTCTCAGTAGCTTGCTGGGCTCTCTGAGAGGGGTGCGACGATAAATCGCTGTGTGGCTGCGCTCAACTGGGAGAGCTGGTATCTGGTCTGCCTGGTATATCTGCGCAGATATTTGATTTAATGATGGAGCATGTAAGGCCACATGTTCCTGGTAGGGCATATAGTACTTGTACTGCTTGCCACAGTACACACATGTGTAATTGCCGTTTCTCTCTCTCTCTCTCTCTCTCTCTCTCTCTCTCTCTCTCTCTCTCTCTCTCTTTTGCTTTTCGGGTCACACCTGGAGTTGTTCAGGGATTGCTCCTGGCACTCCGGAATTACTCCTGGCAGTGCTTGGGGACCATATGGGATGCCGGGGATGGAACCCAGGTTGGCTGCATGCAAGGCAAACGCCCTACCCGCTGGACTATCGGTTTCTCTCTTTGGCGCTGCCTAACTTCTTTCTTCTTAGAAATTTCTGATGTAATACTGTTCATTGGCCTGATTTTCTGGAAAGGCTCCAGGGGTTCTTCCTTCACTTCGTCAGTGGCTACTATGCCTTGGTTGAAGGGGTCATCCACGGCGTGCAGGTCCCAGTGCTCCTGGAAGCAGTTGTAATACTTGTACTTCTTGCCACAGATGTCACATGTGTACCTGAAATTGTTGCCTTGGAGGGCGCCCTCCTCTGATGTGGCTTCCATGTCTTGGTGTGCCACATGTGTGTCTGGAAGCAGTTGTAATACTTGGATTTCTTGCCACAGATCCCACACTCAAGTACCCCAGGGTCTGCTGGTTGTGCACTCCCCGATGACCACGCAGATATCAGCAGGGAAATCCCCGGTCCCATCTTGCTCACTGCCTTCTTCTCCTCCCTTGGCCTCACTCTGTCAGATCACCTCCTGGATGTAGTCATCAGGGAGCTCCATCTTCACCTTCACCTCCATCATCATCTCCTGCTCGGCACTCAGCGAGGCCTTGGCTGCGGAAGGCTCTGGACCCTCCACCTTGGTGCTTTTCTGGCTACACTTCAAGTGCTCCCTGTTCGCGGTGCTTTTCCTTCCAGATGCACTGGCTCGGTCACCCTGCGGAGCCAGTTTA